>OX596203.1:7946393-8384569 GCA_951394215.1 Glyphodes perspectalis
GCCGCTGGGCGTGCCGGCGCACCCGGGCGAGGGCGCGCTGGACGCGGCGCCGGCGAGCGCGCGGCGCGGCCGGCCGCGCGCGCCTCGCCCGCGCTCCGACCTGGGCACGGTGGACGCGCCGCCGCCCGCCAGCCCGGCCGCCCGCGCCTCACCCCTAGGAACGCTCAGCCTTCTTTTCGGCCGGAAAGGTGGCCTCCTGTAGGAGCGATCCGCGACCGTCGAACCGCGACGCGCGTCGTCTCCGTGAATCGACGACCGTACCTTGCGGCGTTTTCTTTCTCTTGTATAAATGAACCGTAATAATAATGAATGTACCGTTTCGAATCTAACGGATTCGAGCCTGTATATTCGTCGTCGGTGGGGTGTTGTTTTTGTACGTGGTACCTTTTAATAGCGCCCGGGACCGCTGTTGCGTTCCCGAGCGGAAGGGTTTTACGTTTTGAGTAGATTTACTTTATGATGTGATTTTTTTTTTATCTTTTGACGTTTTGTTTTTGTAGCTAATTTTTCTTCTCCCAGTAATTGCTCATGCATTTATGTGACTGACAACTGGATAAGTATAATCCGTCACGAGTAGCGTGCGACTACCTCTGAGCCGTGATAATTCGCTGGGCCTTTTTGTTTCTCTCAAACATTCCTAGGAAAGAGCTCAATGGTTTACTAATTTTCCGAATATGAGGAGTTTATCGAAAAAGAAATTACTCGTACGTTTGTACGGAGAGATTTACCGCGTGGACCAAACGTTCACTGAATCTGCAATTTATTTTTAAATATTTTTTTTCATGAAAGTAGTCATTGCGATTTGTTTGATACTTAATTTACGACTCAATATTTTTTTGAGAATCATGTCCCTTTCTTAGCAAGCATTGTAGTATTATTATATTTGTCATAAGGGTTGTAATTATTACTTAGGTAGAGAAATAGTGAGACTTAACACTTAGGTTTTGTAGGCGCTTATGAAGAAGATTATTATGATCATTATATCAAATTCCCATCATCGCTCTATCGTCAAGCTTATGATAATTTGTTTAGTGATAAATCGTGTATTGTGTATCATTGTAAATAATCAATTTTCCATTAATTTAGAAGAGTACAAATTATTTATGTTATAAATGGAACGGTTACATGTAGTAACAAGCAGTCGATTGTTATTTTCAATGTGTAATGATAGTGAATTGTTCAAGTTTCCCAGATGAACCTACATTCGCGTATAAATTTGTAGCGCAAAAAGGTGGACAACTAAACTGGGTTTGTTGTTTATTGTTTTCATAAATTTTTGGTAAAAATTGTTACTAACGTAGGGTCTGATAAAAATAAAAGGTGCATGCCATAGTTTAAGTAGTATTGGATCAAATGATTTGAAATTGCATAATAGATTATGGAATTGTTTGGAGGTCACTGAAATGTCACAGCTATTTCTAGCAATCAGTTTAATACTTTAATTTATTCTATTATTCTAGGTTATTGAAATTGGTGCTAGATAGTTATTATGCCAGTGATGTTTATTTGAATTGTGTGAATACATTTATTTCACACTCATTGTATTTTTTATTTTTGAAAATATAATTTAATCTGTATTGTATACTTTCTAAGGCTTTACCGCAAGTTTGGTCCATTAATTGTAATAGGTTTGTAATGTAACAGCTTTAATTTAGCCAAAAATTACCATTGTGGTTACGTCAAAAAGTACGACAAAGTACGATTGATAGATTGGGAATGATGGATTTGCAAACTCACGGTAAAGCTTATTTTTGTTTCGTCCCGTTTGATAAACATGAAAGGTAGGCAACTTTGTGAGGCTGTGAGGCAGTCGAGTGCACGTTGTATAGATGCGAGGTGTGTTGCCTGAGTAAACATCACGGTGGGAGGCACAAAACAATGGTATAGTCTTAAGGGCAACTTGTTGAGAATTGACGATTACAACAAAATGATAATGATTGTATTATAACAGAAATATAATTTATTGAAACAATCAATTGCTTGCCTTTTATTTTTATAACTTTTATTTAAAGACACTGTTCATTGATTTGGCTCATTTATTATGGGGCAGGATAACTTGAGTCTGGGTATGATCTGATAAAGACTCTTTGAATACTAGTAAAAATTGCCACTTGGTATTGAATTTAACCAATTAACAAAAAGTACAAAATTACATTTTATTGCTAATACATATGTTACATAAACTAATCATTAATTAAAATATATCTGATGTATTAACACATGGAATTTAGAAATTAGCTTACTGTTAACCATGGTAAGTTTTTAACAGCTAGTCTGAAAAAAAATGATACCTACTGATAAATGTTGGGATAAAGCCTCATAAGTAGTGTCCCAAGTATACTAGTTTAAAATTCCTAGGGCACCTTGCGAAACCACTAAGATCGAAGGAGGTGCCTCGATCTTAGTACAAAAGAACTAGGTACTCATTTTATATATATATATATATTTCGTAGAATATTGGTTCCGTCAAAATGGTTATGTAAGTACATGTATTTGCGCCGTGAAAGTATTTACCTAACTTTTTCATCTGGATTTTATGGAGAATATTGAACGGCGGACCCGTGAAGTAGAGTATCCATGACAACCAAGTCTGTCAACAACGTGGAACACCGTCAATAGGACGCGCAAAATACAAGCAAGTGTAAGAATTAATAAATCGTAAAATAGACACAAAATGACTGAACAAATTAAGTTTATAGTGAAAGAACTTAATGCTAATTTAGGTAGAAAATACGATCTAATAAAGTTTGACGCTTTGAATGAGAAACAGCTGCTACAGTTGTTAGCGGATTTGCTCGTCAATTTCAATGCAGGAGAAAAGGTAATTATTATTTTATTTCACTTTGTTCTATTTATGGCACAGTCTATTTGTGTCTTGAAAGAAGGTAAGTAAGTACCTATTATGATAAAAAGATTTGTTCTGTAAATTACAAATTCTTTACCTATACATATAAGTAATGACATTAATTGTAGTTTAAAATGATGAACTCATTGTTTTTCCGATTTTACTATCAAATCATTACGAGTACCTATTTTGTTATCCTTAAATAACATTAGAAGGTTTTTGTTGAAATACGTTTTTCTACAAAGTTGCACGTCTTGCGCTTTTATGACTGAAAGGGGGTGTCAGTAACTCTCAAAGTATTCACTCTCGCTGTAAATTGAAATGAGGCGAATAAAATATAACTTGCGCTTGCTCTAGATTATTTTTATGCTTTATATCTAAAGATGGTAACTAGATAAAAAAAGAAGTTTGCGTTATTTTTTTCATTTAATAAAAATGGTATTATAATCGTTAATGTAAGTAGTAGGTACACATGCTTACCTACTAAACAATCGACTTGTTTTCCACCTCTGTGGAACCATGGTCTATCTGTAACATTTTTACTACTAAAGGTGGAAAATATGGTAGACTAGCATCTGCCCGCGGTTTCGCTCGCGTGGTACATCGATGAAACATAGCCCATAAGTTATTCGGGTGTATGAGCTATAAAAAAATAAAATATATTTATTGCCAGAAAACAAAATATACATTACAGGTTAGGCTGACCTCCACACTAGGCATTACCTGTCCTGTGGAGGAAGGTTACACGACTTCCAGTAACATACAATTAAGTAAAAAATGCAGCATATTATTCTAAGTTTCATTTAAATTCATTCAATGATTTTTTTTGTGAAAGAGTAACAAACATCCACCCATACATCCATACAAACTTTCGCATTTATAATATTAGTAGGATAACCTATTGACACCAAAAAATCTGAGGTTTATGTAGGTATTTAATAAACACTTTGTTAAATATTCATGTACTTTTTTTGTGTCTGGATAGTATCTTTACTAATTTTTGGCAAATACTATGTTCATTCAGTTGGACATAAACGAGGATGACACAGAGACGGTGTCAATGCGCCTGCTGGAGATGCTGGGCAGCGTGAAGTACCGGCCTCCGCCGAACGTGGAGCCCCCGCAGTTCCGAGCTCAGCTGCTGGCCGGAGACGCGCGCACCATACACCACGTGCTTCACTGGCTGCTCACCAACAAAGAGCAAGTCAAGAACACCGCCTATCTCGCTAAGTATGACAGATAACACTATAATTACATATGGGTTTGGCGGTCGGTTACTGTTCACTGACTAAGGGTATTTAGCCAATTCCTGATTTTAATACTTAAATACATACAAATACATACGAATTAGATCTAAAATTTACATTTGATGTAAACACATATTTAAACAGAGTCTTAAACTTTCTTAATGATTTGGGGTTTGATAAATAGCTAAGTAGTTGGTGATGGCGAGGAGTTATTCTTTAGATGCAGTAGATGATTGCAAAAGCTATCAATCAAGAATACCTGCCCTTGAGTACGCTACTCTGTGGATCAATAACCAGTGTTGGTTTTTCAGTCCATAAATTGCGTTTTGTTTGCTACATAAGCACTTAATTAGGTTCCAAATAGTTACACACGTACCTACCGCTTATATTATCATCATTTTCCTATCCTTATGTCCCGTGCTTATACCTACGGGTTCCGCTTAGACCATGATCCAGGATTTAGCCAGTCTGGTAATTACATTAAAGCGACTGCCGATCTGACCTTCGTAACCCAAAGAAAACCGGCACGGAACAAAGGAACCGAACAATTTTTGGATCATGGTTACAAACCCAAAATGGTTTGAATTTGCAGGTTTCATCACGATGTTTTCCCTCACCGCCGAGCTAGTGATATAAATACGTAGATAGATTTGTAAAACTAAAATATTACATATCATAATATTTATCAATATGTCGTTAAAAATAAAGAACTTACGATACTTAGATATGTATGTATATTTGTTGATCAATATAAACAACTGTTTTATTTTCAGAACGTCTTGCTATTGCTAATTCAGTTATATTCAGATATAGATTCCTAGTTTCGCTAATCGATGCCAATAATAGACGAGGTCAGGCTAAATACAATCATACGTTAAATTGCAACGGATAAGTACCCAGTTTGTTGAACTCGATTGGCAGTAAGATTAGAGCAGATTTAGAAATAGTTGATACACCAACTTAAATTGGGACGGCTAGAATTAGTTTAGTAGTTTTGGCACGTGTCGTATCTACTCTTTTCTACTAACGGGAGGCGTAATTTATATTCAAACTAGCGGCCCGCCCCGGCTTCGCACGGGTGGACGTTTATTTTCTAACCTAACCGTTTTCAAAATATTCTATAGCTTAAGTTAATCAGGGATAATGTAGCATTCTAATGGTGAAAGAATTTTTGAAATTGGTTTAATAGTTTTTAAGTTTATTCGTTACGTACATAAAAATTATTCCTTTTTATATTAATAGTGTACTTAGATGACAGCTAAAACCACAAGAACTGCAACAGCTGAACTCTGAACTAACAACATTTTGATCCGCAGTTATTCTATAAACGTTCTTGAATACTTAGGAACCTATTCGGTAGATGTATTTTTTACTTACCTGTCCTGGTACAGCTACTACTCAGAATTACACACAATTATTTTACCACATAACCGTTTTGTTGTTATTAACAATTAGTAACATATGTATGTGTAAATGATTATTAAATAAATAAATATCCAACAACACATACATTGATCTGACTCCGAGGAAAGTAGCTTAAGCACTTGTGTTACGAATATCAGAATCAACAGTGGTATTACAAATATACACTTAAATATCAGATATTAACCCAGACACAGAATAAACACAAGTATTCATCACACGAATGTTTGTCCTGGGTGGGGATCGAACCCACAACTCTTGGCCCTTAAGGCAGAGTCACTACCAAATGCGCCATCGAGCCAGTCAAATTACTGTGTTTCTTGTCTAGCATGTCGTAAAGGGCGACTAATGGTGGGTGCTGCGTTTATTATTATTTAGACGACGAGCTAACAACTGACACTGTATTTCGCAATTTTCCATCCTAGTCTAAATCAAAAACTACATGTAACCGCATGTTTTCCAAAATCGCAAAACCTTAAAGGGTTTAAGTAGGATAAGTTAGGTAGTGTAAGTAGGATAAAAAGGATTTTATCCTACTTACACTACTAATAGTTGTATTAGTATAGTATCTAATAGTCATAATATTATAAATGCGAAAGTTTGAATGGATGGACGTGTGAATGTTTGTTACCCTTTCACGCAAAAACTAATAAAACTTTAGATCAATATAGTTCATACACCCGAAAAACATAGGCTATGTTCATCAATGTACCACGCGAGCGAAGCCGCGGGCAGAAGCTAGTACTTACACAGTCAATTATCAATGTGGCGGTTTCTCGAATAAAGATAATGACGAAATGAATTTAATTATCTGCATGACTGGTGTCTAGAATGCCGCCCTTATTATTGCCTATTCATATGTTTAACAACATAGCTAGTGCAATTAATGGTAAACTGTTTCATATATTAATTAATTAAATTATCTACGTGAATATAGGGTGCAGTATCAATTTATGCAAGATATTGATTTGATATAGGTTTAAGGTACTTCGATGTAAAATTAATATGTATGTTCGTCTCAATACACGAACTGTTCTTGAAAGTATTTGGAAAATTTTATACTGGTAGAAGAACAAGTAGAAAGATATTCTTTATGGAAGTCCATTTCTGATGATGGTAACAGTCAGTCTTATTGTTCAAGTATTCTGTTCGTAAATATAAATAATAGGCGTAAACAATGTTATGCTCCTTGGAATCTGTCTACCCCTTTGGGAATTATGGGCATGATGGTATGTCCCATGTTGGTCTGGGACTTAAAAATAATGTGTCAACTGTGTTCCTTGCCTAGTATGTCGTAAAAGGCAACTAATGGTATATCGGGTTTTGCATGTGTGATTGTTTAGGTGACGAGCTAGCCACTTGACACTACTTTCCTACAATTCTCCATCTAACACAGCCAATTTATTTTTTTGGCTGAATGTGGTTAATGGGGATAGCTACCCCTTTGACTCTGCCTACCTCTTGGGTACGGTTGATTACGGGCGTGATGTTATGTATGTTTGTATATATGTATGTATGTATGGTATGTATGTCATTGTATAAAAAAATGTTTACTGTTTGGAGCACATGCAAAAAATTTTACGTCTTTATTTTAAATTACCTATTTATGTTTTCGCGTTTATTTTTTTATAGGTATTTGAAGATTCCGGACATTCCAACTGACGTGGCTCAAAACAATACCATTCAGGACATGCTGGACCTGTACCACAACCTGATGGATGAGTTCAAAGAGGTACACAAGAGGACTAGGTTACTGCAGAAAGAGAACGCATCTGAAATTATTAACGACATAAAAGAAATGGCCGTAGAGCGAGATATCGGTGAGCATCGGAGACCAAGACAATGTCTATTAAGGGCAGTGTGTGGTTGCGGGGTTACAAATATAAGAGTAGGTGGATATTATTATAGCTTAACGACATGTTATGTTGTGGGTGGCAACGTAATATCTTCTTGGAACGAAAATATTTGTGTCCGTGACATGATTTATTTGATTTCCGTCTATGTAGCAATCCTACATAAAAACAGAAATAACGTTATTTCGATTAAAAGTTGAAACTTAAATAGCATATTTTTTCTGTTAGTAGTATTAGAATGAATTCAGCACAAAATATTTCAAAAATCCAGAAATTTCCTGTAAAAAAATATATTTATTATTCAGAATTTTTTTTGAATCAATACGATATGTAAGTACATAGTTGGATCTATTTTAATGCTTAGTTAAGGTACCTACAATTTAAAATATTCAATAGTCACTTCACAAAGTAATTATCAATGTACATTCGTCAAAACGCTCCAATCGGCAGACAGCACAATCTAAATCTGGAAATAAAATTCAATTTATTTTATATTTTCTAAGATAATTTTATATGTTTACTTGTTTTAGTAATCAAGAGATTAGAGAACGTTCAAGTGAATCTAGTCGATGTTAGCAATAAAGAAGAATTACTTAACGTCAGCAAGAATTTGAGAGTGCAACAGGAAAAAATTAAGGAACTGGAAAATCAGGTGATTACGACGTTAACTTTTAAAAATAATCTAAAATATTTTCAATTAATAGTATTTGCAGGATTGAATAGTGCAATATTGTTTATTGAATTATACGTTAGTAGACTTAAATTTCATTCTGTAACAAAAAGTTAGTTGTAAAGATCCAATTACTTTTGTACGTGCGAGAAAATCTTATCTTCTCCTGAACAGTCAGCTCTACTTTACTTTTTAACACTTAGTGAATGATTTTTTTGGTAAAGTTTAATCTGTTTTATCTTGCAAATGCTTGAGATTAGCTAGCCGAGAGAAAATCTTTCCCTTCGTTACAGTACGAGACCCAACAATCGCAACTGAAAATTGCATCAGATCAACTAAAGCGATATCTGAACGTAATCCACGGGCAGAGCGCGGCGCCGAAGACAGTTAATGACGTCATTAAACATTTGAAAGAAGAGATTCAGGTAAATGAACGAATCCACGCAGGAATAAGAAGATCGAAAATAAAAGCATCAATAATAATTGGTGTCAGATTTGACGAATGAACGGTATCACATTTTTAATGGAGGAGTAAAGGCATCGAGAAAATATTGGATTTGTTTTTTCTCTCGTAATGGGTTTTTATTTATTGTGAATAACAAAATCATTCTCGTTTAGGTAAATATTGTAGCGTCCTCGGCTTTTTTATTTAAACTCCTGTCAAAATAACGATTATGTTGTTACCTTTTATAAAGTATTTGAAATGTAAGTATTTTTAAGTTTTCCGGTCCACTTAACCCAAAGAAAAAAGGTAAGTATGTATTATTAGAAACTTAACTTAGTTAGATATAAATTTTAGACGAGAAGCGTTATTAACTGCAATATTACTCTTGTGAATGAGAATAATTGAGGGGTTTCTTTTCTATTTCAGTTGAACAGGTACCTTGTAAAGGAAAAATTGCCTCAAGAGACTAGTAACATTCAGAAAGAGTTGAACATTATGCAGAATATTGCAACAGAGCAACACCTCACTCGGTCTGATTTAGTGTTAGTGCAAGATAAGGTAAGGTTTTATCCAACATAACTTATGTGTTCATGTTAAACAAATTATTGCGGTCCATTTGATTTCAAGAAATTGTTTGCAAATAATTTCCAGTAAAATTTAATGACCTAATTGTCGATGGACCGCGTAATAATAACATAAACATTTTCATGTTTAACATGTGCAGCATAACATTTGGGTTTTATTATTTAAATTAATGATTTTAAATAGGAAAGTTCTTTACATGTATGTAGGTACCGGTATTTAGTAAGTTTGCATAACGAAATTAATATTATTAGTGAAATTGATGAGATTGTTAACCATTTGGCGGGTAAAATATTTTCTCCAAAAGCTGAAAGCTTAATTAATTTTATTGAATTATTGAAATTGGTTTATAATACTTTCCAGTCTAAGTATCTTACAGACGCTATCTTAATTTTTTAATCATGGTCGTAGTACAGGTGTTGCCCTAATTTAGTGCTAATAACTGTATGGCTTTACTGGGACTGATGTATGATCAGATAGCTGCAGTGAACGGCGAGCTAGAGCAGTTGGTGCAGCGGCGCCTGGCCTCAGCGGGCCCTCAGGAGGACAAGCTGGCGCCGTTCCGGCAGCAGGCGGCCGTGATCCGGCGCAACAAGGATGCGAGTGCGGCGCGCGTGCACGACCTCACTGCTAATCTTAAGGAGTACGAGGCGACCCTCGCGGACTTGCAGTCACAGGTGCGGCTTACTGTCATGACTAGCTGTTGCTCATTACTTCGTCCGCGCTGGTGCAGCGGTGGCTGGCCTCATTGGGCTCTCGAGAGGACAAGTTGGAGTCATTCCGCCAGCGGGCGGCAATGATCAGCCGCGGGTCTCTGCTCGCAAGCCGTGGAGACCGGGAGAACGGTGACTCTCTTATGCTCTCGCGAGCCTTCAAACGTTAAACCTACTTACGCACTGCCCGCACTGGTAGTGAATGTACCATAAAACACTCAGCTAAGTATCTAACAGAGAAATACTATCATTTTTTTTTTTTTTAAATATGTACTTATTAAGTAGTAGTAATTTGACGTTATAAACAGACAATAGGGATGATGACTGTTTTAAAAAACTGTAATTCTATTTAGTCCGTCAGTTAGATTATACAAAAATATTAGACGCATATTTTTCGCGTACAGATAAAGAGCATTAAAGTTTTGGAGTGGGGCTTGCGACGTCACTATTTAGTGAAAATTGTACGAAAGCAGGACGTCACGCGTAACTTAAATGCATTGTATCTTCGTTAATGCTTGTTTGACAAATCAATATTTATATATTTTTTACAACTGACGGACTAAACTGTTTTATTTTTGTCATCTTGCCTATAATTTTTTTTTTAAATATCCGACGACATCACATACATTGATCTGACTCCGTGGTAAGTAGCTTAAGCACTTGTGTTACGGATATCAGAATCAACAGTGGAATTACAAATATATACTTAAATATTGGATATTAATACCCAGACACAGAACAAACACAAGTATTCATCACACGAATGTTTGTCCTGGGTGGGAATCGAACCCACAACTCTTGGCGCATGGGGCAGGGTCACTACCGAATGCGCCATATAGCCAGTCAAAATATAGGTAACTATTAAATGTTATCTATATTTGTACATTGATAACACTTTACACATTAATATGAGATAATAAGGGTCATATTAAACAGCTCTCCTGACATGATTAGATAGCCAGTACATAGTTGTGTTTTGCGTAGTGTTAGAGGTATTTTACTAAATTATTAAGGTACTTATGAAATCTCCTGTCGCTGCTACCTAAACACAACATTAAACAGTTATCAGTTTCAGTTGTAACTGGGCAATTATAATAAAATAATAAATTAAGTTTTTATAGCACCTAGTTTTCATATTTGATAATTATCTTAATTATTAGGCAGGTGCATAGATGTCTATTCGCGAATTGAAAGTTTATTGATAAAGTTTTTTTTAAGTAACTAAATATGTAGGGCACATAGCAACTGCAATTGTGAATCTGTGGAACTTCGGAATTACCGAAATTCTTTTGTATTTGTAGTCGGCGTCCGTAAAAGCTGTTTCCACAAAAACCGCAATACGGCGTTCCAAATATTTTTGCTCGACCTTTATGTAGACACAAAATTATTTATATGTTAAAGCCATTACCACTGCGTTATTTTACCATTTATGTAGGCTAATACAAATGAAATCTGGCTAATATTACAAAAATGTTGAGTACTTAATGTGTTTTTATAATGAGTAATAGTAATTCTTTTACACTGTCTAATTAATGATGATAAAATGGATTTTTTTTTCGTCGATTGACTACTGGCTTTTAATTGAAAACTCAACTGGGGTCTATGCGGCGTAATCGCCGATCGGCCCGTCGATAAAACATTTTTCTCATTTCGAATAATCGCTCATTACCTCGGAGGCTCGAGATTCGGCTGAGATAATGCGCTATTTCCTTTGAGATTGATGCCGAAAAAAAAACGCTTTGATTGGTGTTATTGAAATTCAGTAGTGCCTATACGTTTATATTGCTTGTGCTGTAGGTATTTAGAAAACTATTTATATTTTCAGCATTGCTATTTCATTTAAATTTTATTAGATCAAAGTATTTCAATTCCCTATTGTTTATTGCGTTTCCTAGGTTCATAATATGCTATAATATAATGCGTTCCAATGCAGGTGTGATGATATGTATGTGTATGTATGAATTTGATTCTATTTTCTTTGTTGGATGCTCAGATATTTGTAGTTTTAATTAATTAATGATAGTTATATTTTTTGCGGTGGTTTACACTAATTCTGAGTTTGGAAAATTATTATTAATATATTGCGGTATAAATGTTGGATGTGTACATTCATTATGGTTTAGATTTAGTGGGCCAAGTAAATGCCTATCTATTTAAAATAAAACTAAATTCTTGTCGACTTGTTGAGCATCGAAGTCGGAGCTTGTTCGGTGGTCGGTAAACGCTCGAATCGTTATTCGGCGGGTGGAAGCGACCGCAAGACGCAAGTGGCGAATAGTTTACACTGGGCCGGGCCGTGCGGCGTGCATCGCTTAGTTTGTGACCCCTGCCTCTCAACCGACTTACGTAATACAGGTGCCAGTAAACTGCTAGTTCGGATAGGGTTGTTTGTATCGTGTGTCATACGGACGATTAATCGATGGTACTGTGGCGTTAACTTTTCACAGTAGAATAAATCATAACAAGAAGACACTGTATCTAAATTCTAGTTTTGACATGACATTAACAATCGCATAGCATCATAAGCTCTTCCTACCATGGACATGGTATTTAGATTTATGATAATTGTTTTTTATCCAAATACAAACCATATAACGATTTATATATTCATTCGAGGTAGATAACTCTCAACCCGCCGATATCGTCTGCTCTACACTATATACTTGGTATGGTAACTGTCTGTTTACTGCAGTTGCAACATAGACAGTGCAAGTTTCCAAATTCATAACGTAGCTTATGTCCAATCCAGGAAGTGTCTGAACCAGTGTAGCTAACTACGTAATCAATAATTAATTCAATAGTGTGCATTTGAAAGCAACAGCATAGATACAAGTCAAATTAGAGTGTCTATTAGCTATGTCAGGTTTTATTAAACGCATAGGTATACAGAAAATATAGTAAACAATTTTAACTTTTTGTTTCACTTGTCTCGAAACTAAGTCAAAATAGTTGGGGAGAGTTTGATGTGCGTTGTGAAAATTGGTTGTAATACCAATATGTTTCAGGTCAGGCAGTTGCTGGGTGACACGGTGCTCCGTGGTGAAGAATTGAAGAAATACGTTAACTCTCTCCGTACCAAAAGCACGGTGTACAAGAGGCAAAGAGCCAATCTCTCCACGTTCAAGGTGAGCGCTTGATTTATATCTGCGCTACGAGGATCCTCATTTGTCTCAATTTGTGTACGATAGTAGCGTTGCCACCTGAGGGCCGAGCAAGATTTTTGTGTTTCGTAACTTAGCTTGGTACTTAGGAGCGACTTGTATCACAGCTTTTAAATACGTCACGTCTGGAGTAATGCCAGCAGTTACAGATATTGTGTTTTTCAGATCTTCGTTTTAACGCCTAAGTAAGCTTTTTTTGGACATTTATCGTAACATGGTCTATGTTACGATAAATGTCCAAAAAAGCTCATATTAATATGATATTCATGTTATATTAAAAAAGGTTTATATTCGTTTTGAAATGTATTTGAGAATTCAATGACTGTCCAAACCGTTTTGAAAATTATGATGTAGGGTTTATAATTGATTTTGATAAGGGACACAAATTATTTTGCGTCACAGCTGCGACCGCGATAAACAGATACTACGATAAAATTGTTTTGGTACAAGATTGATGTAAATGTTCATCAATAATGACATTACTCTACGTTGTGGAGGCGGGTCGTGTACGCCTAGCCTATATATTAGGGTTTACTTAGTTGAAGGTTTGCTACACAGGTGAAGGCGGGAATTTTGACAAGAACACTTCATATTATAAGCACGGCCGATCCCACTATCGAAATGGCTTTGGTGAATCACAAGAAACTGAAAATTGATGACGAGGAAGCAACGGAGAAGGACCATGACAAATCTGCTGATTTAGCGAAGAAGTCTCTTCATGACCTATCCCAAGTAACGCTTTATATTTTACAGTCACAACTATTTTGCAATGCGTCTTTTACAATTTTGTATATTAAGATGTGGGTAAGTAAGTAAGTACACATTTTATTTGCAACCAACAGCCACACAAACACACATAGGAGTTAGTAAATGGTAGGTACATACATATTAAATACAAAAATAGCAAACAAAAATAAGAATCAGAAATTCATCTCAGGCTGGAGAGTATAATGTGTGCCACAGTGTTGCAAATTGGTAGTAGCAGCTCAGTGGTTTTCTTGCTCAAAGAGCAAACACTGATTTTTAGCTACCAACACGATACCGGCGCAAATAAAAATGTAAAATTATTGCAAATATCCCAACGATAACTTTGATTACATAATAATTACTTCCTTACTGTTACTTTCAACCATGTATGAGTTGGAATTTCATATAATTATTTGTTATTGTTATGATGAAAGTGCAAATTATTTTTAGCTAGTGGCACAAACAGCTCAAAAGCTATCCCAAGTACGCCAAGAGATACAACCATTGGCGGATAAAATAAAACCAATAAAAGAGGAGTTTCAAACGATCCAACAGCAATATGAGCAAAAGAAGCGCGTTTATGAGGCGACGTCGATAAACATCACGTCTCAAATGGAACCACTTAAAAACCAAGTGAAGGAGTTGACCGACCAGTTGAACAGTAAGGAGGATGAATGGAAAAACTTGCGTCAAAAAATAACGAAAGCGGAAAGTTTGCAAGAGGTCGTGATGCTTGAAATGAAAAACTCGATGCAATCGCCGCGGAAACCCTCAAGGATCGAGGAGTTGAAGAAGAAAGTGGCCGACATGGAGCAAGTCGTTAAAAACTTAGAGGAGGTGAGGTGTTCCTTTATTGTAATGAGATGTTGAATTACAACGCGTCCTTTTTTAAGTGATCGTTTTAATTTGTAAGATCAGACGAATGTTTGATATATTTTGCCAGTTTAAAATAGTTATTATTATTTTTTAAATATTAATTATAATGTGTGTATATAAAAGTGCATTTATTCATGAACGATGAATTGAGGTATTTATTATAGGAAATAATGACATAGTTATTTTAATTAAAAATACTGCAAATGGGAGTAGCTTCTAGTATTAAAAATTTATAACGTTTTTAATTTAGGAGCAGCGAGCAATAAGTTCTCGGCAGGGTGAAGTGGAAGAGCAGATCAGGCTGTGGGAGAACACTCTACAGCTGCTGCGCTGCAAGCTGCGCGTGCGCACCGAGCCTGCCGCGCGCCAAGGCCGCATGCACATCACTCAGCACTCGCAGATGCTCACACTCACATAAGTGCCTACTAAAGTCTTGTTATTAAAGGCACTTCTTACATATTAGGCATTATAAAACACTTTTTTCAAATAAATGCAAAAAAAATTTTTTCTTGTTATTTACTATGAATTAAATCTGAAAAGCATACATTAGAATAGAATAGAATAGAATAGAATAGGATTTATTGCCAAAAACTGTGTTACAAGTTGCAGGTGGTAATACAAAATGGGTTTCAACAGTTACCCCTCCGGGGCATGCAATATTATAAAGTATCATTAAAACTATTAATCGTGTTTCGTACCAAAATATTCATTTAAATTATAAAACACGTTTTTTACTAACCATCTTTTCAGCTCAGTCTTAAATTTAGGTAAATTTAGTGCTTTTATGTATGATGGTAAATGATTAAATATTTTGGCACCTGAATACGATACACTCTTACAATTACATTTTTGTGTTATATTTGCGTCAAAAGCAAGTGTATATTTTTATTAATCTTTTTTTACATATTTACAAGTAGATGTGCAAGTAAAAAACTTATAACTGTAAAATAATGAACTTATATAAACATTGTTTTTCCGATCACGATAACAATAGCGTTTGCCTAGCTAGTTTAATTTATTTATCGAATATTGTAAAAGCCAAACTTATGACTGAAAGTTCTCTCGAATGGTATAATTGAATTTGGAAAGAAAAGTTGGCTGAATGTTACAAAGTCGTTTTCGTTTTAGAGTTTTTGCTTCGTTAACTGCGTAAAGTTTTATTTAAATAATACAGGCGAAACGCGAAACTGTGTAGTAAATTTTTTGTTGCATTGTTTGTAGGCTGAAATATGCACCAAATAAGTTTCAAGTAGGTTTGCACAGAAACGAGCTTGAATGAAACCTTGACCTCGGTCTTGGCCTTAGATCAGACGAAGGTAACGGCCAACGAGGGAGTTTCACTTGTCGTAAAAAGACACACTAGTACTGCCATGCCATTAAATAGTATGAATTTTTCAGAGCCATAAATTTTATTACATGTAGGCAAGCAAGAATATCTATTTACGATTATATCTTCGGTTGGTAGGCCTAAGAAGTATTATCTGTATTAAGATCTAATACTGGAAGTTTGAAATTCTTTGAAACTTATATTATCACTATTTGTTGCCACATGCCAACTTTCAATAACGAAAGTAACTTTCAGCAACACGGAATAGAGAACATAAAAAAAATATTGATAATTTCTTCATTATATATTGGTATATATATTGGTATATATACATATATATTGGTTCAGCTTATTACGGTAACGTATATTAAAACATAACTTTTTGTCTAATCAATGTGTTTAATATTTTAAAATGTTGCTCTACATGTTGGATATACCATAATACCATGCTACCCGTGTATGAAGCTATTTTTAATGAACATAAAGGGATTCTATTTCAGTTCGGCGACATAGTAACAAACTTAATAAATCTGCAATGCAGATGAACTTCGGAGCATCCTGCAGGCCGACCGCGCTCTGATGAATACCAGTACCGATACAGTGACATAGAATTTCAGCCTCCACTCTTCAGCATAATAAATATTTAACAAAATGTACATCGGCCGAATTGCAAAACTTCCGCTTTTCGGGATAAAAAGGGGTTCGGCAGTTTGCAAACATTTGAAACGTCCTACACTTTTTAGCGTCTGTCAGTGTTCTCGATAAATTTGAAGTTCAAAGTTCACGTTAAAAGCTTAAATTGTTTAGAAAGTCCTGTTTAAGTAAGTAGATAAATTGAGTTGAAACGTTTACTGTTTGATGCGCGTATAACACGATTTGTGCGAATTACGCGGGCTTAGTTTTAGAGCCCATAAATAATAGTGAGATTTTAGACTTTCACGTTCTATTAAAGATAAACGTTTCAGATAGGTTCACATAAAGTCCACCATTTGTGCCTCTTTTATGTATGCGATAAAGTTTAAATAAATGAATAACAGGGGTGAATGTTTTTGTCACATGTTAGTCTGGGACTTCAAAATAATGTTCCAACTGTGTTCCTTACCTAGCATATCGTAAAAGGCGACTAATGGTATATCGGATTTTGGGTCTGTGATTGTGTAGGCGACGAGCTAGCGACTTGTCACTACGTGTTCACAATTTTCCATCTATCCCAGCCCAGTTTTATTTTTTGGCTAAATGTGTTTAAAGTAGAGATGAAACGGATAGCAGTTTGGCGGGATACCGGATACCGGATATTCGGCCGACCATGTGGTCGAATAGCCGAATATTCGGCCGCCGGATATCCGGCGAAACTTAGCCGTTGGCGTTGGCGGCGCGCGAACGATCGGGTGGACTCGGTTCGATTCGGGTCTTTTCGAGAGAAGTTAACAACAATTGTATCATTCATTGTATTATTGTGTCGATTGCATGCAGTGCAGACACGTGCGTGATCGTTTTTAGGTTATAATTTTATTTGTGCCGTTATTATTTGAAGTACATATATAATATACATAATTCTAAAAGATTTAGCAACCAGAAATGGCATTGGTGAAGAAAAAAATCGCCTTTATGGGAATACTTTGATATAAACAGTGAAAATAATAAGTTAGCTATTTGTTTATTATGCAATGTTAATATTTCTCGTGGCGGCGAAGGGAAAAATGCAGCTAGCCAGATAGCTACTATTCGGCCGGATATCCATCCGGCCGAATAGTAGCTATCCGGTATTCGGCCGGATAGTATTATGTTGGCCAGATAGGCCGGATACCGGATAGTTTCCGGATATCCGTTTCATCTCTAGTTTAAAGAGCCCTGATGTCCCTATGACACTGCCACGGACTCTGTCTTTGATTCCCTTCTTTGGGGATTACGGGCGTGAAGTTATATGTATGTGGGGTGAACGTGTTGTTGGTTTATATATATTACTTATAGGTACGACGTGATCCATTTCATCGCATAAGTCGACGTAAAGGTTTTTTACTTAAAAATAAAAAGAATTATAATCCTATCGTAATCCTCGTTCATGAATAGACAATTAATTAAAAAAGTTTTTAGCAATTTTTCCTAATATTTACAGGATATGTATGTTTTATGTTTATACTGGTATTTACTTTACCGTTCCAAAGACAATTCTGCTTGTAGTTGTTTCTAATTAAATATACGCGTTTGAAGTTGACTATTGACTGTCGTTGAACGATAATTACTTGTTTAGACTATACGCAATATTTGCTAAACGTGAGTAAGTTAAAGTTAGAGTTATTTAATTAACATAAAATAACATATATTTTGAAGGCAGATCTCTAATGTTTCTATTATAACGATATAATTTTCTATGAAAAGATTTGAAGAAAAATAATCGTAATAGGTAAGTATATT
This sequence comes from Glyphodes perspectalis, assembly GCA_951394215.1. Classification (NCBI taxonomy): domain Eukaryota; kingdom Metazoa; phylum Arthropoda; class Insecta; order Lepidoptera; family Crambidae; genus Glyphodes; species Glyphodes perspectalis. The sequence goes on from OX596203.1 coordinate 7,964,697, forward strand.
ACGAGCCATCATAATCCTAGCGTTATGTCTCTGTTCGCTTAGGCCAGCCATGCTTATACAATGATCCAGGAATTAGCGAGTCTGATAATTACGTTGAAGCCACTGCCGATCTGACCTTCGTAACCCTTAGATAGGGTAACGAGACATTTTTTTTGGATCATGGTTACCATATCTGTTTTCCTCACCGCCAAATTTGTGGAATAAATACGAACATAGATTTGAAAAATTCAGAAGTACATGCTCCGGTTGAAATCCGCATCCCTCGGAAGACGCGCGTATCCTTACCATTATTCTACCACCTCTCGAGGTATATTACGAGTAATGAAACGAATTTCTTGCATATGCACAACGAATTGCTTGCATTATACATTTTACAATGTACATGTACGTTGAATACACACGATTTACATAGATACTGCAAAGTTCGAGTAGCTCTAAATATAATTTATCTATGTAAGTTTCTTGTTAGAGCTTACACCTTCTTCAGTCATCGCTCCGACATCCTAGTGACTAAAATTTTGCGTCACTACTTTCATATCAAGCAACTAGTGTTCTAGCCGTATTAGTATCTTGAAATAGGCTTATAAGGCTAAAGTTTTGCAATAAAGACGAAACCGGGCTATTGTGACGCTGACAGTCACTTGATTGCGATTTTGTATTCATCTCCGAATAATTATTCCAGAGCACGCGGTACCGTCGAATTGTTCGGAAGTTTGCCATTAACAAACTTCACATGGGTATTTACATACCACTTAATTAAGTATTCTAGAATTTTCCCAATAAGAGCTTAGTATCACTTGTTTGACTTTACGTATATCGCATTAATTAAGTGTTTCGTCTTTGTAGTTGAATGTAAGTATTGTCGCTTAAGACAATTTACTTTGATTTACTAATTTCGCATATTGATTAGAACACACGGGAAATATAAATGTATTAAAAGTTGGTATATTAAGTTTTATAGAACTAATTCTGTGCGTAGGTACTTGCTATTACACGTATGCAACAAAGCGTGGGTTTATTATATCTTTAACTTCAATTATATGTATCTACATGGAAAAGACTACATACGCAATCATCTAATGTCAATGAAAATCCGAAATTGTTGTCTACAACATGTTATTGGGATTCTCAGACAAGTTAATCGAATAAGCCGTTTATCACAGACAGTGTAATCCATTAGTATATATTTAGTTATCATCAAGTGACATTGTTTTAGATAGTGTTTAGCTTGGCTAGTTGAAATATAGATACTACTGCCATGCGTGTCTTAATTGCAATATACATCAATCGTAAACATACTTACATCCCTACATAAATAAATAAATAAATATCCGACTATATCACATACATTGATCTGACTACGAATATATACTTAAATATTGGATATTAACACCCAGACACAGAACAAACACAAGTATTCATCATACGAATGTTTGTCCTGGGTGGGATATCGAACCCACAACTCTTGGCGCATGGCGCAGGGTCACTACCGAATGCGCCATCGAGCCAGTCAATCATCAATACATACTTATCATCATGGCTGCAACCCCAGGAAGGAGGCAGATAAACATTTAGCCAGAAATCGAGTTAAGTTAGATGGAAAATTGTGATTGATAGTGACAAGTGGCAAACTCGTCACCTGCATAATCACAAACTTGACCCAATACACCAAACAGTTGACTTTTACGATATGCTAGGTAAGGGACACAGTCATCACATTCCTTTCGTCGCCCAGACCATGGGAATCGTAAACTTAAGGTTTTAAAATATTTATTTTACCGAACGAAGTAATTTATATTATTGGATTATCATAGTCACGTTCTGGTGCGCTGCCTGCAACGTGTCCCGTTGTCGCGTCTCCCAAATCAATCGGCGAACTTTTAATTTCGTGCCGTCATTAATTCCGAATCACACCGCCCGTCGTGAGCAGACATCTCGCTAATGAGTTGGGGTGTCCCCCAGATACTTTCATTGTCAAATATTACATTTTTTACACGACAGACCGACGTTGGTAGGTATCGGTAACAAACTGTGGACACTTAGTTTGATTAGAGGCAATATCGATTAATATCGTAGTATCGTAATGTTCACGAGTAATTCGGTTAATTTACACAAAATTTTATTATACATGCACAGTACACGAATATCTCTTTTGAATAAGTCTGTTTAAAAAAAGAACACCACAACCATTAAATTTTCTGTATTATTTAGTTTGAACCCGAAAAGAGAGTATAAGTACCTACCTAACAACTTTTTACATATGGTATATCGGGTTTTGGGTATGTGATGTGTAGGCGACAAGCTAGGCACTTGTCACTACTTTTTCACAATTTTCCATCTAACCCAGCCCAGTTTTGTTTTTGGTTGAATGTGGTTCAAGGGGCCTGCTGCCCCTTTGACTCTGCTTACCCCTTCGGGGATTATGGGCGTGTTGTTATGTATAAAAAAATATATATAGGTAAACTAACTCAATCACATTAGTGTAGTTTTAACTAATAAATGTGTAATAAGATCACGCGCGTTCACAGATAAATAGTTTAATAAGTTGCTAATTTTGGTAATAGGAAAAGTAGGCTAAACATGAAAATAGTTTTAAGGTCTCAGATTTTTTGCTCCACTTCGTATAAAGTTGCGTTCCTAAATCGTTAAATTAACAAATAATTGCTTTTAAATACTAAGTATTTTAAATTGTATAACTTTACTGTATTTATTATTGTGTTAATGTATTTCGCGTTTGTTTCTTCTCATTGTGTTTAAAGAATATACATACTGCCTGAATGCTGTTTCATGGGAATCAATTTTGTTGCTATAAGTGCCTCCTCGGCTCTGACATCAGTCCGTATATTCTCCGAGCCAATTTGCCCGAATGTATTTATAAGTAGAAATTGTTTCTTTATGCAAATCGCAATTCAATTTTTCACTGATCGTGTACTCAAGCCCACATCACTTACTTGCGAGATGTTGTTTACCCCTGCTTTAGATTTACGTGTGCAAATATTGTATAAGAAATTGTATCTTTTGACATCATAAGACTACATTGAGTTATTTGTTTGGATTATTATTTTTCCTGTATGTGCCAAATGTTGAATGTAATCAGAGAATTTCTTAACATAATGAATGGGACTTATGGCATGTTTCACTGGATAAAAGTCAAAGCCATTAAAACATCCACGATGAAATGAGCGCGTGTCTACACCTGTTACTATGCCGTCAAATAGTTAATCAATACTTTGCTAAGTAATTACATCTACGTTTCGTTAGCAATAAAAAGTTTCTAAGGTCGTAGTACTAAACTTTTTATGCGTTTCCGTTCTTCTGGCAGGTAGCACGTACCTAATTGTACTAAGTTGCAATATTCGATAAAAGGCATAGTTCGTTCAGTTTTGCTAAATATTACCTATATAGCTGTTTACTTTGTCTAATGAAATGAATACTGTATGAAATGTTACTTTAGAATTTTTCAATTAAAGGAAATCTTCGAAGTCATTGGTAAAATTACTTGCTCTTAGAACTCTCCGCGGCATTGGATCCCTTAGTTTTATTCAGCAATTTTTAATGGGTTCTTGTTGCTTTTAATGTTATAAAGTAAATGTCTTTACAAATAGCTTGAAATGTTGGAGTTGCTCTAAATACTAAAAGCGTACTTAGAAAACATTTTCAAATGAACATTAGATACACATTCATTCTTTTTAATAGTTTTTATCTAACTGTTAACTGAGAAACGAGTGCACTCTAAGCCATTTGAAACGGTTACTATTCTATTGTAGTTATACTGTATGTACGAGGATTTAGTCCGATGTTAGCTATAAAAGAGAATTTGAAATGCTAGGATATCTCTCCGTGCAGTGTAACAGCCTGTATACACGATATATTTTTACGCACCACCGAAGCGCGTAAAATACAAGCACTACTATGCAAACGTGGCCTTACCGTGCTAAGATAGAGACAGTGCCTACACCTTACACCCATTACAGATACCGTACCGGCAGTATTTATCTACCCCTAACAGAAAGAACTTCTCGTATATGTACATATAAATAAACTAATAATGATAAACAAGTATAGAAGTAATGGCACATTTATAGCGATGTGAGTACTCACAAAAGCAGCAAAAAACAGCGCTTCGTTTTTAAAAAGTTTCATAAAAGTACATTATTATTACCGGATACTAGACGGGCCCGTTGATCGAGTGGTCAGAGACCCTGGCCACGAAACCAAGTCTCGCGGTTTGAAATCCCGCTAATGGCAAATATTTTGTGTGTTGGACATGAATATTTGTACTCGAGTCATGGATGTTTTTAAACGTATTTTAGTATGTCTATCCGTTCACCTAGTATCCATAGCACAAGCGTATAAGCTTAGTTTGGGACTAGGGAATTGGTGTGTCAGTCAGAAGAATTTATTTATTTATTATTATTTATTACGGACGCAAACAGTTCGCTCTTAAGTACAGCACAGCTAAAATATTCAAGCTAACTTATGCCCGCATCACATACACAATCGTATGTTGCGCTTGTGCACTGTCTGTAAATGTCTACGACGTGATGTCGCCCGACATGTCACGACAACCCGATCCATCTCTTTCGCATGCGATAAAGTTTATCAAGGCGACGGAAATTGTTAATATTTTCCTTTCTTGTTCTACACATTATATTATCAAAGGTAGCGTGTTTTATTTGATTTCGTATGTCAGTCAAAGTCAATATTTTCGTCGTCTTGTCTAAAAGGGACTAAGTAACACACATTATAATAAAATAGCATTGGTGTTTTATTGAGTGAGTAGAAAGTATCTACATATTGTGACCCTGACAGCTTTAGATGATTGTATACTTAGTTATTTATGCATTGGAAAGCATTTTATTGGATGCATATCATACAAGCGGCCCGCACCGGCTTTGGTGAGTATAAAACAATTTGAAATTATACATGAACATAGGTAGACTTTACTCCTCAATGACTTTATTTATTAGTGACACAGCATCAATGTATACCTTCTTACCTACTTTAAAAGATCTAAGTGAATAGACAGAAGCAGCTTTGTTTTATACTTAGGTAAATAATAAATATAATAATAATGTCCTCCTAACCGATATCGGTCACGGCGGCCTATATCAACGAGGATTAGCCAACTGCGCAGGAGATATTATAGTGCACAAGTGTGTGCGCAAACACAGGAGCACTCTCTATTCCTTCACTCTCATAGTCCGGTGAGACGGCAATTCGACATGACCGGAGAGAGGTCAGGCGCAGGACCAACGGCTTAACGTGCTTTCCGAGGCACGGGGGTGATTAAACCGCCAACTTCCTGACTCCGGGCTGTTACTGAGTAATTTCGGTATTGAAATACCCAGCCACAAATTTTAGGCCCGACCCGGGATTTGAACCCGGGACCTCTTGGTCCTTAGGCAGCGCATGGTACCACTAGACTAACGAGGCAGTCAGAACTTAGGTAAAGATTCGTCCCATATGGTATTTTCAGAGGTTTACAATTCTACATAGAGATTAATAGTAGATCACACAATTACAAACGAAATAGAATATTAGGGCACCAATAAACCATGTTGATTGCCAAAATTCATTACTTATGGCATGTTATATTATAGTGAAAGTGAAAGGCACTAAACGTGTTGCAAATGAGCGCACGCGTCACTAGTCAATCACGTCACGTCAAATGACGCGGTTGCGGGCTCCGGGCGCAGCGGCTAATCTCCACTCGAAGTGCAGTCAGCGATGCAGTCTCTGTTACTGGGCATTGAATAGCAACGTTGTGTTTTGTTTTTATGCGTTCCAATTTTGACTGTTTTTAAATGATAGTTATTTCACTTTTTTTTACCTTTAAAAAATACGGTCAGTCTGATATAGTGGCTGTAAAGCGGTTACCGTAGCCTATACTCTTTGCAACACAAAAATTGTGTTTGCAACAATGAGATGGCTGTTATCTGTGGGTAGTACTAATTGTAGTAGCAATATTAGTAGCTTAATAGATACATTCTTAGAAGTTGGGATGTTGATTCAAATATGTGCCTTAGAACTATTGAAAACTTAAGTGTGAATTTATAACATTTACTCGGTGGCATAGCCCTAGTCAGTAAGATAATAATAATAATTGTAAGAAAATTTTCACTTTCAGATAACTATAGGTGTGTAATCATGATTTAATTTGTAAGGCGAAACAAGAGGATGATAGAGATCGATCAAAGCGTTTCCCAACTGCAAAAATAATGGTAATAGATAGATAATAATATAATAAAGCTCATACTTTGATATCTCATTTCTCTCCAGGGAAATATGACTACAATAAATACACACAAAAAATAGAATCAAGTCTAGAAATAACATTTTAATTTGTCAGCTATTTATAACATCAGTCCCGGAAAATATTCGCTATATTTAATTTTGTAAATATCTAAAACAATTTTTTGTTACGCGGTATGAATTTTTTGTGGAAAAGATATTTGGATTTTGATGATAATAATTTGCAGTGATTTAAGATAATTACATATTTAACACTCATACAAATATGTGAAGCTGGGCGTGTTATGATGAAACTCGTAATGAACGTTGCCAAAAATATTTTTCAACAAAATGAGTCAAATGTTACATCATAAAAAATATATGTAGATCATTGTTACGCATTTTTATTTCTTCGTGTCGGAGTGGACTATATTACCGATTCATTGTTTTTTTTCATTACCGGACACGTTTTTTAATTAGTGAAAATGCGGCATAATGTAGACGAGGTAGTGACGGCGGCGGTTATTAATCGTGGTTAATTGACGCTGCAATTTATCCCGCGAGTCGACGTGGATAAAGCGGGTTAATCACGCCCCTATCACTCTACCCCCGGTGACTTACGACTTCTAGTTGGTACCGCAGCTTTTGCTACGTTATATGATAACTAAACTACTAAGTATAAAAAAATTTGATCTAAGTCACGGAATGAACACGCATTCGTTGACGGCTCTTTACTCTTCTTTTCTTAAACCACCGCATGATTTCCTTCATATAAGATATATAAACGTGCCATTCTTAATATGTCATACAAATATTTTCTATACAAAATTTTACTGCATGTAACTCTTATGGCAGATATACTCGCATCTGCCATAAGCATTCAAAAAACACAAGTGTTGATGATTCAAAATAAAATATTTTCTTACGTTTATTATTAAAATTACCTTTCTATATAATCTATAAGCGAAAACATTGAGGGCGATGTGACTTGACGACGTGTTATACAATTTATAAGACCATTTATAAATTGTATAACACGTACCTGAATCTTTTCTAAATATGTATAGAATTACATGAATTAGATCATCCCGTCTTGTAGAAATTGGCCCAATGGCCTAATTAAAGACAAGGGAGTATTGGAACCTAAAACAATTAGTTAGAACTCCCAGGTCGTTTCAAGCGCGTTTAAACTTGGCGAACTCGGGCGGTAGGTGTAATCGCGTTGAAGTTCAGCAACACTGCACACCATTGTATATGCTTTTAGAGAATCAATTAACTATACCATCCGTGGCGCTGTGAGTAAACCTTACATGCAGATTACTTTGAAGATGTAATCGTGATCTAATTTTCTTGTAACGAAGCGCTAAGAAGAATTGTCCCATGATGGTCTGGGACTCCAAAATAATGTACTTTAATAAATTTAAATGTTGTTTCTTGCCAAAAAATGCGATTATTGGTGTATTGAATATTGGGTTCGAGCTAGCTAGTTGTCAATACTTCTCACGACTTTCCATTTAACTTATATCGATTTATTTGCTGCCTAAATGTGCTTTTAGAGCTTATTGCAAAGAGCGAAGAGCGAGATTAAGTAAATATTACTTGTGATATCTTCAATATAACAGCCGCAATCGCAAAATCTAGTATGACGGTCAAATCAGCCCTGGACTAGGAACGGAAAATACACTTGAAAGAAGACGTAGGTACTATCGACGTTGAAGGTTAACAACATAATCTGCCATCTAACTACTTAACAAAACAACTTGGTCATGACTTTCGGCCATCGATCATTGCGGTATCGTTGAACCTTATACTTGACACTGGCAAATAACCCCTACATATAAATATGAGGAAGTCGATAGCAAAATGACCAAGGTCGCGACCTCAAATTTCCCGGCAGCATCGGCCCTCCATATCAATCAAGGTGAGGCAACAGGAAATAATAGCAGTTCACACGCAACCCCCACATTTGTATAACGTAAGTTTTTATTTTGGGATCTTGGGCCGACCTGTCCATTGGCCATATGGTTAAACAACCCTCTCCGACTAACAGCCATTTGAACTACCTATATAAATTTCCTGTGTTTTTGTAGATTTCGATAGTCAATTTACAATTTTTTGCATTAAATAGGGCTTAATAGATATCTACATATAAAGTATAGTATGTGATTGTGTAGGCGACGAGCTAGCCACTTGTCACTACCTTACACATTTTTCCATCTAACCCAGCCCATAGTCCCATGTTGGTCTAGGACTTAAAAGAGTGTGCCAACTGTGTTTCTTGCCTAGCATTTTGTAATAGGCGACTAGTGGTCTAAGGGGTTTTGGGTATGTGATTGTGTAGGCGACGAGCTAGCCACTTGTCACTATTATATATTATTCTCACAATTTTCCATCTAACCCAGCCTATTGTCCCATGTTGGTCTGGTACTTAAAAGAATGTGCCATTAGTGGTTCTTGCCTGGAATATCGTGGAAGATGACTGATGCTGTATCGGGTTTTGGGTGTGTGATTGTGTGGGCGACGGGCTAGCCGTTTGTCACCGGTTTTTTACAATTTTCCATCTAACCCAGCCCAGTTTTGTTTCTAGCTGAATGTGGTTAAGGGGGCCTGCTGCCTCTTTGACTCTGCCTACCCCTTCGGGGATTTTGGGCGTGATGTTGTGTATGTGTATGTATGTATGTATGAACAAACATGGTCGTAACTCGTATGTTTACCATAGAAACAATATAGAATAGAATAGAATAGAATAGAATAAATGTTTATTTGGCACATTACAAAATTTGCTTACAAACTAATATAGCCATAAAAAAGAATATGTAGTTCGATAAGTTCCCAATTAGTTGTCAATGCCAGCTGTTTGTTGACAAGTAAATTTTAATGTATTACATAATCGGTCAATTACGAAAAACCATTTACAATAAGTAACATAGAGTACACTATTTTAATACTTATGTATACCTACCTGTATATTCGAACTTCATAAACTAAATATTACAGGATTTATAGTTTACTATCTTCCGTAAAATCTTCAAAATGTACTTTGCTTGAGTAAACCCAGATTTGTTTTCCATGTGCCATTACTATGCACCCTTCTATTATGATAAGTTTTTGTGTACACCTTTGAAAAGCTTTCTGGAAACAATATATTTTTATGACGACAATGCTAAATCTTGTACTCAATAATCAGATATTGTCTCTATTACGAACGAATTCCAAATTATCTATACTTATAATAAATCTGTAGAGAGGTCAATTCTGTACATGAAATATATTTTCAAAATAACTATCAGGGGGTGATTAGTGATCGATACTGATGCCGAAAATGCAATCAGTAAAATTTTTGTCTGTCTGTCTGTCTGTCTGTCTGTCTGTCTGTATGTTCCTTATAGAAACAAAAACTACTCGACGGATTTTAACGAAACTTGGTACAATTATTCTTCATACTCCTGGGCAGGTTACAGTATACTTTTCATCACGCTACAATCAATAGGAGCAGAGTAGTGAAGGGAAATGTTGGGAAAACGGGAGAAGTTACTCCATTTTTTAAGCTTCCGTCGCGTGTGCAGCCTTAATGGTTACATAGAAATCATGTATGACGGAAATAGTCTATATAATATTAACCATAAACGCAGATGACACCGCTGGCACAGCTAGTATATAATATAGGTACAAATAATCCTATAAATACTAAAAATGTATTTTCATATATACAAGGTGACTGGTAATTCGACTGAAAATAGTCGTACCGCTTTGTGACAGGCAAGCTATCATAGGTGTGTTCTTTAATCAACTATATCTAAAAAAAAAATCTTATTTGGTTATCCGATGGATTAAGGTCGATGTACCACCGGATCTCGTACAAAAACCACTTACATTCACGGCCCAGTTGATAGCGGTCGATTTGTTGCAAATGACCTCTACCACAACCACTTTTAAGGAATAGGTCGAATTACCAGTCACCCTATATACTAGTTGTCGACTATAACCCACTTCCCGCAATTGGGTTAATCTCTCCAGATATTGCGAAAAGGCCAGTGTCCTGCAGCGGAACATAACAGGCTGTAAAATTAGTTTTTATTTTACTGCTAACAAGCCACATGTCACTACTTTTACACAATTTTCCATTTAATCTATCTCAATATAGATTTATCTGGATCGTGGAAATGGAAGTATGTGATCTCTGCCTAGCCCCATGGGAAAAAGGCGTGACATTACTTATGTATGTATATGGATTTTTTTTTTCCTTTATATGGTTAAAGGATTTTGTCGCTCATTGGACTCCGCCTACCCATTAAAGGATTGAAGGGGTGATGAAGTATGTACTGTTTAGACTCAAGTACATAGTAAGAAAAATATAGTAAGACAAACATTCTAACGATCTAGAATGAACGACCTTGGTTAAGTAACCGCGGTTTTATAATATTTGTGTTCGCTTTTCAGCGGCACAACAAATCCCGTTCAGAGTGAAACTTCGGAATACAAGATTGATGGAGGGACTGATAAATTTAATTACACAGGGGGATGTGAAAATGGCTGGAGTTTTCCTTTGTTTAAAGAACGCTGACTGTGATATTGGATGCAGAAAATCGGATTTTGTGCCTGAGCAAGGATGATATACCTTCAATTAAATCTTAATAATCGTATTTTTTTTGATACATGTTGATAAATGGTATTGTATTAACATATGAATCCATACCAATAAGGATGATGATACCATCCACGATCCGAGTAGTAGTTCCGATAGTAATTCCCTGCATCATTCATCAATTTCATTTATTTGCACATTTTGTTTTTAATAGATTTGAAAACAATCAATGGTCAGACAAATGAGTTGAGTTTACCGAACCGTTACGTCACAACTCAGTATATTCATATAAAATATATGGAAGCAATGCGTTCCGACAGCTTATAAAAAGTATGTCAAATGATAGGTGTCACCTAGCCTATTGTCAAAACACTGAAATCTTTTTTCATAATAAATAAAAATGAATTGCCGTTCGCCAAAACTGCAGAACGGCTGTACCGATTTGGATGATTTTAGTTTTAAAATACATATATGTAATCCTTCAGGGAAGGTTTGTACGGTAAGAAAATATGAAAACATTGCAAGGAAAATAATAAATGAAAATCCGAGAACTGGGCGCTACGAAGTGCGCCGAAACAGCTAGTATATAATCATTTTCTATCTGTATTTACTAAGTAGGTAGGTATGTAAGAAAAACAGCGAATACATACAAATTCTAGTCAGCTTAGTAATTTGAAATGGAAGTGGTAAAAGTGTTATTAAAATAGACCAGTACACGTCTACTTTCCACCTGCACTACTTCAATTCAAAAAACCTTAGTGGATAAAGTTGGCAGATTTGTGTCTATCACATGTTCTAATTAGCTTGTACTGTGTAACTATGCACCAGAGGTTGTTTTAAAGCATGTTAATTCCCCTTTTCTTTGATATACTATACTATAGTAATAGTTGTATGCGACGAAACTTCTTAAACAAGGTTATTTTTAGTATTTGAGAAACCTCTTACCGACTTATTTAATTCAACATTATTTAGAAATAGCGAAAAAAAATTACTATTTACACTAATTTAGCTGATAAACTTTTGTATGGAAAGTAAAAAAAAAAATTGCTTTGTTTAGAATATTAATTAATATGAACTATAAGTATAACATATTTAGAAGAATAAACTAAGTGGAGGGAAGATTCAAGGCAAGATTTTTGTTATAGCTCACCTCTCCATTTTATCAGCCGATATGACTATGTACCTGATCCCTCTCAAAGCGGAGTGAAACATAACCCTCCTATTAGCTTTGTCGTCGGTCAAAAATGAGCGGGCCGGGCGCGCCTTTGTCTAAGTCCCGCTTAATTGTGTCTCATTGTTCGCAAACAATGCCTCCTGTTGGTCAAAACGTCCCGCGCTTCGAACCGAACACTCCTCTTATAAAGCGCTGTCGTTAGAAATTATTTTTTTATTATTTGCTTTTGCTTGGTTTTAGAAATAAAAGTGATAGTTAAAAATTGGTACAGATTCATAAAAGTATATTAGAAGATAGGTACTCATGGTTTCATCTGTTTAGTAATACATTATATGGGTAACGTATATAAGGAACCAGCTATTTCAATGTTATAATTAGATTTGCTAAAACGCCACATTATAGATAAATTGGACCCCGACTAAAGATAGAAGTTAGCGATAGAAAGAAAGACAAAGGTACTCTATCTAAAATATATCAGAGCTCGTATTTTAAGACTTTGTTAGTAGAATAAAAACGTTTTCATAACTTATACCAACCAACATCTGTTAAATTTAAGTTGGAATTTATTTTAAAAATATACACGCGACAACATAGGTGTGTATGTTAATGGTACAACATACTAAATGATTTATGTCGCGTAGATGTGTTGCTTAAATCACATAAAAACAGCTAATTTCCATCACGGAATACCATTGCGTGACTAGTTTAATAGTAGGAAATGTTCAACTTGACATATTTTCGTGTTTTTTATGGCAACATAATTAATTACACTACTTACAGATTAAATAAGGCATGTGCATACTAACATAAAATCTAAAATATTTGTATACAAGCAAGTAGTTCGAGATAGAATCCATGATGTAAAAAAATATTTGTGGAATATCAGAATAATACCTAAATTATTATATTACCATTTTCTCATTTCTCGTGTTACGATAATGTTTTTCATGTATCACATACCTATAACGAAACGAATACGATGTTATTTTGTTAATTTTTTTTTAATAATCGCATTTGAAGGATCGCATGTAAGGTTTTTATCCGAAACACACACCTACACGAGAACAAGGCTGCTATCTGTAGCAGAAATAGGGTCGTAGCACATGTAGCGAAATCGTAGCAGATGAGTGACGCGGCGCGTGAGCCGACAGTCCGCCGATGCCATCGCTGCCAAACTTCGCTTCGGCTGTCAGTCATCGTGGCGAGGCGAGCACTCTGCCCGCCTGGCAGTTGGGTAATGAGTTCGGGAGCTAAAACAAAAACTTTAACTTCTTTGCCAAACATTCGCCAATAATGCTCTATCTGTATTCAAGCAAGTATGTCGAAGTTCGTTTGTTTCTGTTTACGCTGGCGCTCGCAATGAGTTTATTTTTAATTGGAGTTGCCGATGAGTTGCGATCTTTATTGAGGTACTAATTGAGCGCTTCACAAGTGAAATACAGACAGTTCCTGAATGTTTGTATTAAATCAGCAAGTAGTTGGGGCCACGGGAATGGAGCATCCTATATTTAAGTTCTGGATGAGCTTCGAATACTGCTCTTTTTTTTTGAAATTTGAATGCCTCCCAGTAGTCAGCACATCAGCAATCACTAAAATATATCATCAAAGGGGAAAAGGTTTGCCTAAGACATCTAATTTACGCGGGTTTTCTAGTGCATTATTTTATTCTCTTTTTATTTTATCTTTGTAATATTTTTTTTATATTTTAGACTAAAAAATATTTTACCAAATAATCAAAAACAGTTTAATACTATTTTTGATCGCTAGGCGAAATATTGTGTTTTGTGCCGCATTGCCGCATGTAGTAAAATATAGCACGTACCGCACGTACCAGATATAACATGATCAAGCATATACTAACAGATAGAGTGGTATATAAACTGTAATTCGACGGTAAATAAAACAGTCATCTACAAGACATCTACAAGACATTCACCAACATTGGTCTCATTCCACACCAGTCCCATTCGCGGTTATATTTAGTAAACCCGACGTGATGGGGTAGTTGAGACTTATACCAACTGTTGTCTCAATTACCCCAGTCCCATACATGGTTAAAGTGGTGACCCCGAACAGAACAACAAAATGGCAAAGCAAACTAGCCAAGGAATTACGGTTAAATGTTTCAACATTACTGAAGTCTTCGTAGGAATTTTACTAAAAAAAAACAATTGTTGAACCTAAGTTCGTATTGCGAGTCTTTACTTTATACGTCTACCAAAGGGTTTTAGGTTAACACCCCAAAGAAATAAAATATTACGGTTTATTTTTAAATAAATAAATACTGCGATGTTACGACTGCATGGTTTGTCCCGAGTTGGTCTAGGACTTAAAAATAATTTGCTAACTCTGTTCTTTGCTAACTCTGTTGTCACTACTTTTTCACAATTTTCCATCTAACCTAGCCCATTGTCCCGTGTTGGTCTGGGACTTAAAAATAATGTGCCAACTGTGTTTCTTGTCTAGCATGTCGTAAAGGGCGACTAATACTATATGGGGTTTTGGGTATGTGATTGTGTAGGCGACGAGCTGGCCACTTGTCACAACTATTTCACAATTTTCCATCTAATCCACCCCAGTTTTATTTTTGGTTGAATGTGGTTAAAGGGGCCTGCTGTCCCTTTGACTCTGCCTACCCCTTCGGGGATTATGGGCGTGGTGTTATGTGTGTGTGTGGTTTTTATTAATTTACGAGTACCCAACCGTCAATTAGCTGTCTATGAACAGCGCTGAGAATCTTTATTTTGGTTATAACGGGATTGCACATGAAAATTCGCTTTGAGGGTCCCTTGTGAATACACTGAAAGGGTGTCATTATTTTGGACAGAGAGTGATTGAAACTTAACTTTCGACCCTTGATTCATTGCTTTTGCGCTGAAATAATTAAGTAAAGTATATTGAAATAGTTAAAAGGACTATATTAAAACTATCTTTTTTATCACCTCAATTTTAATTTCAAAGTATATATGTTGGAAAAGCTTTACTGTAATATAAAGAATATCTAACACCTAATTCTAGAATAATGTAACTGGTCTGCAATAGTTTTTCAGTTTGCTAACTAACGTTTCTTAATATAATAACTTTACGTAGCCTATGATACTGTATTATATCGCGATGTCTGTAAAATTATACTTTTAGTAAGAAAAGTGATGTATTTTTGTTGTTTTCTTGTCCTCGACACATTGTGATAAATTGGCTTCATCTTTAGCATAAAGGTGTTTGAAGGAAATCGCACGATTTTTATTTCGGAGAAATAATATTGTCGGGTTTTCGCGTGTGGTTTATGTGCGGTAAAGATTTTTCAACTGCCGGGAGAGTTTGTATTCTCACGTATTATGTGGCATGACAAAAGCCGTCATACGCTGTAATTGTTCTGCGCAAGTTTTATCTGTTTCCAGTAGCGAGAAAAATATACGCTTGTACACTTTATATTCGATACACCAACATATTGTTGTTGAGAATAATTATACCTTTGTAGTCCGATGTTGGTCTGGGACTTACAAAAATAATGTGCCAACTGTGTTTCATGCCTAGCATATCGTAAAAGGCGACCTATGGTACTTATATGGGGTTATGGGTATGTGACTGAGTAGGCGACGAGCTAGCCATTTATCACTACTTTTTTACAATTTTCCATCTAACCCAGCCCATTGTCCCATGTTGGTCTGGGACTTAAAAATAATGTGCCAATTGTGTTTCTTGCCTAGCATGTCGTAAAGGGTGACTAATGGTATATGGGGTTTGGGTATGTGATTGTGTAGGCGACGAGCTAGCCACTTATCACTACTTTTTCACAATTTTGCATCTAACCCAGCCCAGTTTTGTTTTTGGCTGAATGTTATTAAAAGGGCCTGCTGCACCTTTGACTCTGCCTACCCCTTCGGGGATAGTAGGCGTGATGCTATGTATGTATGTATGTATAACTTTGTAAAAGCCCATAAAACAGTAGAAACGAAAGTTTTGGTAAAATAAATGAGAGGTTTATTTATAGCAGGTATAATAATATTACTCAACATAATTATTCGGTAATGCTAAATAAGAATCTATTGGCGTTCAAGCTAACTTGTTTGTTTTCGTAAGTCCATTGTTTTCTTGGAATTCTTATATTTTTAATTTTCGTTGTTTAATCAAAGCGTGCCCGACTAGGAACTGAACAAAGCTGCGGAAATTAAAAGAATCGTTATTGTTGAATATAAATTAAAAGTTCAGCACTGACTTTGAACATTAGCTACTATTTAAAAATAAACAATCCTAAAGCCGTATAATATATTATTAAACGTCAAATTCTATGTCGATCTTTCATTAAAGTTGAAAATTACACAGCAATTTATAAGAAAGCTCTTTCGTTTATAAAAGTGTCAGAGCATTTAAAAATCTGAAAGAATACTTACATATACTCGTTACATGTTAGAATTCTTAAATAGTAAAGATTAATAATTGTGAACAATATTAAACCTTCTCGTCATTGAGAGTTTCATTTCAAAGAAATGCAAACTTGATATGAATACACTCTAAAAACATTTCAGTCTTATGAGGCTTACAGTTACGTTGACCTACCCTTCGGGGTTAACTTTTAATATTCAGCCATATTTAAACAAGTAGGTCGCTTAATTCAATACAAGGGTTGTTTAATTTGAATATTCACAGAAATAAATTAAACGGTTTTTTTTTTTTTGTAAAAATAATAATATTCGATATGAAGGTTTGCTCGTTGAACTTAGGCCGGTGGAATCGGTGGTGAAATTTAAACAACGAAATCAAATACAATTTGTATGGCGGTTTCTTAACCATAAACGCGGGTGACACCGCTGGCACAGCTAATCTAATATTATATATCTAATGTTTTTCATACAATAACACTCAAAAATTCAGTTTGATCTCCGGAATACACACACTGTAAGCTGTATTGAGAGTGACAGATATGGGCCAAGCACCCTCACAAAAACTCTCACTATTTGGCGTCCCGAAAACGGTCTATTTCCCAAATTGCGTACCTTTTCTATTCTCAAGCCGCAATGAGCAAACATTATTAGAGTTAAATGACTCCTTAAGGAATAGCAAGAACATGACTGCTGAGTGATTGGGTAATTTAGAACGGTGACAGTTTGTATACGGGGTATGCTTTTCAATTAGGTTCCTTATTGCGATTTGTTAGGGTGTAAATTGAGATTTGTCGATGTCAGTGGTTAAGGGATGACGCGTGCCCGACCTACGCGGGCCCATCTATCAAATACTAACGAGCCCAGTTACTTGACACATGTCACCGAATCTTTTTTGTATCCGGCATCGATTTACATTTGACGTTTCAATTGGTTAGAATGACAGTGATTGGCTGGTTTCGTCTTACGATCTTTGTATATTGAATCCACAGATTGAATATTTTCTTTAGTATAACAACCGCCACCACAGACCACCACGCACGCCCGCAATTCCCGAAGGGATAAGTAAAGTTCAATGAGCAACTTTACTCATTTTTAGAATAAGTCAATGAATCTTTCAATACAGCACACCGACTCACTAGCCTTAAACGAAGTATTTATGATTAAATATGGATACTACCTAAATATTGTTTATAGACATCCATGGCTCAAGTGGAGCGACTGTGTCATTAAATGATAGTTTTTCTTCAGCCGCGTTCTTTTCGTTTTTACCCAGGCCCTTGAACCACTAGACTAAGAGCGTCTTGAATTGTTTTTTTTTCCACAAAATATAATATACTTTATATACTTTGAAAATTTCTTTACATTTACTTTTATATCTATTACCTATTTAGACATAACAAAAGGAATTATATCTTATGAGTTACTTATACTTTTATGAACTCTATCCTATTAGACGTAATAGGCTGCGATAGTATAACATTTATACTGTTATTATACAAAGTGTGTTATACTACACATAACTGTGTAATTTCTTGTTATTATTTCGGGGGCAGCTCATATCAGTAGGGACGTGATTGGCAAGATAATTTTCTCTGCGTAGTTAGAATTCTAAAAATGAGCAAGGCCTCTGCATTGCCTATCAAAATAAGTCGGTATTTTATTATATTGTTATTACATAATATATTTATTTATTATTTTTCCATACATTGACTATTTGCAGATTTTTATTTGTAAAATAATTTAAAGAAGAAGGAGGTTCTATTTTACTGTATTTGGGAAATTTGTTTATACGTTACGTTCGTTATATGTAAGTACAGGAGATATATATATATATATATATATATTTAGGTAGCTTAAACGGTGAAACATATTAAGCAGTATTGTCCCGCGCCATCCCATATCGTTATAAACGGGTGCAAATCTCGCCAGTTTACTCGTCGAGTAAAATCCCTTTACGTTCCTTCACAAATACTCGAAGATTGTGTCTTATACATATGTATGCCCTAAAAACCAGGACAGTGCTTGCCCCTCGAGGGACATTAAATATCAAGCTGAAAATCGGGACGTCCCTCCAAAATCGTTAAGTTGGGCACGGACAGTGTTGCTGACTCTGTTTTAAGAAAAGTATAAAGGACTCAAAAATCAAATTGTCTCTTCAGTTCGTAGATAACCTGTAAAAAATGGTAGAATTTGGTAGATATGTGATAAGTATGTATTTATAAAAACACGTACTTAACACGAACGGTATAAACAGCGTGTTATTATTAAATATACGTTTTGATTAAGTACTCATTAAGCAATCTGTAGAAAAGTATTTCTACACAAATAATTATATCACGTATACATTATTTATGTCTTATTTTATAATATCTTAAATTAATGGTTCTTAAATAAGTAGGTAAGTGTTTGTCCCATGCTGGGCTAGGAGTAAAAAAAAAACATGCCAACACATACCCATCCCGTCCAACACAATTTTCATTTTGATTACTCCTTGTAATCTGTCTACATCATCATCATCTTCTTAGTGTTATGTCCCGTGCTTAGACGGGGTCCGCTTAGACCATGATCCAGGATTTAGCGAGTCTGATAATTACATTGAAGCGACTGCCGATCTGACCTTCGTAACCCTAAGATAGGGGAACCAAATAATTGTTGGATCATGGTTACAAATCCAAAGTTGTTTGAATTTGCAGGTTTCATCACGATGTTTTCCTTCACCGTCGAGCTAGTGGTATAAATACGTACATAGACTTGAAAAATCCAGAGGTACGTGCCCGGGTTTGAACCCGCACTCCTCGGTTAAGAGGCGCGTGTCCTTACCATTGAGCTACCACCGCTATTACCTTGTAATCTGTCTACCCCTTTAAAGATTTTAGGTGTGATGCAGTGGTAGGTATTTATGTATATGGCGCGTTTTGGCAAAAAGGTAGACTAGGAGGGAAGTGGGTAAAACTACCAAAAAGTTGGTATATATGCCAATACTGTGCACGCTGAAGCACGGTCCGCCATTCAGTCACAGCGGCGCGCGAGCAGTATGGTAATGTCACCCTCGCTAGCTCGATGCTCGTATATTTGTGTTCGATCGCTATCAAGATTCCGCCGCGGTAGGTTTCCCTCGTAAAAGAGATTGGCGACGTGAAGCGAATATCGCGGGCACAATCACAAATCTACAGTCATAATGCGAATGCGTGCTGCGCCGTTTCCCAATAAAACGTTTACACAAATTGAAAGTTTTCGATCTTCGCATCTCGTGGAGTGCGTCGTTGTTTCTTTTTTGATGTAAATTTGTTTGCTGCGTCCTTTTATTTATTGAGGCATTGATGATTACTGAAAAAAAAACTTTCCTTACCTTGTTTTCTTTATATTTTCTCATCTATAGTGGGTACGGCTTAGGTACGCACTAATAGTTGACTTCAATGTATTATTAATAATTAAATAATAAAAAGTAGATACTATTATTTATTTTAAGTCTAACGAGTAAGCAAGCGTAAAAATTAAAAGACAAGACAGTTATAATAAATATATATGAAAAATCCAGTAAAATATTACAATAGCCTCGATTTGGGCTGACATATCCATGCGGATAAAAGTCCCAAATTAAATAGAGAATAAAAAAAATAGCCCTGATTTACTTAAAAAGGACGTAGGCTTCCGAAGAAATAAAAGCCTGACTTTCTAATAAGCCTAACCCTAGGACCCTATGGTATGGCAAACAAAATCGCGTCATATTTCACGATATACGGACCGTGGGATTTTATGAATTTTCAGCAGTTTTTCTCGAGGTAATACGTAATACGGTTTAGGGGATACCCTGAAAGGAAATACCGATCGTTCGTAATATAAAAGGTTTGGTAAAAAATATTTTTACGGGGACGGTAAACAATTTTGGCGGTTATTTAGAGTACTGGAGCAGGCGAATATTTGTGTCTCCTTTTTATATGTTGTAATTTTTTCTAGCTACGTTTTATATGCTATATATTATAAAAAATAAAAAACAAATGAAACATGTACTGTATAGGATCGAAGACACTAATAAGTATTGAACCCAATGCCACTACGAACTCAAATGTATACATTTCTCGTGACTGTATCCAATATTATTCGAACGTCTCTACTCCGTTACAAAACTCTGTAAATAGGGTAGATAAAAATTTGTATCACCCATTTTACTAAGAATGTGTCGGACACGGGTTCCCTACGCAGTTTCGAACGCCGCTGTTGCGAAGTACGTTGTTGCGAATAATTTTTCCATTGCCCTGTTAGGTTCGAAAGCTGACGGACTCGAATGACGTAGCGCAAACAACGCTGTTTCGAGAAACGTTTTCACTGCCTCATACCTTCGAATGACTTGACTTCGATTAATGTAGTCACAAATGTATCAAAAATACTCTTGTATAAATTAAAACAGAGAGCGGTGGTGGGTCAGTGGTAAGGATACACGTCTCATATGCGAGGTGTGCCGGTCAAAGAGTAAAGTAACTATAATAAGGAAGTGCCGGTTCAAACCCGGGCGTAGCACTAGCCAGATGATGAGGACATAGTAATGAGGATTTACATAAATACTAAAAACCGCCCGATGGCACGAGGGAGTCTCGTGGTCTTATCATTGTCACTATTGGCTCTTTGTTGACAGCATGTCAGTTTGTTCTGAAAACCTACCAATGAGGAAGGTGACAAGACCGTTCGTCAGTTACGCCATCTATCTGACGTTTAAATTCAAAAAAACCCTCAATGTTTATTGCTAAAAGCTAAAATAAAATGGTATAAAACGTAAAAAATATTTCTGAATGAATTTCTCTTGACAGTATCAATTTAATAGTTATTGTTGTTAACAAATACTTGTTTATAAGCAATGCCTCTGCTCTGTTACTAAAGATCTTAATATGCTATTCGGCGCATTACATACAATTTATGAGATAATATCAATTTGTAAGCGTTATGAGATACATGAAAGATATTGAGAGTTTCTTAACATGAGACAAGCTATGTATTTTGCCTATTCTTTTTTATTCAGATTGTAATCCTACATGACTAACTGGGAAGTATTTGGTATGCATAAAGAATCATGCAGATGAAGCATTTCTATCGAGAAACATCGTATGAATATCAACTACGGTAAAACTCTTGCCGGTATCGCTTAAATAGCAATAAAATTAAACTGGGAACCGCTAATATTTTGATACACGGGTCATTCTTATATCCTACTTATATAGATTTTGATTTAATTAATGATGGAATGAGAGTTATACATACCTACATACCGACGATGAAGTGACAATACCTCTTAACTGTAGATATGCAAATTTTACAGGAGAATAAAAAAACTATCCAATTTTTAGGTTTTGATCATAAGACTTTTATATAACTTTTAATGTAATGTTTATAGGATTACTTTATAATTTGATAACAAACGAGAAAAAAATAATAGTCGACGCGAAATTGAATTTTAAGGCTACTGCATTAAAAAAGTCGATTCCTGAAAAAATATTAGTTAGGAGGTATTGTCACTCCATCGTCGATACGTACATAACACCACCCGCCTGTAATCCCCGAAGGGGTGGGTAGGCAGAGACAAACGGGCAGCAAGCCCCTAGAATAAGCGTTACTAAAATGTTAGATATTAAGGAAAAGCTCAAGCACAAGTTCAATAGATAGTAATTTTAGCTCCAAGGTAATACTTTTACTCAAGCAGTTAATTGTAGGACTATAAACAAATGTCGTCTATGGAAGTGACATTATTTCAGAATTACCAACATACATACATAACATAACATATTACGCCCATAATCCCCGTAGGGGTAGGCAGAGTCGAAAGAGCAGCAAGCCCCTTCAACCACATTCAGCCAAAAATAAAGCCGGGCTGGGTTAGATGGAAAATGGTGACAAGCGGCTAATCTGTCGCCTACACAATCACACACCCACATATTGACATCAAAAGGGCACTACATGTTTAGATTTAATTCTAGCCGATATTTTTTCTCGCTGAGCACTAAAATTTAAAAGTTCTTTCCTTCAAGGTAATTCAGGTGATACCTTGGAAGTATCTAGGGTGTGCTACAGGGTGGAGTAAAATTATGGAGACTTCCTATACTGGAGTTGTTTTAAATGTATTTTATCTGAACAAGACACACTATTCGCTTGTCTATAATAGTCTAAGGTGGGGCTCACCCTGAACTATGCCATGGCTACGCCCTTGAATCTGTTTTACACGGTAGAGTAAGCTTTTACCCGTACCCCTGCTATCTGCCAAGATAACTACTTACACCTAACTATTATGACTCCAATAACAAATATACATTTTTTCTTTCAAAGCCTTTGAAAGATATCATGCTCCTCTGACTTTACCTTACATCTCATGGTGATGATGATAATCTTGAGTTGATGTCAATTATTATGATTATATCCCATGGCCTAAACCGTTTTTCTTTTTAAGACTAATTGTCTGCTCTCAGTATTCAATTAACGCATACCCTAAATTTTATAAAGCAAATAAGAATTTTATTCAATGTCGTATTATTTATTAGTAATCTTACTTATGATTGGCGGATCATGTACGCTGTCCATGCGTAATCCCAATTAGTCATTAGGAAAGCAAAGGATCCAGTATAGCATATCAAAGGTATATGTGGAACGTAGTATTAGCCATGAGGACTCAAGCCAACGACGCGTGGCCCGACAAGGCACGGCTTAATTAGCAGATTTGTAATTCCAACGAGGGCAAGACGCTTCGAGGGAAGCCCTCTGTAATTACGTAGCTCAGAGTGACACTTTGGGACTGTTCGGGGGACGGGTCGCCTCAACGTCGTTCGGATTCATCGAGACCTTACAAACTAGCAAACGTCGACGTATTGCTAATTCAGCGGCTGATTGTTAGTTGTTTAAGACTATGCTGGGGCGGTGGGCCTTGACAATTGTTCTTGAGCAGACATTGTTGGAACGGGCTTCGCTCAAATTGGGGTAAGACTGGTCTTTGTTAAGCTTAAATACGAAAGGCGGCTTCACTTTGTTCGTGATACCAGGTTTGAGACTTGTTTATGAACCTTGAGCAAGCAATTTAGGGGCTTATCGTCTAATAGCATCCTAAATTGCTTAGTTATTACATAATATACATGCTAGACACGGTTGAATACATAGTTGCTTATGATAATATTTAAAAAAAGTACGCCCACCAGAAAAAAATTGTATTACTACTAGTGTGTATTTGTTTCTTTGTTCCTTATTGAGAAGAAAAAATATCTATATATATCTATAACGTGGATGATAATAGTGTAGTACCTACATGTAATAAAGGTCAAGTCTTACACGTGTAGAAGTCAAGCTTTAGTGCCGCACATTGCCGTCTCCATATCGATTTGTTTGTTGATTCTTTTTTTGAACAATAAATATAGAATTTTCTTAATATTATAGGACAATGTTATCCTCTTCGTATAAACTAGCGATCGAAGATACTCGAGTAAGTTTTGACATACAGAATGGTTTAGTTTAATACATAGGCTATTTTTCTATATCTCAAAATAACGGCCAAGTCTTGAAGGACGCATGCAATACTTTTTGTTTGTACACTGAATATTCCAAAAGTCACATAGTTGCAAAACTAGTCCATTAAACCCGTTATAAAAAGACGTAAAAGAAAACTCTCAACAAACCAGTAATAAGTATCGATAAAGAGCGGGTTCAATTTGCAATAAATAAATATTATCTCATCGGGTGCAACGCAAAAGGAGAAAAGCGGCTTCAACGAAATCGGAATTAAATTCAGTTCAGTGGTGGAAAATCGCATTGAAAGTAACAACCAGTCCAAAAAGTAAAAACGCCTCAACTAACTCTCCATTAAGCACTGATTAAATTAGACTCGAAGCGAGCGCCAGCAAGTTTTACGTTTAAAATGGCTATTTTGTTTGCATTTGTTCATTTTTCACTGTTGAAGTTTCCCACTCGGCGTGCATGAATTAATATGTTTTTTTGTATTCGTATTTGATAAATTATGTGAATTTATTACCACTTTAACGGGTGGAGTTTTTGGAGCGTACGTAAACTTTTTAAGTTTTCAATTAAATCGAATTATGATTGTGTTCAATCCGCTGAATTGAACTAAAATTATGATTCAGCGAATTGAACACAATTATTCAATTTCGATTACTCTGTATCTAGAGTAGAGACGTAGGTATAATAGATATGTACAATAATGTACATACATAACATCACTCCCATAATCCCCAAAGGGGTAGGCAGAATCAGAGAGATAGCACGCCCCTTTAACCACATTTAGACAAAAATAAAACTGGGCTGGGTTAAATAGAAAATTATGTAAAAGTATTGTCAAGTGGCTAGCTTGTCCCCTACACAATCACATACACAAAACCCGATATACCATCAGTCGCCTTTAACGACATGCTAGGTAAGAACCACAGTCAGCACATTATTTTTAAGTCCCAGACCGACGTGGAACAATGGGCTGGGTTAGATGGAAAATTGTGAAAAAGTAGTGACAAGTAACTGTCTTGTTTGCAATAATAGATGTCTTTTGTAAAGCAACTTAATTTAATTACAAACGAAGCCCAAATTTCGAAATAATTAACCATGACATTGAATCTGGTGTGACATTTAAAGGTTATAAAAGCAAATTATGAAACTGTTCAATTTAATGTGTTGAAAATCTTGGCAAATTGACAACATATTTAGTATGTAAGTAGTTAGCATTCCCGACAGCTATATTCAAACGTTTCCGAGTTTGCGAGACAGTTTAAACGTTAAAGCGATTTAAATGTTAGAATCCCAGCTATAAATGATAAAACTGCCAAGCTGTGAACAGACGTATATTTTTCCCAAGACTGTAGAAAAACAATAGATGCTTAATATCAAAATAAAATTGGAATTCTAAACTTGAATACAAAAATAATAAAAGGTGTAAAAAGTATCAATATAAAACTAAAATAGCCAGCGTCGGCAACATGGCGCCCCCCGTGCACAGCACAACTTAGGTGCCGACTATGTTGCCCGGTACAGCACTGGAAACCACCACAGCCAGCCCCTTGACCGGACGACGTAGCTGTCCCGCTTGAGTAGCCACGTCAACTACTCTGACTACGCCATCTGCCCCCGGGTATACGCGCACCACGCGTCCCCGAGGCCACGTGCCACGCGGCAGGTTGCCATCGGTCACCAAAACCACGTCACCGACCTGAACAGCAGGTGGTGGCGTACAATCCCGCCGAGGCGTTAATAGAGGCAGATACTCTTTGACCCATCTACGCCAGAAGTGGTCGGCAAGGCGGAGACCTCTACGCCAATACACACGACGGACTAAATCTGCATCATCCACCTGAGCAAGTCGGCTATACGGCGATGATGTGCCCAGAATGAAGTGGCTGGGTGTGATGGCTTCGTCGTCTTGTGGGTCGGTAGAAACGTGCGTCAGGGGGCGCGTATTAACCAGCGCCTCTGCCTCTGCGAGAAGGGTTAGAAAAACCTCTTCTCTTGGGGCTCGTTCCTTAAGGGTAGCTGCTAAGGCTACCTTTATTGACCTGACGAGCCTTTCCCAGCAACCTCCCATGAAGGGTGCTCCGGGAGGGATGAAATGCCACTCTATATTGTTGTGGCCGGCCGCTTCTTGGATTTGCTCTGCGAACAAGGAACGCAGCACTCGATTTACCCCGACGAAGGCAGTGCCGTTGTCCGAAAAAATCTTCCTTGGAGTTCCCCGTCGAGCGATAAAACGACGAAGCGCCATAATGGCAGAGTCAGTAGAAAGGCTGGCGACGACTTCTAGATGAACGGCACGGATCGTGAGACAGGTAAACAGGGCAACCCAACGTTTCTCGTGTCTTCGGCCAATAGTGACAAAGAGCGGTCCGAAGTAATCCAGTCCAACGAAGGTAAAAGGCTGCTGGTAGGCCGCTAACCTCTCGACAGGCAGGTCTCCGACAGGTGGTGAAGACGGAGTGCACCTTAATAAACGGCATCTCTGACAGCATCTGGTGATGTTCTTTACTGCAGGGCGGAGGCTGAAGATATAAAATCGCTGCCGTAGCTCGTTGACAACAGTTTCGGTGTTAGCGTGGGCGCATTTATGATGATGATGCGCGATGAGAAGCCGCACGATCCACTGCTTTGCGTCCAAGATGATTGGAGTATTCGAGAATCCATCACTCGTAAAAGCACTGGTTCTTCCTTTCAGACAAATGAGATGCTCTTTCAAGGTGACTGCAAGCTTGCTCATCCGACTCCTCTTCGGTAGTGGGCGGTTCATCTGGAGAGCTCTGTACTCTTCTGGAAAGGCATCTATCTGAGCACGAATAAGCAGACTTTTCTCGGCTACAACCAACTCACTTGTTGAGAATATCCTTGAGCTAATTGGTTCCCTACCTAACAGAGAAAGAAAAATTTTACCGGCCAAATGTGTACGAGCTGTAGCGCGGAGCAATCGAAGCCACTCACTGAAACGAGTGGCATCTGCCACTACCGGTGAAGGTAGAGATGCAGAATCTACAGAGTTTATTACACCCACTTGTTCCGGCTGGCTCTTCACCTCTTCCAGACCAAGAGGGTGCTTGCTAAGAGGCTGAACAGGCCAGTCTTCCAGAGGCAAAGATAGAAAATCTGGACCTAAAAACCAGCGAGATAAAATTTGGAATTTAGCGTTGTCTCGTGTGGCGTCGTCCGCTACATTCAAACTGGAAGGTACGTATCGCCAAGAGGACAGCGCAGTTGTTTCTAAAATTTCGCCTACTCTATGCGCAACAAAAGGTTTGAATGAGCGGACATCGCCACGGAGCCAATTCAAAACCGTCATAGAGTCAGACCAAAGGAAAATTTTGGAAGGTTTATTTACATGAGCCTCTATGATGTATGCCCCGAACCGAGCGGCCATCAGGGCTGCTTGTAACTCTAGCCGTGGAATAGACACGGGCTTAACAGGAGCAACACGAGCTTTGCCACCTATGAGTGCCACCTTCACGCGACCGCCGGCGGTAGAGGTGCGCCAGTACGCCACGCAAGAGTACGCCAATGCGCTCGCATCTGCAAAAACGTGAAGCTGCCACTCATGTGGTACACTTTCGGTAAAGTAACATCGGGGAATAGAACTACTACTAAATTTTACCAACTCCTCATGCCAATCCCTCCACTTGTTCTCAATCTCTAAAGGAAGTATATCATCCCAACCTACGTCAGTTTTCCAAATCTGCTGGAAAATAATGCGACCTCTTATAACGATTGGAGTAATTAAACCCAATGGATCGAAAACTTTCATAAGTTGCGCTAGAATGGCTCGTTTAGTCATTCCCTGACGTGGAGGTGGAGGTTGAGGAGGATCTCGAGCGAGTGCCAGGCTGTCATCGAGGATGTTCCAGCGCATCCCGAGTACGCTAACATTTACTACTGTACTAGGGGCTAATAATTTCTCTGGCAGTAAAGCTAGAGCCTCTTTGTTATTGGATACCCAGGTGCGTATCTCCAATCCCGCCCGGCTATGTACATAAGCAATATCTGAAGCTAAGCGAGTGGCCTCCTGTACTGTATTTACACTTCCGAGGAAGTCGTCCATGTAATGGTTGTGTAATATGGCCTCAGCTGCGGCTGGATATGCCGCACGGTGCTCTTCTGCATTAAGATTTTTTAGAAAAAGAGCTGTAAAAGGGCTAGACACAGCGCCGAACACCATTGATGACATCCTGTACTCAGAGATCGATTGGGAAGAATCCTCTCTCCAGAGGAAACGTTGGGCATCCCGGTCTACTTCCCGAATTTTTGTCTGTGGGAACATTTCACGAATATCCCCATTGAGTGCGATGAGACCTTCCCGAAAGCGCATAAGGATGCCTAATAATGGCTGCAGTAAATCCAGCCCTGGTAAAAGCAGCTTGTTAAGGCTGACGCCTTGACACGTGGCAGCAGCGTCGTGTACAATACGAAGCTTTTTCTTTTGAGGATGGACAACACCAAAGTGGGGAAGGTACCATACAACACTCAAAGGGTTAGGCGGGTCCGCGCATAGCTCTGCGTAGCCCTTGTCAATCATCGCACGAATACCATTGGCGTACGCGTTGGCATATTCTTTATTCTTTCGAAATTTACGCTCTAAAGACCGAAAGCGGTTAAGTGCAAGACCGTAGCTTGAAGGAATTTTGAATTGAGAAAGGTCCCGCCAAAGAAGTCCCGTTTCAAAGCGACCGGACGGGAGCCGACGTGTAGTCGCGTTCAGAATCTCTATAGCACGCTGTTCGTCTTTAGAGTTGTAATCCTTTTTAACAATTCCTATAGAGTCTAATTTATAATGTTCTTTAATAAGCGACTCTAAAGACGAGCCGTCTATGTCCACCGAATTACAAAAGTTTACCAGACCGGCCTCATTGGGAGATGCACACTTCCTGGTAAAAAACCCGTACAGAACCCACCCTAGTTCAGTACGGACCGCCACTGGCTGCGATGAGGTACCTCTAACTGTACGCCGCGAAATGGTTAATGGCCAGTTATCAGCGCCAATGATCAGCATTGGTTTGGCGTTGTCATAACAGAGAAATTCAGAAAGCTTGTCTAAGTACTTTAGGCCTCGGATATCATGCCTTTGCACCGATTGCCTACTGACGGCAAGATTAGGAATCGAACGAATTTTCGTGAGCGTATGTACCTTGTCGCAATGCTGACCCTTGATCTGAATATTTACGTACCTTACTTGACACTCTTTCGAAAGACCACTTATGCAGTCGACACGCATTAAGCTGGTCGGACCTGTGGCCCCAATTGTGTCGGCAGCTTCCTGGTCGATGAGGGTAGTAGTAGAGCCATCATCCAACAAGGCGTATGTGTTCATACTACCTTTCGGACCGGTAATGGTGACTGGTATTATTTTTAAGAGAGGACGGGCAAGAGACTTTTCAGCAGAAGAGCGACCATCTGAAAATACTGTTGAAATTTGTTGATTATCCTCTTCTGCGAACTCTGGCTTTTTAGTTGTCACGTCCGCTACATACTGCAATGTTGTAGTCTCAGACTTAGACCGATGTAACAAAGCGTGATGCTTCCTATTGCTACACCCATCTACTGTACACAACTGCTTACAAAACCGATAAGCATGCTTGCCTTTTTTCAAACATCTTTTACATAGTTTATTTTCATATGTCCAACGCCATCTGTCATCTATGGATAGACCTGAAAACTTACGACAGTTTACTACGTCATGACTGCTTTGACAGTATAAACAAGTACGTAGATTATAGTTACACCTACTGCTGTCAGGTGTCGCCGTTTCAGTAACAGCAACGTGAACCCTTGCTCTGCCTGACTGAGCCTGATGAGGCATAGAAGAAGTAGTAGCAAGCTGTTCTGGCCCTCCGAAGGAAATGCGGATACGAGCTTCATGAGAAATAAACTCAGAGATTTTCTCCAATTTAGACTTGGGGTCAAGTTGTCTTTCGAATGCGAATCCGTACCACTTTTCCTTTAAAAGAGGGGGCAACTTACCTAAAATTACACTTAGTAAGTCTGGCGAAAATAAGTACTCGCCTTGTTTAAGGAGCCGTAAAGTACATACAAAATTTCTTAGTTTGGCCGCAAAGAGGTTGAGATCAGCAGTCAGATCTTGTCCACCTAGCTTGGGGACCGCTCGGATCTCTTTCATTATTTGAATAATGATTGTCTCGGGTTGGCCAAATTGGAGGTCTAATGCCTGCACGACCTCGTCAGGATCATCGGCGGCGACAAGAAGTATAGACACAGCCTCTTTAGCTGGGCCTGTCAACGCGGCCGACAACCTAGCAAGGTTCTGAAAGGGGTCATATGATCCCTTTGTACGTTCGTACAACTTATAAAATAATAACCACTCACTTGGTTGGCCAGAAAAAATTGGAAGGGGTAAATTTACCTCTTTCTTCGGGCAAGCGGCGGGAAAATGGGTATGCGAGACCTTAGGGGCTGCTCCTAAAAGGTGCGCACGTTCGCACGCAGCAGCAGCGCATTGGGCATCCATACACCAGCGCGCAGTTGGCGGTGCCGCAGGGGTCGGCGCGGAAAAAAGCGCGCGGTCGCCCACCACGGCTCGTGGGCCGGTGGTGCAATGTGCGGCCGGGCACTCGCGACCGACTAGTGGCACCGCTGGGGCCGGCGCGATAAAAGGCGCGTGCTCATGCGTCAGGGCTGGTGGCCCGGTGACGGCATGTGAGCTTACACGCTCGCGCTCAAGCGGCAGCGCAGCGAGTGTGTGCTGACTAACCATCTGTGAGTCAGACAAAAGATTCCCGTTAGAAATGACGGTTTGTGCAACCCACCTTTCAGTCCGCGACTTAGAGGACCGGGACGACTCTTCAAGGGCCGCTAGCTCTGCCTCAGCTTCCATTCGCGCGACGGTCCGCTCGCGCTCCATGGCAGCGTGCTCGCGTTCGGCGGCAATGCGGTCGCGTTCCGCGTCAAGATCCGCCAAGCGACGTGCGTGAGCAGCCTCCACGGCAAGGCGTCGAGCACGCAGGGAGGCTGACGAGCGACTTGAAACTTGGCCTGTACTAGCGGGTCTTGAAATTCCCGGCGCCTGTTCAGAAGGAGCCTGTTCTGGGGCGTGCGGGCTCTTCATGCTTCTGGTTTTCACCATTCTGACACCACATATAAATGATAAAACTGCCAAGCTGTGAACAGACGTATATTTTTCCCAAGACTGTAGAAAAACAATAGATGCTTAATATCAAAATAAAATTGGAATTCTAAACTTGAATACAAAAATAATAAAAGGTGTAAAAAGTATCAATATAAAACTAAAATAGCCAGCGTCGGCAACACCAGCAGTTGTATAAGCATTCGCGTCATGTGTGTTTTCATACGAAAAACATCGTCTGGTTGGGGAATCAGGTTCTCGGCTGGGATATTTTATTTTCTATTTGAGTTAACGTCGCACAAACATACTTGGTATTTGCCCCGCGGCCCACCAATATTTGCCTCTTGGTTTTCGCTCCACTGTGATTGACTGATACGGTGAAATTTTACTGCAAACTTAAACTCCATAACTTTTTTTATAAATAAAATTTAAATCACATGCTATGCTATAGTTGTATATAAAAATTAAAGGTTACAGTAGGTACATTGGCAAATGCATTACTTGAAAACTGTTACTGCAACACGGCAGAATCAATATAGATAACTAAATTTTATTGTTAGGCGCCTTTAACTGGGCGCCAGTCACTTCTTGGGCTTTGCTTACCCCTCCAGGGATTGTAGGCGTGATAGTAAATATACATATGATATACTCGTATAAGTACATATTTGTCCTCTGCCTTCGGATACCGGCAACGCCTGCATACATGCGCTATTGAAGATTACTAATAAATTAAGCCGATTCGTTTTCGAAACACCGCAGCTGTATCTGTAATTCGTCTCTTTGTAGACAAGAGTAGCAGCTCATGAAAGTAACCTTAAGTAAGCCCCCTTCTTAAATAAAAGATGAATCGTGAATGAACTGTCATTGAAACTAAATTGGGAATTACGAGAATTTAACTAGAGTTATTGATTTATAAAGATCGTATCAATCTTCATTATGCTATAAAAATGCTAGAGTTATTGATTTATAAAGATCGTATCAATCTTCATTATGCTATAAAAATAAAAATCAGTTGAATTGAGAACCTCCTCTTTTTTTAGTTCTCCTTTTTTTAAGTCGGTTAATTAGTTGTAACTTCCTAAGGAGCGTGTAGGCATTTCTAAATTCGGAACATTCTCACTAATAACGATCCCTTAAAATTAATAACAGTCATAACTCTCTGTTTGTTTCATTACGCAACGCCAACAGAGCAGATATTTATCAGAGTTCCCAGGCAATAATGTACTATACCTACACACAATACCAACATATGATTTGCGCGAGTCACAAAAATGGTAAAAAAATACACTATCGGGTTTTTTTGTTCTATTTGTCTGACATTTCAATATCGCTAATATTGCTCCTCTCCCGATTATCTGACCATTCTCAGTAGTTCTTGGACGGCCCTGTTGTGTTTTTATTAACTTGTATTTAGAAATAACTTAGACTTTTTTTGATTATACATTGGTATTTTAAACTATGTATTATAGTTAGAGTAGGAGTAGGGACCTAATGTACTAACATGAAATTGAAAAGCTACTTTTTGTCGACCATCTGTAAAATATATATGTCTAGATGTATGTTAATATTCGACTGGCTCGTTAGTCTAGTGATTAGAGACTCTGGCCACGAAACCAAGGGACGCCGGTTTGAATCCCGTTAGGGGCAAATGTTTCGTGAAATGAATATGGACATTTGTACTCGTGTCATGGATGTTTATAAACATTAGTATATCTATCCGTTAACCTAGTATTCATAGCACAAGCATAAGCTTAGTTTGGAACTAGGGAATTGGTGTGTCAGCCTGAAGAATTTATTTATTTATTATTCATAAATATTACCCCATATTGCGAGTCTCTATAGGGGGTAAATATAGGTTAATATGTAAGCACATTTACATGATATGTGTGTAGCACGGACTAGTAAAAAAAGTAGGACTCTGCGCCATTAGCTAGACGTTCAAGCTCCGCAAGTGCTCCAACTTGTCACACCATATAGACATAAGCGCTCCAAATGACAGATTTCCGTTATCTGGTATCCATAAGAATCTCACTAAAACATGCTTAGATGTGGCTTAATGCTGTAGTATGACAGCGCTGTCCTTCTTTTTTTATTACTCCGTGGTGGGTAGTTATACAAATACAAAAATCTAATTACGAGTATTATAATGAACTGTGTCAATGCGACATACGAGTATAGAACGCTAGTAATGTGTAGCTATAACAATTACGGAAGGTTGGTTAATGAAAAGGCCTCCCAGCTTTATTTAACGAATCCAGTACCTACGCGTAATTCGCGCTCGCCTATACGGTGGTGATATTATCTATTATTCAATTTAGATTGGGGGCTCACCTAACTATGTCCATTTAGAGGTGCAGACGTACAGGGACTGTTATTTTGCGGCTAGTTGTAGGCGAACCTTCGTAACGTCGCTTCGCTAATCTGATAAGGGCTTGTTTATATTGCGGCGCATACCTAAGTAATGGTGTAACCGAATTGCAGATGTCGTGCTTTGCGTAAATTTACATAAAATGTGCCCGACAAGCAGCTGGGACTTCATTTAATTACATACGTCCTTCTAAATCAGTCTGGATGATGTAAACGTTAATTAGGTCTAAAGTTGAGTTTTCACAGCTGCCATGGCCTAATCTGAAGCTGTAATTTGAGTTGCTTTCAGCCCGGCCTGAGATGCCCTAATTATATTTCCTTAATGTTAAAGTTTCACGGCGTCCGCAGAAAATGGAGATATTTTTTTATTTTTATCACAATTTCATTAGATCTGCCTGGATGGAAGTAGATGTCACACGATCTACTATATAATTCAGATGATATATGTACGTTTATACAAAGATTCGGTACAATAGAACTCATCTGATCATGGAAATGGAAAATGAAACGCTTCAATAATCTTTCGTAACGCTAGTTGACCTTTTGTTTTTGTAATTAAATAGCGGGGTAGGTACATTTGTTTATTAATGAAAAATAAACATTCCCATTTACTTAGTGCTTTTATAGTTATATATTAGTTTTATATAATGTAAAATTAGTTTTAAGCAAATGGAACGATCAATACACACTGTGAATTGAAACATAAATGATATACGATAGCATAGCTTTTTATTGAAATAGTACTTTTGTGTGGCTGAAGGTTTCCCCGCCGAGTGAAAATGTGACTCGTTGTTATAATAGAACCAAGATGGGTTTTAAAATGGAATCTGAACTAGTCCACGCGGAACTTTCTGTATTTGACACGAAAACTTGAAACAGAAGATAGACCGGGTTGTAAAAATAACGTGGGAAGAAAATGTTTTCCTTTTTACTATTAAATAACCAATCCGTTACAGATACTTTAAATGTTATTGTCTATTTTAAGAATATATAGGAATTATGATGAATTGTTAATTTAGTCGTAGTATATTAGTCTTTGAAATAATGGTTTTCGAAATTTCGGAGTCGTCCAGTATTCCTTGATTAACTCTAAAATTGCTTTAAGGCGTGATCTTTGACATTCTGACGTACGATACTCAATAGAGATTTATTGGGTCATTAATTTGGGCGCATTTGATGTACGAGTATGTTATTAATTATCTGAACACGACGCCTCTCTATATGGGTCAGTAGTCGGTCGGAGAAGGCTGCGGTTTGCACTGTATACGGAATTTGGTATCTAGTATCCCGGATAAATACATTATATTCGGTTCTCGCTAACTGTATGAAGTAAAATGGTTTTGAGTTATTGCTTTACGATATTTGATCTATATTGGTGTGGCTCGAACAAGGAGTAAATTTAAGCAATATATTGTTGTGAATCTGATTGACTAGAGTGTATTCGAATTTTATTCGACGGGAAGTTTGATTATTCCCATGTTGGCCTGGGACTTGAAAGAATGTGCTAACTGTGTTTCTTATATAGCATGTTGTAAAAGGCGACTAATGGTATATGGGGTTTTGGGTATGTGTTTGTGTAGGCGACAGGGTAGCCACTCGTCACTACTTTTTTACAATTTTCCATCTAACCAGTATTTTTTTGGCTGAATGTGGTTAGAGGGGCCTGCTGCCCTTTTGACTCTGCCTAATTATGGGCGTGATGTTATGTATGTATGTATGTAAGTTTGATTGAAGTAGTTTTGTTATCATCACCGGGCAACCGGTAGAGCGGGGAGCTTTCGTTATAAGTAATTTATATTAATTGCACGGTTGTTTCATTAGCTAAGTTAAGTTTAAATGCAATACGTATGTCGGACACCTTTGTATTAGATACAGGGCTTTACCACTGCTGCGGTCACGTTCATATAGAAGTTTCTGTCCCTCTATACAACAGTTTCGTAGTTATTAACACTGTTTGTTAAGGTATAAGATATTAGTATCCAGTTCTGGCGTGAAGTTTAGTTAGTTATCTAGTTTTAATTAAAGATAAAAAAAAACTTATCTATTAAATTAATACAAAGTTTAATTACTTATTCCTTACAAAGATTAGTTATACGTGCACTAGGCTGGTACCAGTGAAAGTTTTGGACCGATATTCAAATTTGTTCCCAATAAAACAAACAACATTATTTAAACATATTCCCCAACGAATCTAATTTTATCTCGCCTTCATCGAGTGTTTAACTTTCATTATACTTCAAAAACCTATCAAGCTTGATTGCTCTGCTAATCCGTGGAATTATTGCCACCTGGTGCGGTGGGAACGAACTAGGAAATAAGTTAAGTAGCTCACTTCAGTCAGCTAGTCTTCTACCAGACTTCACTGGAACATGACTCTGCTCTGTTGTCTTCTTAGGATGCTCAGCCTATCAGGGTCAGAGGTTTTAAACCATTGAATAAGTATGACATGTTTATATAACAGCTTTTATATTTTAACTCAGTGTCTGGTGTCAATAGTTTAACGTTAATTATGAAGTAGACATCAAGTTTTTAATATAAGGGGTTTATAGATACGTATTTTTTAACGATCTCTTAAAATAGGTAGGAAAATAACTTGATTTAATATTCATCAGTAAATGTAATTTTGTGCTATTGTTATTACAAAATAAATAAATCAGGTATGATACATAATCGTTTTAAATTTTAAACAATCACAACCCTTTTCCTGTGTAACCAATTATGAAAATGCAAACGTTACAATTTTACATAAAAAAACAACTTGGTGTTGCTTTAATACTGATTAAATAGCTCTTAAAATGATAATGGTTAATAAAGCAGGTACTGTATACCGAAATACTTAATGACTGCCATTAATGGACGACATTATAGAAGATACACTGGCGCCCGCGGTGTTTATGGTCCGTTATGGAGGAATCCTGTTAGAACCCCTTTCCGTAGTTTGTTTTCTTTGTCCCTGAGTTTTTCCATACATTAGAGCGATTGTTTTAAGTCACAATGTTTATATTTAATTACCCTGCATCTACGACTAGTACTCACGTGAAAGCGTAGGTGTTTGTGATAGTAATGTATGGCTTCTTTTTTTATTGTAATTTGGGGAAGTGCATTTGTTTTTGTACAGGTAATCATCTGGATTAGGATTTCTAGGACTTTGGGTAATTTCTTTATAAGAATCGATGAACAAAATGATGGGAGTGGCAAGTCGATTTTATAGAAAATGCTCAATCGAGTAAATACCTACATAATTCTATTGCTTTATAATGTCAATGGCAAATGAAGCGGATCGAATTCTAAGGTAATGAAAGTACGTATGCTGATTGATGTTAAATTATGCATAGACTTTTACAAACTCCACGAAGAAAACAATAAAGAGAAATCCATTTCATATAAGAGTCGGTCATAATTAAGCGTCAAGAAGCTTCTTCTAAGTGGAAATGGTAATTGACAGAATAAATATGCTTTCAAACTTGGTCTAGGATGTACCTTAAACACCGTCAAACAGTATTGTTTAAGTGATAGTGATCGAAAAGACATAATAACTAAACGAACTTAAATGCGACTTAATTTAAGACAAGACACTATAAGCACCCGCGGGATATAATTACAAAACGGAGAGTAAAACCTAAATGAGTGGGGAAAAAAATGGTGAGTTTTGGTTCTAGCATACAGTGATATTCAAAATAGTATAAGAATTAACCTTTAATGTCTGATATATCGTACCGTCACGAATCGTAGTTTATTTCCTTCCAGGTTACACATTTTGACCATCTTGATGCCAGCGGTATGAATAATCTGGGATGTACGTACTCAAATGTTGGCCTGGGACTTAAAAATAATGTGCTAACTTCGAGAATTACGGGCGGGATGATATGAATATCATGTTGTTCCTTGCGGGTTTCATAACTACTACCTACTTACAGGGTCAGCCTTACATACATAATCTAGGTATAAATATATTGCTGTGAAATCTTTGTAGGACAACACCTGGGTACTGTCTACTGATTACTTGGTTGTCTTAGCTTACAAATAATCAAACTTTGTGAGATGTTCTAGTGTAAGACCCTTAGTTTAATGATTACATTAACGTTATTTGGGGTTACAAATTTTAAAGCGTTTCGAACCTGTGTGTAAATAATAGACACAAGTTAATATTAACTGCTCTCAATCAAATGACGATACACAAAACTTAATATACTTTTGTTTTGTTTTCACGCAATACCTCGCACGTTTATATTGGATTTCTGGGGAGTTGTGTTTGGTTAGCTATCTCGTAACCAAACATAACTCCTCAGAAATCCAATTCTATTAGTTTCCAAGGTTAGATGGTAGCTTTGACAATTATCAACTTAGGTAGGTAATGTAATAAATACATAAATAATGCATTTTCTTAAAATATTATCTAACAATGTCCCGGTTCCAATTTGAGAAACAAACATGTTATAAGTATATATGTTCCCAACAGACGTTTAAATTATATCCTTTAGTATTACTTTATTGAAGGGTCTTTAGGTATTTCCTAACCAGGTAGAAGTAGGCAAATTTGGTGCAGACCATAATGTCAGTTATATTCCTAAGTGTATACACTATACTGAGAGGAAAGGAAGCGGTTTCAGTGGGACGGTCCGTCCCGGAGGATTAAAGGTCGTGCAATGTCATAAGATTAGAAACAAGGAATCAGAATAAATTCACGATCCTTATGGCCAGTGTAAACTGCACTTAGCGTGCACGTCACGCCACTCAACTTCGCACTGCATTACGATACGGAGCCCTGGAATTTCTGGCTAACAGCACGCTATCTGTGAATTTATGGAGACATCGTGCAGGTTTACGGTCGATTTAATTTTATCACGTCCACATTGTTTTTACAGCTCGTCGGCCCGCCATTATACGGTAGGCCGCACTAGTGTAGCTTCCCGCTAATTTTAATTGGATCATGTCTTTGTAAAACTAATCGGCTTACGGCGGTCAAATGGTTTTGGAGTTGAGAGGAAATTACTTTTTGAATACATTACCGATTTGTTACTGTGGAAGGTGGAGTGATAGGCTTTCGAAATGAATCACGTATCTACATGTATTCTATATCTAGTATCTAAAGCACAGGTACAAAGTTATGTTTAGTTTGAACCTAGGGAGACAGTGTTTTAGGTTTAAACTTTTTAATTATACTAATATTAAAGCTGAAGAGTGAAGAGTGTGCTTGTTTGCTTAAACACGCTAATCTCAGGAACTACTGGTCTGATTTGTAAAATTCTTTCAGTGTTAGATAGTTTATCTATACTTATAATAAATCTGTAGAGGTCAATTCTGTACATGAAATATAATTTCAAAATAACTATCAGGGGTTGATTAGTGATCGATACTGATGCCAAAAATGCAATCAGTAAATTTTTTGTCTGTCTGTCTGTCTGTCTGTATGTTCCTTATAGAAACGAAAACTACTCGACGGATTTTAACGAAACTTGGTACAATTATTCTTCATACTCCTGGGCAGGTTATAGTATACTTTTCATCACGCTACAATCAATAGGAGCAGAGTAGTGAAGGGAAATGTTGGGAAAACGGGAGAAGTTACTCCATTTTTTAAGCTTCCGTCGCGCGTGCAGCCTTAATGGTTAAAGTTACATAGAAATCATGTATGACGGAAATAGTCTTTATAATATTAACCATAAACGCGGGTGACACCGCTGGCACAGCTAGTCGAGAATAGAACATTAACCAACATGGTTAATGTTCTATTCTCGGTAAATGGTTGGTCCCATGTTGGTCTGGGACAAACAAAAATAATGTGCCAACTGTGGTTCTTGCCTAGCATGTCGTTAAAGGCGACTAATGGTTTACGGGCTTTTGGGTATGTGACTGAGTAGGCGACGAGCTAGCCCCTTGTCACTCCTTTTTCACAGCTTTTCATCCAACCGAGCCCACTGTCCCATGTTGGTTTGGGACTTAAAAAGAATATGCCAACTGTGGTTCTTGCCTAGCATGTCGTAAAAGGCGACTAATGGTCGGGTTTTGGGTGTGTGATTGTGTAGGCGACAGGTTAGCCGCTTGTCACTGCTTTTTCACAATTTTCCATCTAACCCAGCCTGGCTTTATTTTTTGCTGAATGTGGTTGAAGCGGCATGCTGCCTATTTGACTCTGCCTACCCCTTCGGGGATTATGGGCGTGATGTTATGTTGCTGTTGTTGTTGTTGTAGAACATTAAATAGAAACGCGGGTGGAACCGCGGGCACAGTTAGTAATTTATATTTACCAAAACTGTAAAACCATCATGCCCGCAAATTAATAACATCGTATCGGAAGCTTTTTTGGGTATGCAGGAAATGTTGAACCTTTAGATAATGTTGTTTTAAATTCAACTTGGTGGCATAATTCAAGAAACTGTCATATCAAGCTTTAGGCACTTTTTATTTTTCTTGTAGATACGCATATCTACTATTAATTAAAAGGTAGTACAAAACTTTTCGAGCAACCCTTTAGGGATGGAATGTTAATAAGCCTTTGAAGCTTATAATACTCAATAAAAAATCCACACTTGAATTCTCAACTTGGCTCCTTTGAAATAAATAGTTCAAGGGCCTCACTAATTTCCTAGCTCCAAACTAAACGTATAAATTTAAATTATGGATAAGTACTTGAAAAGGGATTAATGGAATCTATATCAAAACCCTTATCTCGAGTATAAATGATCATGTTCTTATTGCGTACATTTCCTTTTTAACCGACTTCAAAAAAAGGAGATTCTCAATCCAACTGTTTTTTTTTATGGTATTCAAACATGCGTGTATTATTTTGGTTGGGCCTTATATTATTAAGTAGGTTCCAATGTTTTCATGTTAAATTTTTCTTACGTAACATATCATATTGTCACATATACTCCCTAAACTTTTTCTTCTTAAGCTGAGCAAGTTTAAATCCTTATCACGCCCCGTCTCAAATTTCATGAAAAATATTCTCATGGAAAAGGTATTTTTCAATTTACTTCTCATAGTGGCGGGTCAATCTCAGGCGCCCGGCGCAGGCAGCGACGATGTCGGACGATCAATCAAATTGGCCGTTCAACTCCAATATTTCCTAGGCAGCTCCCCTATATGTTATCCTTGTCGTAACTACAAGCTCGATATACATAATATACATTCAGAAAAGCCGCAGATGTATGGGCTTAAGGAGACGTTTAAGTAATTGGCTTCTGTTGTGTTTAATATAACTAATATTATAATTATGAAAGTAAAGGTTTGTGTGTTAGGTCTATACGCTTAATCTACTTAACGATCGTGATGAAATTTGGAATGCCTAAAATTCAAACCCTGAGAAAGGATAAGCCCTATATTTCCCCGTAAAAATTGCTAGATATACGATGTAGTAGTATCTAAAAGAGACCGATTTCGACGTGCAAACGCATATATTCATAAATATTGTACCGCACAATGTTCGTGTTTTCGTAAATCTTCTCTTTCTAAATGTTTTAAGCAGCTTGGAATATCTTGATGTCCTGAGCATTTTGGAAAGCCTTATAAGGTTATCCATGACTCTAAGCTGTGTGTGTTATGATTTTTTTGAAGTCATTTTAAAAAATGGTGTTTTAACAATAGGTAACAAAGCACAGTTATACTAAGTAATTCAAGTATAAGAATGAAAAGTTTTGTTAGACAATTATGTAATGTGACACTATGAAGTATATCTATGTATAAATGGCATATATATTTAGGTTCCAACTGTATGTAAACATACATTTAACACACAGACTCTGTTTTACTGGCGGTTATGGCGTATGGTGGCTGGTAATGTTGTGTAGTAGCAGTGAAACTATCGATAGTTTGTTGATAGTTACAAAATTTAAAGATAATCGGTATATAATGATTGGGGGGATATCTACTATTTATTTATCGTAATGATTATTAGTAAATTACATTGAATTGTAATTTTGTTGTTATTGGTTTTGGACAGCCGCTTGTTATCCCTTCTTTTTCACAATGTTTCATGAATTTCAGCTCAATTTTATTTTTGTTAAAATTGGTCGAAGGAGCCTACTTAGTTTACCCCTTCGGGGATTGCGAGTGTGACGATACGTATTTATATATTCTTGAGTATGTTTATCTCATTGCTTTGGGGCTTTGTCAGTTTTACTTTAGTTAGAAAAAAAACAAAAGATTGTGTGAATGAACTATTCTTATAGTTTTTCAGAACGATTTATACTATTGATGAATCCTATAGAAACGATTGATGGTGTTACTTATTTGTATTCTATAATATGGCTAATCTCAACTCTATAAAATCAATAAACGATCGGCTCTGTTACTATTAGTGTTCAAGCTCAACTACGTTTAGTCAGATTATCAATACATTGCCAACACTAGGCTCGGCGGGGGTGCCGGGGTGCCCTCGGCGTGAACCCTCGCAGCCATTAACTAATGGCCGCGTGATATCGCCTAGCAAACATTCTTAGTCCGCACTTGCCATACATTTGCCTCTTAGCTTACCTACGCTGTGATTCCCTCAGCGAGTAACTGGGTTATATTTATATCTATCGCACTAGCTTTGGCCCGTAGCCCCACCCGCCTTAAATGCTGAATATATTATATCTTTATATCAGATCAATATAGATATATATCTATGCGTAACAGTTATAGGTACTATTATATTTGACTGGCTCGATGGCGCATTCGGTAGTGATCCTACCCCATGCGCCAAGAGTTGTGGGTTCGATTCCCACCCAGGACAAACATTCGTATGATGAATACTTGTGTTTGTTCTGTGTCTGGGTGTAAATATCCAATATTTAAGTATGTATTTGTAATACCACTGTTGATTCTGATATCCGTAACACAAGTGCTTAAGCTACTTACCTCGGAGTCAGATCAATGTATGTGATGTAGTCGGATATTTATTTCTTTATTTATATTAGGTAACTTAAATAAAAAAAAAACTTACATTTGATATAAAGTGATCTTAAAAAGTATCTTAGGTTTGGCGTATCTATAAATGACACGATGCAGGCAGCGATATTTACACTGGTGCGAACATTAGGACCGACGTCACATTTGACTTCTGAAATCAAACGAGGGTGCTTCACAGAATTTCCCCGTACAAACTCAAATATAATTTCCCAAAACTGTACTCGCAAGCGTCACAAAGTGGTGCCCTTGCCGCCATTAGCCGTCGCGAGTCCATTAACTAATGGTCGCTCGCAAACAGAGTCTTAGCGCGCTTCACTTCGCGCCGCATGCATTTGGCTTTCAGCGCTTAAGTCAAATCTCGTGTCGGAACTCGCCGGACGATTCACTCTAAACGTTCTGTCCGACTAATCGCATTAAGTTTTATTAAAAGACGTCTACGTCCGTTCCGTGGGCTTGACTGAGTGTGCGTGGTAGGCCGCTGATACTCTTTTGGTCCCTGGGGAAATCGTCAAAAACCCCACATAGTTAGGGATTGGCAAAGTAGTTATGATAGTTAATCATTGGCGGTTAATAAATCGATTGTCAAGACGTTAGACATCGCGACGATGAACAGAGTAAGCAATTAAACCAAAACTAGACTTAACGAATCCGTTCTTATACTGTAATTATTAAAAAAG
Organism: Glyphodes perspectalis; assembly: GCA_951394215.1. NCBI lineage: Eukaryota > Metazoa > Arthropoda > Insecta > Lepidoptera > Crambidae > Glyphodes > Glyphodes perspectalis. Next base: position 8,007,589 of record OX596203.1, read on the forward strand.
ACTTACATGTAATTATCACAGATAATCACAGTACGGCACATTCGTTGTACTTGTGGTGAACCATTTCGTGTGAAAACTATTCATCACATATTTTTCAAAAGCAACGAATTTTTTCAACGAACTGAATTCTTCTCAGCAATTTTCTTAAGATTTCTGGACACTAAACACTGCTCTCTAAATTTATATTTATTTTGTAATAAAATTTATATAATAGTTAAATTAACATAGAACGGTGGTCGCTCAATGGTAAGGACACGCGCCTCTTAATCGAGAAGTGCGGGTTCAAACCCGGGCACGTAACTCTGGATTTTTCAAATCTATGTACGTATACCACTAGCTCGACGGTGAGGGAAAACATCGTGATGAAACCTGCAAATTCAAACAACTTTGGATTTGTAACCATGATCCAAAAATTGTCTGGTTCCCCTAACTTAGGGTTACGAAGGTCAGATCGGCAGTCGCTTCAATGTAATTACCAGACTCGCTAAATCCTGGATCATGGTCTAAGAGGACCCCGTCTTAGCACGGGACATAACGCTAGGAAGATGATGATGAATAGTTACATTAACATGTAATAAGGATCATAAGGTTATGTTTGCTACTTATTTGTATTTGTTTCTCTCCGTTTACCGACTAGGCTTGCTTGCATTTTCTAGAAAATACTGTACTTAATTGGGTGCCTTCTTACTACCGCGAATTCCATTCGAACTATTTTGAGTAACCGTCTTTTGCGCTTTTCATAAATACCAATCCGTCCTACAAAATATTTCTCATTTGTATCAAGTCTGTAATTGACTCCTATTGCTTTTATGTTATTTATGATTTGTTGAAATAGCAGCCAGACTCGAAAACAAACAATATTTCAATCAATTAAGCTTTGCTAATTTATTGGAATTGACTGTCTGATTCGACTTATACGTCTCGCTATTGCGTCAGGTATGATATTTTGTGAATAGACTTTTGAAATCTATACGTAATAAGAACAGAATTGTAACTTTATTGACTACGGGCTGACTGTTTGGAATATTAAAAAGAGAAAACGCATACATTTTGTTACACGTAGGTACCTAATAAAATCGATACTTACACGAGCATTTGGTTATATTACAAACACTACACAATTGACGGATTGGTTGTAGTGGGTACAAATGTAATAGTCTCTTGAATACACAATTGCAAACGGAAAAATTATTCTGTATGAAGAAGTTGGACTCTTCAATTGGATTTTGCCTTTTTTATTCGTCTGTTTTCATTAGTCTCTTACAAGAGGGAGTGCTCAAGTGCTCTTCAGCGCTCTATTAGCTGGGTATTGATCATCGGATTTGAGTCTAAGCCTGTACCAAAGAGAATTTTTTTCTTTAGGTTCGAGCGGTTAAAGTGCCGAAAATAACCCGAGTCCGTTGTGATAAAATTCAATAAAAATGTATAGATATGTTTTAATGACTTGTGTGTTATTGAAAAGGTTTCCACTTACAATAATGGATATTTCAACCTTCTTGTAAATTAAAATGAAACTTGAAAGTGTTAACCCTATAATAAGCATATTTTTTTTTGCTATTTTAACAAATTGGACAACTTTAAAACAGACTCAAAATGTATTAAATCGTAAACGTGATATAACAGTTTCAAACATCTATAAACATCAACGACGACTTCACTTAAATCTCTGCAAATGCCATCCGAAACAGCAAATACATTGCATACATATTCAAAAGGGTATCCACCATTCAGCCCGCGCTTTGTTAAACTTTAAAATCCTAACTCAAATCCTGTCATCCACTTACGTTCCAATTTATTACAACCGTTCGCAACTTTATCCGGCCGTTTTAAAATTCAATGATATCTTTCCGAATATCGAAGGACAAAAATATTCGTGCACTGCATTGAACTTATAAAATAAGTAAAATTGTTACGAAACGCTTCGTTACGAAACGTTTTGCGAGTTTGTTTTTAATTTATCAAATTTCGAAAATCGGTCATCGGGTGTGTAAACGTTAGAGGATCCAAAACTCGAATTTTATTAAATCCCTGGGTTAACATAGATTGAATGTCAATATTTCTTTGACGATTACGTGCTTCGTTTCTCGTGTGTCCCAAATTTTGGGCAAATATTTTTGTAAATTTTTCGTTTTGTTTTAATCTATAACGACAGGTGGATTGCTGATGAACATAGATATTTGAGAATATGGAAAACAGATTGTCATCTTCGTGAATAAAACCATTCACTATCATATGTAGTTTTCTAGTGCTTTCACGTTATTTGTTAGAAATCTCTATAGAGGTAAAATCATTTGTTATTTAAAAAACTTCAGGTGTCAGCTAGGTTCTAACTACAAAATGTCATTTGAGCTTCTACTACTCTTTTGAACGATATTATTTGTACGCTTAATAACTTGTTATAAACTGTTGGTTAATTAATATACACGTAGTAAAGGATGTGTAGCGTATGTTAAATAAGATTTTTGTCTGCAAAATCGGAAATTGTTATTTAAATAATCACGGTAAAAAAAATCCGTGCTACGCATTACAAAAAAATTTTGGTAACTATCTGAAATCCACAAGGATGAAAATCGGTACAATAGAAATTAGTGGTAGATAAAGCAATGCTTTATCCATTTCTAAGATTGCGCTTACAACAGTATCCAGTTTCGCAGCATCAGTGAGCGCGCTGTGTATGGATTTGTCAATCTTGTGTTAGAGTGGGGGGTCCCTTTTCGCTCAGTAACTGGGGCGTTTCAAGTAGCCCTCGGATGGCGGGCACGAAGCGAGGCGCGAGGCCGCAAGGAAAGGAACTAGGCGCTCGTGGCCCACAATCAAGCCGCCGCAACCGCTCAAAAGACTTTAATTACGGTACAGCTAGGTTTGTTCTTTTATGTTTTACGTTTTCATGTTTACTGAAACTCGTATTTGCATGCAAAAGTGCTGGATCCTGTTGGAAGTTGCCGCTTTTTTGTTGAACTGCGGACGGCGCCACTAATGAATCTCGTTCCGTGTGTGTTTTTAGAATTCTTTCGAGTTGCATGTCGAGTCCCTTTATTCTGAACATTGAATATCGGAATTCCGAAGCTGGTATTGAATGGTATGCACTTGGGCTATCAATATCGATATTGGAAGCCTTTTTTGTAGAATGCAGTAAATGTTGAACCTTTTAATGAGTTGTTCGCAGTTAAGCTTGGTGGCACAATTAAACTGTAATGTTATGTTTGTAGAAGCTTTTTATATTTACATAAAAATTGTGCTTGATTATAAAATACGATCCTCTGAAATTGAAATTATAAAAGTGCTGTATGTTTTCTACAGTATTTAAATTAACTAGAATACTGATATTGTTATCATAGATTTATAGTCCAAATAATATAAAATAACTAGTCTTGCATAGTATTTTTGGAAGTTAGTATAGTAAAGGTGTTATTAACTAACTAACTAAACTAACTAAGGTGTTATTGATAAAATTGTAGTGCCTATATAACATTAACTGTACGTAAATGCCTGTAGATTTCGACGAAATACTAAATCAATAAATAGGTCCTTTGCATTTGATACAGTACAGTGTGGCAATAATAATTAACACAATCAATTTAATGTAGGTATTTGCTAAATGTTAAATGCTGTACTTAATTACACATAATGGGATAAGATTTATTTAAGTCCATATAATAACGAACTACAGAGGAATGAGAATCAGAAAGATACTCAATACTAACAGCTTATAATGTTTCATTTATTTTAATTAAAAGTAAGTCGAGTTGTGCATAGGACCGGCGATCGCTGAAGCGCATATCGCTTCCGTGCAAGCGGATACTGTTGAAAGCTAAACTAATAAATCTCGGAGATAAAGTTTTATTATTATAGAGGATTTATGTGATATTTGTAGAAGCATCGGATAACGGAACGCGGCCAAAATACTGATATCATTTTGGCAATGGACATTTTGTTTTCGATTTCGATACATTAGATACGTTTAGAAAAAAAATTGTGAGATAGCGATTTCAGTTCTTTAAACAGCAACAAAAAACTGTTTTGAAGGATTGAAGTGAGTCGGTTCAATATTTCCAAACAATTTTGGCTTTGCTGATAATTCGTTTTTAGTAGGTAAGATAGTGGATAAACAGACTTAAATATACTATCCACGTTATGATTTGTGTATGATTACTTGTGTGATTCGAACTCAGAAGAAGAGAAAGCTTAAACTACCCCTAGACGAAGCATCGAGTCCTTTTTTCGTGTCCTTTAACGGGGGGAATGTATTAGGCACCTTCACGCCCTGCGGGGGAGGACGACGTGGTGTGTGGGACTCCCAGGGCCCTCTAAAACGGAGGACCCCTCTCCGACCAAGATGGAGTGGCCGGGTTATACGAAGCATCCTGTCCTAATCTAAGATCTAAAACCGGTAAGTAAGTAGTAGATAACTGCAAAGGTTTCCATATGATTACTGGTTTTGGTTTATTTTAATCTAATTGAATGTATCAATATTGAAAGAGATGGTTGGATCTATGTAGAATATAAGTTCTTATGGTTAACACGTCGACTGACAAGTAACAACGGTACAAAGTACTAAGTGTCAAGAAAACCTTTATTCAACGTTTAAAGGTCTTTTGTGTTTTCGTTTACATCAGACTATCAGTTCCTAATTAAAAGAGCTATCACTAGCATAATAGTGACGTTAGCCATTCCGCGGTATAATAAAAGTTCCCGGGGCGATCCATCAATCAACGCAGCGGACCTGTTGCTGGCCATTAGACCTGTCGGTCAGACCTACTTCTGACCCTTCAGTTTTGATTTGAACCCTTTATATAGGGGTCAATACCCTTCTGTGATATTGAATGGTACACGTAGATTTTTTTTATTATTTTTAAGTTTAAATTGTGTAGAAGAAGACATTTTTGTACAACATTCTTGCGCATGTTGGCCTGGGACTCAATAAGAATGTGCCAGCTGTGGTCTTTGCCTAGTATGTCGTAAAAGGCAACTAATGGTGTATATTGAGTTTGTGCGACGAGCTAGCGCTATTTTTCACGATTTTTCATAGATACAACCCAACTGAATGTGGTTTACCTAAGGAGCGAATCGTTCCTAGAACTCTTCACTATTTACGATAGCGAGTGTGATGTAGTGTATGTAGAAATTAGGCCACAGCTATGCCCATAGTTTTGCTACTACTTTGCCTGAGTGCAATCTTAATTTTACTTAGGTACTCATGTCTATATTCATTTGGTTGAACGCGCTAATCTCAGGAACTACTAGTCCGAATTGAAAAAATATTTTTGAGTTTTATAGTTAATTTATCGAGGAAAACCATAGAATAGATAAATTACATTAACCATAAAACGCGGGTGAAACCGCTGGCACAGCTGGTTTGGAATATTTGGCGTTTGTGACGATCTAAATCAATAATACTCAACCGCAAAAGTTAGCGAGCTATGTTGCTTATTATCCGCTAAAACTCCCATGTGGCAGCTATTTAGGCAACTTTATTACGAGAGATCGGTAGTAAAAAAGCATGTATCTATGCGTTTCCTAAAATCTATGTACTTATGATTTAAATCACTCGCTTGGTGGTGAAGGAAAACCTCGATAGGAAAAAAAATTACACTTCACACATAAGGATGAGCAGCTATAGTGGCGTTTTCCAGCTTTTGCTCTCTAAGGGTAACAAAAGTCAAATGGCAGTCGATTTTACTTCAATGTTATAACATGACTCACTAAATCTAGGATTATAACCCAAGCGGACCCGACTAGACCCGGGATTTATAGGACAGGGTCATTTTTTACAACTAGCAGCTAGTTCTCTGTTAACTGATGCCAAAGTTCTTGTGATTTATGCGCTTCGTTAACGAATGAAGCATGCATTGTCTTTTAACATTGAAATTAGGTAGTTGACAAAAATATATTTAGCCCGTCAGATTACTTATTTTTGTAAGTATACGTATACCTAAGTATTTTTTGTGAAATTACGAAAATGTAGCGCGTTAAAATCTTGCATTAATCGAGGAAACATCCCTATTTGCTTAATGCTCAAGTAGTGAATGGGCGTTTGTTAATATTAATAAAAAAATATTTAACATTAAACAGGTGCAAGATACACTCGTAGAATAACTTACATACGTTGACAAATCACGTAGGTACATCCCACTGGATCAGTTTTCATCGAAGTGGAACTGGGAGCAAAGGGGATATGCGATTCGTGCAATCCTTTGGCTGACGTCTGCACGTGTCGTTCCCTATAATACGAAAATGCTTCGTCTTCGCTCCAATGAATATACTGTGCACCTAAAATCGTAAAGGGGTATTTGGCATCGAGCCAGAGGCTGTCTGCTCGTATAAAGCAATTCATAATTAAACTAATCAACAAAAGGAGGATGAATAAATAAATGGAAGGGATGAGGGACATTTTTGTTTAGTTATTATTAGAAAAAGGCGTGACATTTTGTATGTACATATGTATGTACCTATTATTAGTTATGTTAATTTGAGCTGGGGCTGAACTCTTCATCTCGTTCGTGCTCGGCATGGTGGGGTACGCGCGGCTGAGCGTGCGGCGCGACGTGGCGCTGGCGCGCTACGCGTGGAGCGTGCTGCGCGGACGACGCCACCACCCGGCCGTGCTGGCGCGGCTGCGGCTGTGCGCGCCGGCTGGGTGCGTGCGCGCGCGCCGCCGCCCGCCTACACTCAGTGTACCGCACGCGAGGACGAACCTACTCAAATTTGCCCCTTTGTCGCGTGCCATACGGCTCATTAACTTAATTTCTATTGATATAGATATTTATAACTGTAGCCTGTCGAAATTTACAGAAGTCGCCTATAAGTGCATTGCATATAAAATTTTATTTATATAATTATATACACATAGAATAAGGTAATGTACAATTGCTTACAATTTCATTTTGGGATTCCTGTAAAGATTTTGTAAATGTTGGTAATAAATAAATAAATAAAAAAAAAATAAAAAAAATCTTCATTATGTTTCCAATTTTTACATACGACAGAAAAACGTGAACCTTTGTTTAATATAAAGTGATCTACTTCTAATAAAGTGATCTTGACTAACTCGATGGCGCATCCGGTAGTGACCCTGACCCATGCGCCAAGAGTTGTAGGTTCGATCCCCACTCAAGACAAACATTCGTGTGATGAATACTTGTGTTTGTTCTGTGTCTGGGTGTTAATATCCAATATTTAAGTATATATTTGTAATACTACTGTTGATTCTGATATCCATAACACAAGTGCTTAAGCTACTTACCTCGGAGTCAGATCAATGTATGTGATGTCGTCGGATATTTATTATTTATTTATTTATTAATTATTTATTTATCTACTTGTTTTTAGATAAATAAACAAAAGGCCAATATTCGGTGGTTTTAATTACTGCAACTTGTAAACGTTATATAATGTACTTATCTATTATCTTTTGTGCACTGATACACTACTGTCATACACATATATGACGATAGCTTAAGTATGTAGTTCACTAAAGACTTGCAAAGATTTTCAATATTTTTAATGTAATAATTTTTTTTAAGACAGACGACAATTTCCAAAGCAGTCCCAAAGTATTTCCAGTCTGTATATCTAATCACTCATACCGCTTTAAAATGATCCGCTTTTAACGAAACCCATTAGAGATATCAATAATAACCCCCACATCACTCACTAGACTCACTCACTCACGAGATAAATCAATTACCGCAGTCACAGTAAAGATAAAAGTTCATCGGATTTAATTCGCGGAAAGGTCAGCCGGGTCTCAATCGATATCATATCGGAGCAACAAAAGCTTTCAGCTTCGAGAGGAATGAGGAATGCCCTAGTCGTGCCTCGCTCACAGAAGCGCATTCTAGATGCTCTTAGGGTAAAAGCAACATCTTGTATCGTATCCATATCTCATCTTGATAGAAAAAAATACAAGAATTTGATTTCGCTCTACGCGCTAATCTCAGAATTTACGAACGAAAGGATTTTTGTAGGTAGAAAAAATTAGAAATTACATGCTAAGAAAAATATTTTTGTAGTATGTAAAAAGATTTTTGTAGTATGAAAAATAAATGTTGGCCGATTCTCAGACCTATCCGATAAGCACATAAAATTTTATCAAAATCGGTTCAGCCATTTCGGCGGAGTTTGGGAACAAACACTGCGACACGAGAATTTTATATATTAGATGTTATCAGGTTGATTATTGTCTTTTAACAAAAAGTGAATACTTTAGTTGTCGGTAAACGCTCTGAATACAATTTTTAATCATGCATACCATCATGCCATCGCGCCTGTAATCGCCGTAGGGGTAGGCAGAGTCTAAAGAGTGATAACGTCCATAACCATATCCTCCTAAGAAAAAAAAATAATCGATTTTCAAAATGTATAGTGAGTTTTTGTTTTATAAACATATGGAATGAGTTTTTTTTTAAATTAAAACATCCAAAAGATGGCGTAGCTGTGACTTGCGGTCTTGTCACCCTCCTCATTGGTTAGTTGTCAGACCAAACTGACATGCTGCCGATAAGAAGCCAATAGTGACAGTGATAAGACCACGAGACTCCCTCATGCCACCTGGCGGTTTTTGTATTTTTGAAAACCCACATAAATTGATCTGACTCCGAAGTAAGTAGCTTAAGCACTTGTGTTACGGATATCAGAAACAACAGTGGTATTACAAATATATACTTAAATATTGGATATTAACACCCAGACACAGAACAAACACAAGTATTCTTCACACGAATCTTTGTCCTGGGTGGGGATCGACCCACAACTCTTGGCGCATGGGGTGGGGTCACTACCGAATGCGCTATCGAGCTTGTCTAAATATGTATATAGAATACTAGGAAGAACTCGGGATTTGCATTACATTTAACTTGGCATAAAAGTTAAGACTGTTTGAAATGTATGAATTTCCTCTTTGTATTTGATGGGACCAATCTGAGATTGTTATTTAATGTACTAAGAATATTTTTCAGCGCCAAGTATCATTAAATCAACCGCACAGATCATTTTTATTATATTTACATGTAATAGGATATATTTTTTGACTTTTTTAGTCAAATAAATAATATACTTCAATTTAATTTGATTGGCCAAGATACAGGAAGACCTAATTGTAATTCTAAGTTCGCATTCTTCTATACCAGATGACCCTTATAAACATAAACCTACATAGGTGGTACTTATAACAACAGGGTTTTACAAACCCTTTGAGTTATAAGGCAGACAAAGAACACAAGGGGTAATGACTTTATAGAAACCACAATTTAATGAAAACATAGAATGCAGGATTATTTTACCCTACATTTGGCGGCAATGAAACGATAGCACAGTGTAGTTGTATATAACAGCAAAGTACGGTACATGAAGCGAGACTTGGGACTTGATTTAAAGATGTGGAAAAAAGTTGTGTAAAGTTATGAGCCGAGTCTTCAGAACCGATCTCCTATATCTGATACCCTTGGGGAACGGATTTATTATGTTATCGGTTATTCGTGCTTCTGGTTTTAATGAAATTGAAAAGAAATATCAAGAAACCTCATATTTTTATTACGACTCCCATTGTTTATACTTAGTAGATAAATAAAAACATTGTAATACTTGAGCGTCCATCACAATATGTACAATAATGTACATGGTTACTTTACATTTAAAATAATTTTAAAGTAAAAGGTACTTACAACTTTCTGTATGACTTGTAGATGCGAATTATATCGACAAGTATCACTATAACTAGAACCCACGTTGCAAAAGTTGGAGAATGAGAAATAACATACTTACTCTCAGTTTGAGTTTAATAAAATAATCAGAAGTGAAATAAAAGTGACACCCTATGTAGTGCACTTATAAAAACATATACGTACATGTCTTCGCGATAAGACCGCCTAAATTGTATTGTATTTGTCTGTATCATTATTTCTGTATTTGTTTTTCGTGCATAAAGAATATCTATCTATCATATCGGTTTAAATACCAAATGTCAACATTTTAAGTATCTCACTGTTATTTGTTTAACAAGATGACAGAGTAGAATCACCAGAATTATTATTCTCATTTCCTCATGTGGCTGACGTTGGGTTTTACTTTACTACCGCTGAAAAATGGTTTTGCCAAAGAATGGATAATATTGGCTGGCAGCCATGTTACTGGGCAATAACTCAAAGCAACATTTTATTCGAAATGTTTTGTTCCTTTAAGTAGATTAAAATCACGCGGTTTAATTTTGCTTGACTGGCAAAACTTGAATTTAGGAACGACGAGTAGGTGTAGACCAAATTCCAGTGGAATAATTAAAATATATGTACACAAAATGCACTGTGTGGCAATTAATTAGATGGTTGACATTGGTCCACTTATATGCCATTATTTTTCTCTTCGCCGGGGTCCTCGAGCTGGGTGTAGTCCTTACCCGCCTCCCTATCCTCGGCAACCCGGCAGGGTTGCACACTGCTATGCGTTGCGGTGGGCGCGGGAGGCACTGGCACTCCGTATAGGCCCTCGCCCTCAATTTGGGTCGCCGGGTGGAAGGCAGCCCCCCCGACGAAATACTCTCTGCGTGTCCCTCTGGTATAATAATTAATTAATGTCCTCTTAACCGATATCGGCCACGGCGGCCAATCTCAACGAGGATTAGCCAACTGCGCAGGAGATATTATAGTGCACAAGTGTGTACGCAAACACAGGTGCACTCTGTATTCCTTCACTCTCATAGTCCGATGAGACGGCAGTTCGATATGACCGGAGATAGGTCAGGCACAGGACAAACGGCTTAACGTGCTTTCCGAGGCACGGGGGTGATTACACCGCCAACTTCTTGACTCTGGACTGTTACTGAGTAATTTTATTAATGAAAAACCCAGCTACCAAATTTTGGCCTAGCCCGGGAATTGAACCCGGGATCTCTTGGTCCTTTGGTGGCGCATGCTACCAGACCAACGAGGTAGTCGGCAGTCTAAATAATATATCGTTCAGTCAATTTAGTAATAAATACCCCTTCAGGGATTGAGGGCGTAATAAAATCGGTGCAAATCTTGAATGTTTTTACCTCTTAATCTATACTTATAACAAATCTGTAGAGAGGTCAATTCTGTACATGAAATGTATTTTCAAAATAACTATCAGGGGGTGATTAGTGATCGATACTGATGCCAAAAATGCAATCAGTAAAATTTTTGTCTGTCTGTATGTTCCTTATAGAAACAAAAACTACTCGACGGATTTTAACGAAACTTGGTACAATTATTCTTCATACTCCTGGGCAGGATATAGTATACTTTTCATCACGCTACAATCAATAGAAGCAGAGTAGTGAAGGGAAATGTTGGGAAAACGGGAGAAGTTACTCCATTTTTTAAGCTTCCGTCGCGTGTGCAGCCTTAATGGTTAAAGTTACATAGAAATCATGTATGACGGAAATAGTCTTTATAATATTAACCATAAACGCGGGTGACACCGCTGGCACAGCTAGTTGTAAATAAGAGTTCATTCGAGTTGATGTTTCGTCTAGCGCAGGAAATATTATCATCGCGGATGGGACGCGGAGTTCTAAATAAAGTTTGGCTCGTCGTATACCAGAATAGGGTAAAGTTGGGAATGGGCAAACTCCGAGACGTGCGGTGCGTCGGCAGAGTTGGGCAGTTTGTCATTATGTCAGAGGCTGCGCCCCCTCCCCCAAACACTTGCCACTCACCAAATGGACCGGAAAATTTACTTTTTGTTACGTTTCGTTAAGTTATCGGGTTGTATAAAGTCATTGGGTTAGGCCATAATTACCAACATTTGGTAACATCAAGCCCGCAATCCCTGAAGGGTTAGGTAATGTCCGAAGAGGAATAAACCACATATATACATAACATCACGCCCATAATCCCTGAGAGGGTAGGCAAAGGACAGCAGGCCTCTTTAACCAAAAAAAATAATTAAAAAGTCTTTATTTATGTAGGCCTTAAAAAAAAAGCACTTATAAATAGTCAATTTTACAAAATCTTTAGAGCAATGTGAATCTACCACCGGTTCGGAATGCTGATTCCACCGAGAAAGCAACTGGACAAAGCAACGGCAAGAAACTCGGTAGTTACTCTTTTCAGCGGCAAAATATACATGAGTAATATACACTTTTTTTAAAGTTCTAAACCAAATCATACAATCAATGACTATGGGAGATGACATAGTATGATTACAATAAAGTGTACAGTTAACCAGAGCATTCAGCCAAAACAAAACTGGGCTTGGTTAGATGGAAAATTGTGAAAAAGTTGTGACAATTTGTCACCACTAGCTAGGCGAGAAACAATGTTGGTTTAACATCCTTTTGAGTCAACATTTCTAGTATTGCTAAAGCAAGAAATCAATAGAGGATGAGAGGTTAATCTTCCTCGGAACGGGTCAAAGCGTGCGAGGGAGTAACTTATTTCTATGTAAAAATATCTATCAGTAAGCAGCCGCCAAAAATAATTCGCAGAACTTTCCCCAAATGAGATAAAAAGGGATGTCCTGGTACTTGTCTGCCAATCGGTCTTCTTTGAAGATAAGTTTATAAATATTGGTATGTACGCGCCTAGTTGGTTACAAACAATGTAAGATTTTTCACTTATATTGCTTTTAGGGCGCTTTAGTAGCATTTTTTCAGTAGATTTGTGATCTTTTCATACCAAGAAACAGAAGATTTTATAAAAAACATAAATATATAAGTAGTTAGATGAGATTGAGTGTATTTATTAAATGTATAATAGGCATACGTTACAGAATGCTGTGACTACCCAGGGGTGGAGACCTGGTGGTTTGTAATACAAGTATTTTTTTTCTTACCATAGATCACCAGTCTCTACAAACATGAAATATCTGTATAGTTTTAACCATAGATTTAGAATTTTTTGACTACGCAAAAGATACATAAAGCGTGGGAGCGAGAAATCCTGCTGAAATACAAACCGCCCGAGAGAAAAAGAGACAGCGAATGAAGTACCTATATGTCAATGTTTTTGCGAGTAAGAGGCCATAGCGTCCCGGTCTATTCTACGTCGCAGTGAAATTTGTGCATTTATGTATTAAACCTTGGATTATAATCGAGAATATTAAATGTGCAATTGAGGTGACTTGTTCTGTACGTGATTGTGAGGTTACACGACGGAATAATCCGAATAAATACACTTTTAACAGGTAAATACGATTTTATCATTAGATTTTTTCAAACCATATTTTGTCAAATTGTTGCTATTAATCAGTTTAGAAAAATATGTTTACAATAGTATATTGATTATAATTGATCTTTCTAAGTATACATCGTGATTATAAACAGAATTGGGGAAAATATTGTGTAAAATTGTAAATAGTTTGGTTACGCTAGTGCTTGACAAAGCGGTGACTTCACGAGTATCGATAAAAACTTAATCGTCTTTTAGCGACATCATGACATGAATACAAAGTTATTTAGCCAAGTTATGTTGAAATATAATTATATTCACATTGGGAACTCATTATCTCCGTAAATTTGTTAGTTAAGTAACTGATAATTTTTCTAGGTTTCCAAGCAACCCAGCATTGTGTAAAAAGTGGATGCGGACTATAGACAGACCAGATTGGACTCCCAGTAAGAACTCCACTATCTGCAGCAAACATTTTGACGGCAAATGAAGGCAGCAAAAAAATTGTTGCACTACATTTTATTTTTAAATAACTAAATGACACCAAATTAAAAGTTGCTAATATATTATTTGTTCCATTTCATTCCATCAGTCAAAGCAAAAGTCATATCTTTTTGTCTTAGTATAAATCATAGAACATATTTCTATTTTTTTAATTTATTACACGCTGAATATACGAAGAATTTTACCATCTCATTGTTTATAGAACTGCTTAGAATGAGATTTCTTACCGACTAATTCTAATTTACCTAATATATACCACTACTGATTTCAGTCAATGCCATAAATAATTAATCAAAAATATAAAAAAGCGTATTAAATACCTATATTATTAGTATACAACTGAATCAGTCGATAATGTGAAAGTGCGTCTTTGACAACACTATTTTTAACTCACACATAGACGTCAACCAACACATGTTTAAATTTATTTTGGTCATGTCTCCGAGCCGTCTTTGTGTATCTTGTACATCCTAAATCTATGGTTTTAACCTTAAATGTAATTCGTTAGTAGATCATTTTTATTAACCACTTGCTTGTTTGTGGTCAGAAATAAACGAAATTTAATATCACATTATCTTTTAACCTGATAATACAAATAATAAGGTTCTATCAAGGTATTTTATTTCCATCTTGGAAACTGACTGGCCTATTATGTCTGTCATATATGAATATTGACGGACGGATTGATTTGTTTAGGATAACTCATTGGTTATTTTCAAATAACCGATAAGTACATGATCAGAATAGATATTTTAGTGTAGGCAAAGTAATTTATCCGAATAGGGATTTTAGTGTCTGACCGACAATACTTAAATTAATTATGTAACAATAGTTACTATGATGAGATCTTTGACTGTCTCTTTTACTTATATTACATATCCAAGCCAAGCAATAACCAATCAGAAATTACTTTGATGTAATAATCAGATTCGCCAAATCAAGAACTATGGTTCTAAAATAGCCCGACTGGAACGCTATAATATTTTTGTCGCCGCAAAAGGAACTTTTTGTAAAAGCGTTTTAAACCTGCATCTTCGGTAGTAAACCACGTCTTATAATGCCTCAACGCCCGGGCCAGGTGTGATAAACATCGAACGTGCCTGAATCTTGAATAAACAAAAATGTTAAGGAAAATACACGACGAACCGGTTGTTTGCATCATCAATGTTTTTATCAAATTTCGCCAGCAATTTCACTTTAACAGCTTATTTTCCTGCGACGATATCACTTAAGTGACTATAAGGAGTAGGTAACAGAGATTTTGTGATCGCGTAAATATAAAAGTTAAGCGAAAGCAAGTCGATAACTTTGGTACAAGAAATTGAGGAACAAAATGTCTACAGTTACAATGTAGACGGCTACCAATTTATCTAGATGAATTCCTAGGAATACCGATTCCACCGGGTAAAACGATAAGGTAAAGCGATTATACAAGTATTGCGGTGGTAAAAAAGCGAGTTTTGTTTTAAATGCATTTTAAATTGATAGGTAAGTATTGGATTATCTATGGTCTGCTGCAGATTCCGATAGTTTCGTCGTCAAAAGTTAAACTTCGCAGATGTTCGCGTCGTTTTCTCTTTCTGTGACTGCGCAGTCGTAAATAGATCGTATAATATATTATTTCCATTTTGCATACTATTTCACTTTGCTTACAACAACTCTCGAGTAATTAACCTGACGCGAGTAAATTTATTGAATGGATTTATGACAGCATCTATAATGTATATTGTTTTTCATTTCACTCGTACCTACGATTTGGGATTATAATTGTAAAGGTCTTTACTATATTATTTAAGGATAGCATATATTTATTTTTGGTTGAATTATAAAATACTAGAAATAAATAGGAAATAAACGAATACCTACCTAATAGTAATACACGGTTTTGTGTCAAAGCATAATGTTTTCATTAACGCAACCTCAAAAACTCATCCACTAACCACAATGGGATACAGCATTGTGGTTAGGGGATACAGCAAGCTAACTAACTAACTAATAATGTTTTATATATTGTACTTTGATAGGTAGGTAGTTGTGATATGAAAGTTAAGTATATAGAAATACTTATGGCTTGAGATTAGCACCCCAAAGGGGTGGGCCACCCCTTTTGGGGGCGAAGCTCATTTACAAAACGAAATTTTTGAGCTGTGTTGATATTACTTTGTTATACTTAAAATCGTGGTGTAATTTGTTTATGGTGTAAAGTGTATCCTTCTCCGTCAAAATATAGTCAACAAAATTTTTTTGCTTTTAAATCTAGTGGTTTATGACCAGCTGAATGATTTGAATTAGTTTGTGTAGTATTTTGTTGATAATTCGCCCTAATATGAACATTAGCATATCCGGATGCACTACACTACTATAAAAAGTTTTAAGGATTTTATTTTGCATAGGTTAAGGTCATGGTCTTAACCTTGTTATTCGCACTTAGATTGGTTCAGAGTAAAATTAGCGAAGCCTTACTTTTGTTGCGAAAATTTGCCCAAGATTGTATTACAGTGTATGAACGCGCTTTGTCATTGCGTCACATCGTATGTCTAATATTATATATATGTTGCTGTAATAGCTCGAACTATGGTAAATTTTAAGATTTTCCAGTAAAACCTAAGATTTACCAACTCTTAACGGTAAAAGTCCGAACAGGTGTACAATTCGAACTTTTACCACCATTTACTTAGTAAATCTTAGGATTCTTTATTTGGAAAATTTTACCTAACCAAACCTAACTAAGATTAGATTATATTATAGGTTAGGTTAGGTAAGGTATTTCTTTAATCAGGTTAATAAACCTAACCTAACTAACCCATAATATAACCTAACCTAGAAATGTTTACATTTACCAACTCATGTCGGTAAATCCTAAGATTTACTAGTAAAACCTAAGATTGACCAATATACGGGCTTTTACAGTAACATATACACTCGTAATATTGTGTTAATATTATCAAAAATCTTAATAGATTATAGATATTTTTTCGGTCTAAAAATTTTTGACTTCCTATTAAACAAGATAAAAATAATTCGAGTACCTTATATCATTGTTCGAATGATGAGTAAAAGGCATTCTCCTTTTTTGCAATACTGACCAGATTCTCGTTTGTTTTTTTTTTGGTAGGGTCTATTTTTGATATGTCCCTCTTCATTTCAAAGGGATTAGATACATGTAGGTACTGGGCTCATATAGAGTTATTATTAGGTGCTTCACGTTTAGTTTCGTTCGATCCAACTTTGATGCCTGCCCACAAGATCTGCCGCTGGTGCCTAACAATTGATTTTGCTATTGTGCCTGCTATCTGAAACCTGAAGGTTTATTCATAAGCAGGTGTGCTCGACATTTCCCAAATCATTTATTAGTTTCGAATTACGTATTCTCCTTAGTAAGTGAGACAGATTCCACTAGTAGACACTAGATAGCTATTTCTCGTTACAAATAAACCAAACACTCGAGCCTAAGATTGGCAGGTTAAGTTATTAGGTACTTTCTCCCTAGCCGCAAATATAAGTTTCCTAGTTTAGCCTAGTTTGTGATTGGTGCCAACAACTCACCGCTAGTTCTCTTGACCGCATTTGCGCCGTATAACTGCAAGTGTGTGGCTGTACGTTGGCGTATTGGTAACGAACATACTGATGCTTGTTTTGATATGATAAAATATTGATATTAAAATACTATTCTTGTTACTATGTTTTACAAAAGCTGTACAATAGACAAAATATAAGATTGAAACTTAAGAACCCACTTTTCTTCACTGAAAAAATTTAAATACCAAGGCCAATGAACTAAAATAAATAAATTTAAAATAAATATTTTTATGGAAAATTATGCATGGTCCATTTTTAAGGACAATTTTTTTGAGCCTATACTGTTAAATTCAATTCGTGACAATTTCGATTTGTTAATTTATTAGGTGCTTTTTACTATTCAGATAAATGTTCTTAGACATAAATAATATAATATCTAGAGTTTTTATTCATATTTTTAGTTTAAAGTTGAACAACGCAGATGTATATTCTGAAATTATACCTTTTTAAAATTACATTATATAACATATACCATTATATAAATTTTACGTTAATCTACAGATTTCGAATGTAATTAGCTTATTTATATAAACTAAGAGTGTTTAAAATGTACGTTCACTCAGATAGGCATAAACTTTTTCATAACAGATTGATAAGCGAGTTTATATTGACCATAAGCATCGTCACAAAATCTACTTTGTAATAATAATAAAAAAATATTGTCGATAGACACATGAAAAATAAGAAGAGGTTCTAATGGAACGTTAAAGATTATGATGGGTATTCCATCGTCAAATGATTTATTATATTACGTCCCATGTTGGTGACTTGGGACTTCAAAAGAATGTGCCAACTGTGGTTCTTGCCTAGCATGTCCTAAAAGGCGACTAAATGTATATCTGGTTGTGGGTATGTACCCAAAATTTGTATGTACCAATCACATGATTGTGTGGGCGACGAGCTAGCCATTTGTCACTGCTTTTTTACAATTTTACATCTAACCCAGCCCAGTTTATTTTTTTGCTGAATATGGTTAAAGGGGCCTGTTGCCCTTCGGTGATTATGGGCGTGATGTTATGTATGTATGTAAATTATTCTTTTATATTTTATACGAGTGTGTCTAACTCATAGTAATGCTTACTATGATAAAAAGCGTTCGATGTTTCAATGGAAAAGTAACCACTTTTAACAGTAAATGGTAAAAGAACGAAATTGTACAATCATTCATCGCCTCCCCGACGCTGAAATGTTCTTTTAAACACATTGATTTCCTAACGTTCGACCTGCTAGGAAAACTTTTTAATGGATTTAGTTTAGGTCGCGCTTCGAGTTGTAAACTTTGTGTGGGACTTTCCTATGTCCTCTTATCGAAATTAGCTTATATCAGCACGCATTAGTAGGTAATGTTAGGTAGGGGTGAGTGAAACCACATTAAATAAAGAGAATTCATAATTTATTCACTAGACAGGTATTCGTATTCACACATTCATCACGTACAAAAAATAAAGGGGTGTAAATATATCTCTGAAAAATGTAACAAGGTAACATAATGTATCGAGCTAGACGAGGTCAGTCGGGTAAGGGCGAGGGGCGAGGGGTGGGGAGGCTAGGGGGGCGCGCGACGACGGCGCGCGCGCCGGCCGCACAGCAGCCGCTGGAACGCGTGCCGGAACTCGGGGCTGAACACCGTGTAAATGACGGGGTTCAGCGCCGAGTTGAAGTAGCCCAGCCACAGCGACAGCGACGTCAGCACCGGGCTCACCTCGCACGAATCGCACGTCGGAACTAGAATAGCCAACACGAAAAACGGAAGCCAGCACGCAACGAACGCGCCGGTTATTATTGCCAATGTCTTCGCCGCTTTCCTTTCACGCTTGGAATCAGCGGCTTCTTTCGGCTTGCGCCGCACTAGAGTAGGGTAGTAGGCAGCCGCTACGGCGCCGTAGCCTGTCGTAGGCGGGTCGGCCTCGAGGCCATTGGCGCACGATTGCTTCTCGGGGCTGGTGTTGTTGGACGACACGTTTGTGAATCCCGTCGTGGTCGTCTCCGAGATAGTCGGCAGCGGTCGGCCGATGACGGCGACGACAGCGGCCGCGATGCCCCCGCTGCCGCCGGCGGCGACCAGCGCCCCTCCGGACGGCACGGGCGGGGGCCCTACGCCACCTCGCGCCGTCGCACCGCGCCGCCGACGTATTCTTTTCCTGGCAGTCTGATATATTCGCCAGTATAGTATTAGAATCACTAACACTGGCACATAGAACGAGGAAGCCGTCGCGAATATTTGGTAGCCGACGTCCTGACTCACTACGCAACGCAAGTCTTCGGACACACGTCGGTTCCAGTCTGGGTCCTTCCAACCCAGTAGAGGTGCGATGCAAACAAGGAAGCTGACGATCCATACGCATGCTATCATGATGCCCACACGGCCCGCCGTTCGTGAGTGAATATAGTCAATGTTGGTCACAGCCCGGTACCTGGCAACAAAAGAAACTCGTTAATAGAAAATCGACGGATTTACAAGTTTTAAGTTCTGCCTACCACACTATATACAAATAAAAAAGGAGAAGACAACTAAGGTAAGTTAAGTTTGAATACAGTTGTCTTTAGAAAATCAATTGATATGTACTGCAATATATATCAGAAGTATTCTTAAGTCAATAAGCATTTACCTATCAAGTGCGATTGCGACAAGATGTAAAATGGACGCGGTGCAACAGAGCACGTCTCCAGAGGTCCACATGTCACAGAGTTCGGGGCCGAGCGTCCAGCGCTGCGCCACCTCGTACACCGCGCCCAGGGGCATCACCAGACACGCCACCAGCAGGTCCGCCACGGCCAGCGAGAGGATTAGCTGGTTCGCTGCGCTGCGCAGGTGCCGCTCCAGAAGTATTGCTGCTATCACGAACACATTACCTGCAGGTAAACGTTTCAATGCATTCAATACTCCGCAATATGAAACTGTTGGCACCGAATAATATTGCGAATGACTTCGCGAAAATGCGCGTCATTTTCCGAGGACGAGATAAGAACGCTTTGAAAGCGAATTACACAGAGAGAGGGCCGGAGTTATTTATACGTATAACACATCTTACAAGTATAGGAAAGAAGGGTTTCCGTTCGGTTCAATGCGAAAACTAACTTTTATAAATTGGCTCGCGTCCAGACGTTCTGGGAAATGCCTTGGATAGGGAATGCCCCAATTTGAGACCAGACAAATGGCCTACTTACAGGTTACTGTCCGATATATATTTGTTTGTTTGATTTGAATTAATGATAGCTTATTGTTTGTACTTGTATAATAGAATCTTAAATCATCTGCTGAGTTGTAAATCACCTATATGTCTGAGTATGCTCATCATATGTACTCGTATTAAACATGTTCCAATCAGTTGACTAGTATAACTCTTACAGTACAACTGTTTCCTCCAACTCTAGGCAGTCCAGGGACTCACGATCAAGAGGGCCCCCAAGTGTAACGTTGTACGTGGGCACATTAAGAAATGAATTGTTCTATTTACGAACAGAGCAATTAATTTACCAATAGAACAATTAATTACCTAATGGAGACCCTGGTCCAATAAGTTAAAGTCGGCCCTGGGCATTATTCAACATATTTAAAACAATAAATAAAAAGTAATTATCATCTTAGTTCTTATTTATTTAATTACTTTTAGTCGGTTTATAATATTTAGTTAAATTCAAAAATGTCTACACAAATACATGTGTAAACGTATTTTTAAAATTTCACCTAGTTTATCCAGATGGCTCCAAACGTGAGGAAAATTTGTATGCCTTTCCTGTAGAAAGATTACTATTCTTTTAGGTATTTTGTAAGCAGATACCAAATCGGAGGCTGAATGTTTCGCATAGCTTATTGGAAAACGACCGGTAAAATTAATGGTTAACATTTTTTCAGATAACCTAAAAAGATTTGTTAGAATTACCCCTTTATGGAATATAAAAAAAAATTATGTAAGCGTATCTACTTAAATTGACCGATTTTGGATATACTTGAACTAACTATTTCCAATGTTTTTGATGAAAGACCGTACTAAGCTGGAAAAATATAACCATGTCGATTATAAAATATCCAATTTGTGAACGAAGAATGTGGTTAGCGAGCGCCTGAGCGCATTGTGTACCCTTATAAGTAGGGTTAAGAGGATTTAGTTATGGTTGTTTTAATCAGACCCACTGGATAATCTGTTTCATCTGGTTTGTCAAGGTTTATCTTATTGAAGCTATAATAATAAATAGGAGATTAAAAACTCAACATGGTTTGATATATGTATAAGAGAATGGCTTTGTTTGCCTTCAGTTTGCGATAATGCTAAAGAATGAGAGCAAATTCGTGGAATGCTAAAACTTTACAAAATTGAAGATCGCAGCTTTGCTCGTTTTAAGGTCCATATTCTCTTCCTCGGAGGTAGTATTTTATTATAAATTTAAATTGAAGAATAGCATATCTTTGTCTTTTGATATTAAACATAGATCTTATTAATTAAAAAGATGCTTTTTCTCAGTTTTTGTGATATGTACAAAATATAAAACGCAGAAAATGCTACGAGCTCTTCGACCTTGGCCGTGTATGTCACCTTAACGCGCGGTACAGCGGTCAAACCGAATACAAGCAAATAAAATTATGAATGTATTCTTCATACTGACACGCCCATTCCTCAGTTCCAAATTAAGCAATAATGCTGGTGCTATGGATACAAGACAAAAGACATACAAGAACAGACATAAGTACTTTTATGAACACCTAAGATTCAATCACAAATGACAGTGTTCACGTGAAGATTTTCCCCTAGCGATATTTAAGCCGGCAGCTTTTGGTTGCGTGGCCAGGTTGACAGACCGCTTGGTTAAAAACCAAGCGGTCTTAACCTAACTAACACCATCATCACGACGTGTTCACAGGAAAATGTGCGCGATTTGATCCCGCAGCCTTAGGTTTCTGGATCCGGATGTCTTGGTCTGGACCATACGGAATGTCGGAACATTACCAAATGATACGATTTGACAGGCCCGTTGGCCGAGTGGTCAGAGACCTTGTCTACGAAACGAGGGGTCGCAGGTTCGAATCGTTCTTGCGATGAATATGGACATTTTTACTTATGTGGATATTTATAAAAAGTATTTAAGAATGTCTATGTTACCTTGCATCCATAGCACACAGTGGCGGATTTACAATCTTGGCCGCCCTAGACCCCAGGCCATAATTCTCAGAACTAAAGCGTCATCACTTAATTTTTATCACGATTGGCCGCCTCTAATATCTGGCCGCCCTAGGCCCGGGCCTACTGGGCCTTAGGGTAAATCCGCCACTGATAGCACAAGCATGATTAGTTTGGATCTAGGAAATTTGTGCAGTCTAATGAAATTATTTATTCATACATACCAACTACAGTTGCAAGAATTAGTAAGCCGAGTATGACGGCTTTGCCGGCGGCGCGCACCAGGGCGGCGGGCGAGTCGAAGGGCGCGGACGCTCCCAGCGTGGCGTTGGACACCGCGGAGAGGTTCCATCCACTGGGCTCCCAATCGGAGGAGTTCCACGTGAGGTTCTGAAGAGGGAGCCGAAGGTACAGCGCCTCCCACTCCAGTAGGTCATCGTGACCGTCCGCGCCCTCCATGCCCTCTCACCGCGACTCCACACCAACTATTGAAAAGGGGAATAATTTTACACTACATACATATAATCACGCTCGTAATCTCCCAAAGGGGTAGTCTAAATCCAAGTAGCAGTAACCTACCTAAAACCATTATTAAAAAATGTGGAAACTATAGGTAATGAAAGCGACAGATAACTGAGATAAATAAAAAGATACGTATGAAAAAACCTGCCTCTTTTGAAGATAATTAAAATCTTGTCGTAGTTTATTTAGATCTTTACTTCCCCTTCAAGCCTTTTTATAACGTTTGAATAAAACCTACTTGTGAACATAATTAGACTTTTAATCAAGATAAAGATATCATTACATTATCACAAGCGAACAAATTGACAGATGTCTTATGATTAGTACCTAATCGAAAGGATCCAGAATGTTACGCCATTCGATATGCAATCACAAAATAGATTAAGGTCTACAAGCGTTCTCAAAGTAGACGATAATAATAATAACCATTTACTTTTACACAAACTGGATGGTTATTATTACTGAAGAGCTTCGATAAGCTGATTTAAACAGTGCTCAGTTCTGTTTTAAGTTTGAATCGCGTTGAACTTAAACAAGCGAAGTGATGAGTGTTAGTTGGTATGTACTCACTGTTCGTGTTGTATTTTGGATAGAGTGAGTTCAGCATTCGATCCATCATTGTTGGTATAAGTTTATTGCTTGCGTTACAATCTGTAAAGAAACAATAGGGTTCGGTTAATTATAATTTGACGAGTAAGAGTTATAAAGGATATTTGATGTTTAATCAGCTTTATTGATAATTTGATACAGGGATTTGTAAAGTTTGTGAGAAAGTCCTATATAATAGAGAGATGTGAATTATTTGAAATGCAAAATACTAAATACCTTTTTTTAAGTGGCATTTTATATTTTATTTATTTATTTTATATCTTTCTTGACAAATTTTGTATTTTCAAAATACCTTTTGAGTCTAGCTGACAAACACTACCCGTCGGAGTATCTACAGAAGTCATAGCTCCCGAAAAAACTACACTTAGGTATTTCAGCTCTTTTAACGTAGTCTTGGTATTTTGCCTCTACTTGTGCTATATGCCATAGTTTCTTCCCAATTTTCAAAGTAACTACACCACAGTCTTAAGGAACTGCAGATCCGAATATTTATTATCACCTAATAATACACATACACCCAGCTAGCCACTTGTCACAACTTTTTCACAATTTTCCATCTAACCCAGTCCAGCTTTGTTTTCGGGGATTATGGGCGTGATGCTATGTTTGTTTATTTCCATCGACTGCCTCGTTGGTCTAGTGGTAGCATGCGCCGCTTAAGGACCAAGAGGTCCAGGGTTCAAATTCCGGGTCGGGCCAAAAATTTGTGGCTGGGTATTTCAATATTGAAATTACTCAGTAACAGCCCGGAGTCACGTTAAGCCGTTGGTCCTGCGCCTGACCTCTCTCCGGTCATGTCGAATTGCCGTCTCACCGGACTATGAGAGTGAAGGAATAGAGAGTGCACTTATGTTTGCGCGTACACTTGTGCACTATAATATCTCCTGCGCAGTTGGCTAATCCTGTTGAGATTGGACGTCGTGACCGATATCGGTTAGGAGGACATTATTATTTTATTGTTTATTTGCATCTCTGGTCTTATATCATTGTTTATATGTATTTTTACGTTGACTATTCCTGGGAAAATGAACAGTACGCGTGAATATTTTTCTGTGACAAACTTAGCTTAAAATGACCAAGTAGGTAGATATAAGTATTACAGTAATACTAACATAGGTATTGCGCAATGCATGGTGGACATGAAATCAATTTATTTATACTGTATAATTGAAATGGGAACAATTTAAATACGTTAAAACAGTTCAATCGTTTCCCTCCCCTTACTTCAATTTTTATTTTAGGCATTAAAAGTGGATCTTTCGCGTACCATATTCTTTCCTGGAAAATATTTCCACGTCGAATTTGATGCATAGCTTTCTATGTATATGGAGCATGTATGTACATATATGTAAGGCTTGAGCAAAAAACGGAAATAGGAATTCATGCTATGCTGTTAGTGGGATCCTCAATCAATGTCACCCTGTGAGTCGAAGTAGCTGACTTTCACTCCGTCATTTTACAACCGAGTGAAAGCCAGTGTTTTGGTTTCAAAATGAATATTTTCCAATCAACGTTCTCAAAGAAAAATATCCGAGGCTAGAGTATGCTCCATATACATAGGTTTGGTCTTTTTCATTACTTACGACATAATCTCTTGGAAAAACTTAATTTCTGTTCTTATTTATTCATTTGTGTAAATTAAAAAAAGCGGAATTTTAAAGATTAATTGTTGTTTCGTGGATATTCCGCCCGTTCCGTAACAAAATTATGTCCAATAATAACATAAAACGGATCTAAAACTATCTTGTAACTGTTTAACTTGTTATTTATTATGTAAATTTGAAATGTCTCGCCTGGGGCTGACCCCGTGGTAGTTTAACATAGACACTAAATTTGTTTTTGCAGGGTTAGAGTTTATTTCGGTAACATCAGCACTCGTTCGTCGGCCGAGGGCTTGTGAACTTTGACTTTTAACAACAGCTGGGTACCCAATCATCTCATATTTTTTTTAATTGATAAGACTTTTAAAGCCTTATATTATTGACCGTCTAACTGTCGGGCTCTACTTCGCCCGCGCGTAAAGTGACATTTTTTTTTTCTTGTTTTGCACGTAGGCCTAAGGATTTTCTTAAATAAAGTAGCTTAGGTAGCCTTATTACACCAGTGAAAGTTTCACCAAAATCGAATGAGCTTTATCGGAGATTATCTAGAACAAACAGACTGACATACAAAAACTTTAACATTTGTTTTTGCAGTAATATGCTGATACTTTGACAATTGAAAGACACTTCTTAATAATTTTTTTCTGTAAAAATTAATTATCTCTTTATTAGGAGTAAATTTTGAAATTAGATGATGTATAGATTTTTGACTAATATAATATGAAAGAACTTTCTCAAGCAATACTATATCATTAATCTCTGTTGTGTTCATGTTTTGAAAAGACTAATCGATGTGCATATTTATAACTGCTTACCTTTATTTTTCTTTAAATATAAAAATTTTGTGTCACAGTGCTAGTTGCCATACTCCTCCGAAACGGCTTAACCGATTTTGATGAAATTTTATATGTACACTTGGTAGGCCTGAGAATAGGTTGTTATCTATTTTTCATACCGCTAAGTAATAAGGGTGGTCCACCCCAAAGCTATAAATTGACTAGGGCTTTACCGATTTCGCTAATTCTTTTTTAGTTGCGTTTGTTATTGTCAAGTGAAAGTTCTTAAGAATGAAAAAAATAAAAAAGTTGCGCGGTAAATAAAAAAAAATAGGTATTGAAAATCTGAGAACGGGGCGTTACGAAGTGCCGACGCACTTAGCTAGTATTTTATATAAAAGAATGGATTTATCGAATAACTCGCATTTTATTGGCACACTTTTAAAAAACATAAGGACTATCGAAAGAAATAGAACGTAGAAAATCGGGATACCGGAAGGGTTCGAAAAAGGGATACGTAAATAGAAATCGGAGAAAAATAGCGATGTGCGGATAATGCCATGGATAGGGTTGCTAATCCAATAATATTATGGGAATAAACGCATACCTTCTCCTCGTGTAGGGAAGTGAAATGGCACCTCAGTTACTGTACTACCGGTTGAATATATGTATTTGTATAAGTAGGTTCCTGCTTAAGTGAGGGTAAGGAGACGTGCTTCACATGCGAAGGGTTGGTTGAAGCCTGGATACATATCTCGCCATTTCTCAAATCTCAGTGCGTATTTATAGCGCTAGCTTGGAAGTGAGAGAAATCATGACAATCTATGAACCAATTATTGAATCATCCAATTTATTTACCGACTACGTAAGGAATACGAAGGTTTGATGGTTTAGGGGGACGACTTCAATGACAAAGATGGTGATCGGTGCTATGGTGATCGGTGCTATCGTTTCTAGTTACAAACTTACGGCAGATTTACTAAATTTAAGTAATTACTAGAACCTATCTGTGTTGATGCATTCTTCCAATATGCATTAATCTAAACCGCGAAACGTTAAAAACAACTCAAAAATAACCTCTGTATCTACTAATACAATAAGTCTATTAATAAGACCCGAAGATAAGTGCTCTGATTTAAAGTGAACAAGGTAAACAACCTTGACCAAGAAGTTGAATCGGCCGAGATAAATAACTTACAACGATAACATGTGTTCACGATTGCAATCAGATGGATTGACTCGCTCATGAATATCATAAGCAAGGACGCATAAGAAATCCGAGTAGCATTGCGCACTACAAAATGGTCGATAGTTATCGATTTAGCGAGATTAAAGGTCGCAAAAGTAAATGTTGACCTAGGTTACGTGGTCGAATCAATATCAGTGATTTTCTATGTCAACTTCTCAATTCTAGTTCGAATCTTAATTCTAACATCTAATGATTTTTGCGTTTTCAACCTCCTGTTTAAATGTTTTTAAAGTTTAAGACAAACACTATAGAAAAATTCACTATAATATTAGGACTACGATTTAATAACACTTCCACTTTTAGGTAGATTCAGATAATATGTGAAGTAGATTGAAATTGTGTAATAACTTTTTGGAACACAACATTAAGCAGAATAGTCGGATGTTGTCCTAGCAGACAGAGCTCGTCTAAACGTTTTAATGCCTGGAACAGACGGCAACAGGTATGGCAGTAGGTACTCGTTTTTGGTTCTGCTATCCATTTTTATTTTATGTAATGATAGTATAATAAAGGTCCAAATTAAAAAAAAAGAGTTGAGAAGTTACTAAATGATAAATTATAATTTCAACCGGGTTCCTTGAAACAAAAGTAGCCTGATGGCTGAATTTAAAGGACAAAGAAATAATATTCTTAATTTTGCAAGAAAAAATATATTATGAGTACCTAAATGGTACATTACATCTTCAGTTAGCTTTAAGTACTATTCTGTCATCCATCATCTTTCAAGCGTTGCCTATTTCCTAGTCAAAGTCCACTTGGACCATCTTCGTAGAGTTACGTGCCTGTTATAGTTACACTTACATAGACTAAGATCCTAGATTTACCAAACCTGGTTATGTAATTGAAGCGATTAATATATTCGTAACCTTGGGGTTCAAATAAATGTTTCTTTCTTTCAAATAAAATTAACTATATATACCATAGTTCTTTGAATGTGCAGATTCCCTAATGGTTTTTACCCGCACCACCAATATAGTAATATAAATCTGTGTTTAGTCAGTTGTATGTATGTATTTGGGTTCGAATTTAATACTCTCACATTGAAGCGCGTGTCCTTAAACATTGGGTTACTACCAGTCTCTAACCATTATACAGTGTTTTGTTAGAGTTGATTCACAACAAATAAGTTAATTAAATTAATTAAAGTTAGATAAACCACGGTTACCTATGCACTTCACTGTTGGTTGAAAACTTTTTACCTATAAAAGCCAAATTAGGTAACACTGAATAATTTTAATGTACCATGACCTTGCGACCAATACCTACCCAAAAATACCCCGATGTAAAAATCTCTTCACCGCGATTTAGACAAAATTGAATGTTCCTCGGCGGTGCAACGCCATCTAGTTACCAAATTACATAAACACATTTTCTTGACAGCACTATGTCAACAATTACTTATTGAAAAGTTGAATATTTACTTGTAATAAGTATAATCACATAGTTGTGAATTATATTGAAGTCAGCAAACTTACCATATTTTCTTATTCCATATACAATTTCGTTTAGGAAAGTATTCGTTTAAGTTGTAGTAAAGTACCTAGATTTATCTAAGTTGACAAGACGAATTTCCTTTTCTTTTTTAAAATAATAAGTATTAAATATTACTCGAGTTAGTTAAACCTCACAATATTTTACCATGCCTACGCGACCTTACTACCTTAGATTGAAATAATTTACTACGAAATTTTTTTTAGGTGATTTACGAAGTTGGCTTTTATGCTATGATGAATTGCCGTCCCGCCCAGAAGGGTACCAGATGAAACATGTCCGTAATCCTAAAATGAAATAAAGCGGAAATGAAATGGATCTCGCGCTAGTTACGTTTCGCATTTTTTTTAATAAATCCTCGTTCAGAATTCGGTCCTGACCGTCCAATGGCCATTCGCTTTGATTGGCTGCCGCTATATTAATATAAATGTACTAAATGAATTGCTGAAACTGCCACTGTATATTAATGTACTTAATCACGTACGTACTTACTGCGTAAAAGGGCTTTAATTTATTAATTACCCATTTAATTATACTTACTTAAAATCAATTAAACAAAATAAAGTAATTATTTTGGAATGACTGATTTTTTGCTTTCTCTGAAATACATACTTATTACACATGAATCTATATTTTCATCTTCATACTTAATTCAGATAAAAAATGTTATTTATTAACGTTTGTGTTATTTACGCATAGATTGAATTTCTCAAGGCTGATATTTTTTATATTAATTTAATGAATAAATCAGATAAGGTATTACGAATAATCATACATACATATAATATGTGTTTACCCGAAAATAAAAAGGCCGGTTGCGGTCGCGCCTAAATGATATACATCAAACAGCACTTACCTTTTAAGTTACACAATAATATATGTAGGTATGTATGTATGTATATGTCACATATTTTTTAACTTTGTCCGTCACAACCTCTTGGTCAGTTCACAGGTTAATGTTTACACGTCACAGACGTTTGTCACTACAATGTCACAGAGACCGATGTGCGATCTAAATCCGCAGGCAGCTGCTATTACAATGAGCAGTCAGCTATTACGCGATATACATCGTAGATCGCGTGATATTCCATACGCGACCGATGAAAGACACGGGACTAGCCCGCCTATCAATGGCCAGGTCACAGCAGTGTCAATAATAGTAAAACGTCTTCACCTTGATTGTGGAAAAAAGATAAGGACAGTCTATTCTATTTGACTAGCTCGTTAGTTGAGTGGTCAGAGACCCTGACCACGAAACTAAGAGTCGCAGGTTCGAATCCCGCAAGGGACATATGTTTCGTGTAATGAACTTGGACATTTGTACTCCAGTCATGGATATTTAAAACGTATATAAATATGTCTATCCGTTTACTAAGTATCCATAGCACAAGCATACTTATTAAGCTATGTTTGGAACTAGGGAATTGGTATGTCAGTCTGGATCATATATTTCTTATTTATTATTATTTATTAACATATCATAAAATAAAATATTGCTTATGCCAAACATACATACCATCGACCTGCTGTCCCTATTTTGAAGAGCAAAAAGCTCTCTAAGCAATATTTATTGATTGAGTTGAGTTAGATGGAAAATTGTGAAAAAGTAGTGACAAGTGGCAACCTCTTCGCCTATATGATCACATACCCAATGGCAGTAGACAGTGATGACTAAACAAACAGGTTTTTAAGCAAATATGTTGATAATAGAGATCGGTTAAGTACATAAATTGCAGTACCTACAGGGACCAACAAATATTGAGAAAATATATAAACTGGCCAACTTAACTATAATCCCGATTCCAGCTATCCTATATAAATTCTAGTTAAGCAGTCTAGAATTTGAGTACGAGTGCAAGTATGTAGTGTTACTTTGCCGTTGCTTCGTATACTGTGTAGTAATATTGAATCTAGAACTACATAAATCTAATACGCGACATTACGCCAATTACGGAGCGATACGCAACCTTAGACCTTGCCTTGTATTTTTCAATGTCGTTTAAGTATTGTAGGAACTTTGTCGTATTGTAGCTTTATGGGTTTTCGGCGTGACCGTTATAGGTATACAGAATAACGTTGTAGCAGTATTTGCTAGTTAATTATATGTATTAAATACTATAAAATGTCGAGCTGTAACTACTTATTATTTTATGCAAATTGTATTCTAACTCAAAATCGGCAGAGATCTAACGTAAGCCTACCCATTTATCATCAATATAGTATATAAAAATCAATGCCACTTTTCGTTGTAATTTTATAACTCAAGAACTCACCTATCCAAACCAAATGTTTAGGCTTGGTTTGGACTATTTAGTAGATGGTTTATGTGAAGTTTGCACAAAATCGGTAGAGCGGTTCTTCATTTATCACATTTTTTGTTTGACTAAATAAATTTGATGTTCCAATATTTTTTTTTAAATATTTCACTTCATACGTAGCAAAGCACGTACCGGGCCGCTAGTTAAATATATGATTTTATTGTCATACATAACTAAATAAGTAACTTGTTTTATATCTAATTCATTTAATTCATATACCGATATACCATTAGTCGCTTTTTACGACATGCTAGGCAAGGAACACAGTTGGCACATTTTTTAGTCCCAGACCAACATGGGACTAACACTAACTAACTATTTGTAACAAAATGATCGAAAGTGTACCCCTTAAAATATTTTTGTGATAATTAAAGCTGTATACACGATCAAGCTTTCAGCTGTCAATGTAATTATTTTTAAGTCAGTCAACGTTTGATTTCAAACAAAAACCATAAATAAACAAATACACTAAACATCAGAAATCCTAACGTATTTATTTAGGAATGGATGAATAACAGGATGTGAAATTTGAGCAGAGTACACAAGCCCGGCTCATTTGCGTATAATAAGGAGAAGCGTCAGTTTGATATAAAACAGCCGCTACCAATATAATAGCCATAATAAAATCGACAACTGTTAGCTGTACTAATATAATATTTCATTCACAGATCTAAATATAAATAAAATTACTTGATAGAACGCTCATTGATTAACATTAAAAACATGTCCGGTTTATAGTGTGCCGTGGTAGGTATATTAACTTACATTTAAAAAGAATAATTTGACGAGCTCGATGGCGCATTTGGTAGTGACCCTGTCCCATACGCCAAGAGTTGTGGGTTCGATCCCCACCCAGGACAAATATTCGTATGATGAATACTTGTGTTTGTTCTGTGTCTGGGTGTTAATATCCAATATTTAAGTATATATTGTTGTAATACCACTGTTGATTCTGATATCTGTAACACAAGTGTTTAACCTACTTATCTCGGAGTCAGATCCATGTATGTGATGTAGTCTGATATTTATTTATTTATTTATAATAAACATGACGATGAGGGCTTGAAGAATTAAGACAAATGTTATAAGCGTTAATACATTTTGATTTATACATTTAATGAAGTCCAATGAAATTATCTATGTCTATTTTTTTTTATGTTTAACTAAACTAAACTAACTAAACTTCACGCCACTTTCCTAGCGGGGTAGGCAGAGAGAACCGAACGCCATATGGCACGATCCTTACACACCTCACTCGCCTCTTCAACATTCATAATCCTTTTCATACAATCTCTCTCTCATTTTCATGTTTAAAATAGAATTAACTTCAAAATGTCCAATGTTGGTCAAAAAGTTATTGGACTGGGTCTTAGCGTCCTATTGGGCACCTGTACTGGCTGTAATGGCTACTTACAAACCGTACAAAAAAAAAAAATACGCAAATGTCATAGGAAGATAATATTAAATAATTCGCACACCTTTTGTTTTTGGAAAACAGTATAAAGTCTGTTTCACTTAGGATGATCCCTGTGACATGTGTCAATACTCGTTTTCATGCATCGTACTTTCTACGAATCAAAATATTCGGTTTTAAACATTTTTAACTATATACGCTAATATAATTGTAAATAATCATTAACAATCTCCATTAATTAATTAATCTAAACACAATTTATAAATTTTTTTCTTAAATTTATTAGATATCTACTGATTTAATAAACCTATACTTACATATATAACTTATATATAACTCATTGCATTTCCGCTTCTTCAACAACTAATCCCAGACTCAATTTTATTCACGATACAAATACATAATTCAATTAAATTGCAATCTAAACTCAACAATTCTCCTTATTGCATAGAAATTTTAGACTTGCTCAAGTTATTATACGATTTGCCGATAAATTGCATCTTACCCCACAACCTGAATGCTTTCAACAATCGCTAAATGAATTCTCTCTCGCTCGCTCTTGGTATTCAAAATGCTAAAATGTACATGATTTATTTGTATTCAAAATAGTTTTATTAAAAAATATATACACTTTCTTAAACCATATTATTTTTATCGGATACAATTATTTCCACAAATAAAAATCCTACAGCTTCCATATAATTTGTACTTATGTTAATTCTTGATTAGCAGGGTCGTACCGTGAGTTTAGGGGGCCCTGGGCTAATACTACTTAGGGGCCCACCTAATTACTCAAAGTATAAGACGTAGACTTGAATTAAATGATTTGAATAGGTTTGATTAATCGCAGGATCCGCAGCACTGCAAACCGTACAATCTGTTTAATTTAATAAAATTATGGATATTTTCGCATCATCGTCTATTTTTGACTTTGACTTGACTTAAGCTGGGGCCCCTTGAATCCACGG
Source organism: Glyphodes perspectalis (assembly GCA_951394215.1). NCBI lineage: Eukaryota > Metazoa > Arthropoda > Insecta > Lepidoptera > Crambidae > Glyphodes > Glyphodes perspectalis. Next base: position 8,040,861 of record OX596203.1, read on the forward strand.
GGCCCTGGGCTGAAGCCCAAAAAAGCCATATGGTAGATCCGGTCCTATTGATTAGTCTCTCCCGTCGATTTCGTCCAAGTGGCAAGTCTAAGAGGGGATACTATTCGGAATTCGGATTCCCCAATATTATCTTAACACATAAATAGGAGGTAAGTTGAAGTTAAATCAAGTATTAGTATTTGTCAGCTGCTAATAGTTTTGTTCAACCGATAAGGTGTAACTGAACAAGAAACGATTATCCATACATATAAACTTTAACATTTACTTATTATATTAGTAGAATGTCATGTCAACTGTTGGAAAAATTGGCATTCATTAAGAAGATTAAAATTACATAAAGTATATTCTTAGGTTTGCAGAGCTTTTTGTAACACCTTGCATCTGCATTAAGACATTACAATAACCGTTTAACTATAGAATAAGATCATTATAGCTAACCTCGTTTCTATGTTAGGTGTTTAAAAATAAAATCATCCGTTTGCATTAATTAATTTTAACAGCGAAAGGTATTCGCTTTGGCGCTGAAGTTGGTAAGATATTCATGACTTCCAGCGGTAACAAGTTAAAATTACCTAGTTACATATAAAAATTTGAACCACTTACATCGCCGAGAGCTCCCATTGGTATGAAGACGAAATTGTATAAGTATTGTTGAAAATTATAAGTCGTGCGTCACGATGTTTACAGAGTTTCCTCAAATTCAGCGTCTACTCCTTCATTTAGGAACGCGAAATAAAGCAAAAGCTCTTCGGTTATCTTGTTTGAACAGACTACGATGTCAATAGAATTAAAGCGAGTGTCGACGTGCTGACGTGTTCTGCGAGGGCTCGCGTAAACACACTCGAATAGATACGAGTATGTTATAACTTATACGCACCTTGCTTTGAATACAATTATATTATCGACCTTAGACAGAACCCTTAGATTAATTAGTAATAGTAAGAACAGGTCCTGATATTTGCAACATATTTATTTTTCTATCGGATCGTCTAAATGATCAAGCATGACTTAGTAGCCATACGACAAACACGAAGTCTTATGTTCCATTAACATATATACGCCCACGCCCGAAATCCCAGCAGAGGTTACAGAGTCTAAATAACAATAAGCTCCTAAATACCATATCAATCAAACGTTGTGTAAAATTGATGGGTCAGCACCCAATACACAATCGGTCGTCTTTACGACTTGCTAGGCAAGGAACACAGTTTGTACATTCTTGTTGAGTCGCAGACAATCAATCATTTTTGGTGCATTTTTTAATATATCATACTACCTATATGCGACTAAAATAGTTCAGTTATTGAAGTAAAAGTAACGCCACAGGACCAACGTAAGGGTCAGAAAATGTTCTAGGTTACGGTTAGGTAAAGGCGAGCTAACATTATCCTATTTTTACCCTTTGGCCTAGAAGGCTACTTCATTTTATATGTTATTGTCCTCTTGTGACACCTCCTATTTTCACTTCTTATGGCTATGATATATTGTAGATCTCTTTACTTTGTTCATATTTTTATAAGAACCTAATATTTTACTTATATTTATCACTCTCTCAATATTGATTATGTTGTTATTAGTTTTGTTAACTTATAATATATGTGTAAACTTATGTCTACGACTAAGGAGTATCGTTCAAGGAGCATTTGCAATAATTGTTTGTAACGACAGCAGTATCTTATTAAGTATTTATTACATCGTCATTTAAAGTAAGGAATTTATTTCTAGAAGAAAAGCAATGTGATTATGTTTGGGAAGTATTTTGGCCGAGTCAGCATGATCTTCACGAAAGCTTACAAAAGGTTTTCCTTAAATAATATTCATAGCTATTGTATAAAAATTGCTCATCACTTTGTTGTTTGTAAATCAACAACAATATTGTTAAATTTTAAACAATGAGTTGATAGACTGAAATGAAATACCCCAAATTGTTTATGGTGCTATGGCAAGGGTCTAAAATGGCTACTAAGTAATTAATTATCTATTAAAACATAATATATCTTGGGGTTAATTCACAGACCACAGAAATGGTTAATTAAGTAATTGATTTGAATTTGAATATTTTATATAAATATAGAACAAACTACATTTTTAAACACTATCTTTACAGTCTCAGCAACAAAGTATATAAAATATGAATAGGAATATATTTCAGGCTATAATAAAAAATAATAAGTTTCTTGATTTTCTTTTCAATAGAATCAACTTTCCGAGTACAAGGGTAGATTCATTTATCATTTATTATTCTGAGGATTCGTAAGTGCTTTTTGCAGTCTACTAAAAGAAATACACCTATTTTATATTTCTTATTTATAATTTATAGCAAAAAATACGTACAAAGGTGAAGTTGATATCTAACTATTTAGTTGTTAACTAAGCTATTCTGTACTCATAGTGACTGTGATGAACTAAAGCTGCGAAAGATTTTAGATACCAATGGAGTAATGGTAAGAAAAAAAACAGGAAAGCAAACAAATAAATACATCTATGGTAGCGTTTCCTTCGAATAACATTTTCCCAAAAAAAGAAAAAATTAAAGAGGTTCTGATTGATCGTTTGATGAAGATCGTTTTTGATTGATTTAAACGAGCTAATAGTTTTTCAATTCAGTATGCCCCATTGTGGTATCATTGTGGTCGATACATAAGTATATTTTAGCATACAATTATGACAGTAGATATGTACCTACCTATTATATATATTATTTGATTCAATACCCCATTGGTGGGTACTTACGTGAAAAATTGAATCAAAACAATTTAACTATGTTAGACATTTTGTTGGGAAGCTCATAAAAATACAACGAAGGGTTTTCTTGAATGCTATTGTAATTTGAATTTTTAGTTCATAGTACGAATATTTGCGACCTCTTCAATTAGGAACACAGGGGATATAGTATGATATTGTGTTTACAGCCACTGCCCATCGAATATTGGTTTATTTAAATTTTCAATTCAAGAGGCGGCTTTGATCGGATCTCGGCACCGCATTCGAGAGATTGTTAATTTATACAGAACTGACAGTAATTGCGTTAGCGAGATTTCCGTTTGTTTTCATTAATAAGAACATTCGTGCATCGTTCATTTGCTCCCTACCGTTTGGTTATTAAACCTTAACTGAAGCCACTTTTTACACAAAGGCCGGAAAGTCAAAGTCAAAATACTCTTTATTTATATAGGTTTGAACAAACACTTATAAATCGGTCAATCAACAAGAAAATCAACTAATAATATGAATCTACTACCGGAAATATGGTGTATATGTACTTCTACTACGTTAAATCAGTCCGTAACTACCTAGGTCTAAATAATCGGCCTTTTTTTCAATTTCAAAAAACATCTTGAATATCTGGACAAGTTTTTTTTTCAATATTATGATAATATATTTTATAGGTACTTCGGTATTACTTAGACTTACATCTGTTATACCTGGGTAATAAAAGTACGAGATATAATATTTATCCATTAAAGATAGAAGTATAATAAATATCTAGGTACTAGTATTTTTTTTAACCAAGCCCATATTTATGTTTGGCTGAAATTGTTTAAAGGGGCGGCCCCTTTGACTCTGCCTACCCCTTCGGGTATTATGGGCGTGATGTTATGTACCTTTGTATGTATGTACTAGTATCTTTTAGTATCCCTTCAGATAGTACCAGATAGTACACTCACCATATTTTGCGGTCTTTTCCAGATAAACAGATATACCTACTATTCTTATTTAGCAACGTAAAAGCATTAACAAGTTCCCTTTTTGTAAGCGTTTCTCTCAAAATGTATCTGTGTATTGTTTCAAGTAGGCACAAGAAGATTAAGTTCATGACTCTTATTTTATCACGCCAAAGTCAGGTAAACCTTATTAAGAAAAAAAAATTTAGAGTTAGGACAGACAAGATGTAAATAGAATATGAATAATAATAGAGTTGTATTCTGATTGAATAAGCAGGTTGGTAATCTACGCGAAGTTTTGTATATAATTAGAATGTAATAAATTGGTAGACAACGGTAGCTATTACCTATAAATATTAATATAAGTGCAAAAACGTGTATAAAGTTATTTTGTAAATATTAGAATATTTACTATGAAATAAGAGCTAATATACATATCAAACATGATGAGGGATTTTTCTGTATTTCTAAAATCTCATTACAATCTCTTTTACTTATACGATTACCAGAACATCAAGTTACGCATACATTAAAAGAAGCTTTTTAAATTATTGCATGTAAATAACTATCCCATCAAAAACAATACTTGTCAAAAAAACCAAGTCTCGCAACTCAGTTGTTCTACGGTAAAAAGTTGTGAGATCCATGTAATACCAAGTCGGTTATTAATATATTCAGTCTCTACTTAAGTGACTTTCTGTGTTAATACGTCCAGTCCCTAAGACCACGATCGTGGTCCATAACAATTGTAAATCAATTGTGTCTGGAATCTCCGTACTCGAAGCATTAAGTTGTTACGTAATAATTAACAGCATCTTATAGTGATGCATATCAATATATAAAATGTTTAACGTTTTATATAAATAAAAGTAAACCGCCCAGACTTGTAACTGTAAGACTTGTAACTGTAAGACTTGTAATTGCGGAATGAATTCGCATGACGGGAATACACATTTTTTGCTCGATTTGGCAGGGGCACTACCGTGCGCCTATATTTATATGGGATTACAAAGTTATTTAAGCAGTTATGTATCTAGAAAACTGGACCAAAATTAAAAAATTTTACTCGACTTGGCGGCGGCACTACCGTGCGCCTTTATATTTATATGGTATTACAAAGTTATTTAAGTAAGTAGTTAAATATTTATAAAACTGGACCGAAATTGAAAAATTTTGCTAGACTTAGCGGTTGCACTACCGTGCCCCCAAATATTTTAGTTTTTCCTTAGTTCATACACCAAACACTACTTATATTCCAAATTTGAAGCTTCTAGGTCTGCTAGAAGTGCCTTAGAATTTTGATGATCGGTCAGTCAGTCAGTCAGTCAGTCAAATTAAGAAACTTTGACCCATTATAATTCTGAAACTACTGGTCCAAATTAAATGAAATTTGAAATATACCGTGTCTTTACAATGCCTGCATGGTTACTGAAAATTCAGTCTTCTAGTTTTATCCACAACGAAGTTACAGGGGGTCGAAAATGGCCTGAATTGCTTCGAGAAAAGGATGGTACGGCCGTGCCGCTTTTTTGCTCTACTTGGCGGGGGCACTGCCGTGCCCCCAGATCTAATAATCGAATCCGGACACTGGAATCATTACGCTATAAACAAAAGCTGAATATTTAATTGGAGAACTGTTTGGTCTAACAAACTATCAGATAATAAATAGTTTGTTGGATAGGTCAAGTTGTTTACGTAGTATTTGTAATTATGTACGAGATGTAACTCTTAATAATCTAGGTATGTATATTAGTTAGTCATTGTGTTAAAGCTATTGCTTATATAATATTTGGCATTTTGCTATTACTTTGACATGCAGCATATGAAGATCGTCTAAAAAATGTAACAAACATTAAATTGATTTATTTACAAAGACTACCCGACTGTAGCTGTTTATTTTTGTTGAAACTAGACTTGAAAACGATGTGTCAACATCTATGCATTGTAATGAATACTGTCAACACTGCTCTAACATGTTAGAAGTTATGGTAAATAATTTCTTCTGTAGGATGAAATACATATGTTCTTGAATTCTTTGACGTAAATATACATCATAATAATATGTAAAGCAGCTCGATCTCATAATTGAATTATGTGACTTATTTATTTCTTTGTTTCACATAATAAATAATAATAATAATAATAAATTCTTCAGACTGGCACACCAATTCCCTAATCCCAAACTAACCTTATAAGCTTGTGCTATGGATACTAGGTAAACGGATAGACATACTTAAATATGTTTATAAACATCCATAACTCGAGTACAAATATCCATGTTCATCACACGAAATATTTGCCCCTAGCGGGATTCGAACCCGCGACCCTTGGTTTCGTGGCCAGGGTCTCTGACCACTCGACCAACGGGCCAGTCAATCTCAAGTTAGTCTCAGTCAATAATCAAATGTGATTTATTGATGTATGTATGTTATGCTTGTTTTTACCGTAAAATAAATGTTATCGGTTTATAAAACCTATCACAATAGAAGCCTATAACTACACCAATCATGTTATTAAAATTTAATAGCTACATCCATGACGGCGGAATAACGTAATAGGTAAGTGAAGTGAAACTTGTGATAAAACGTTCACAGACTGAAACGTACCTCGACGTAAAAGCTACGGGCTGACCTCCATTTTATTCCCGGCGGGAGGCAGATAGATTGTACCAATATCCTGAAATATTGTTAGTGGATATATATCATTTACCAAAATATTACACGCAGTACCTAAATATTGTAAATGTCACTGTATCAAACTTATTTATAAGCGACTCTGCGCTCTTTTCGAAGTTCGCCCTTATTCTTCGTGCAGTAGAAAATAAAATTAAACAAATAAGCAAAAGTGTTCCCCCCAATATACGAATATAATAGGACCTTTTTTATTTTGTGTTAGTTGAAAGTAACGTGAGGGGATCGTAAAAGTGTCCTTTTATGCCGGTTTTTTCGTGTCTGCGGTTGAGTTTGTGAAATCTCATCTCATTCCTAGTGCGCGCGAAATGAGGGAGCGTTCCCCGGAATATTTTCAAGACGCGAAGTTGAATAAGTAGGTGAGGTCCATAATTCTAGGTCGTGTGCACCGTGTCGTCTACGCTAATATCGCATATTAACAGAAAACTGTTCTAGACAGGCTCACCTAATGTAAGAGGCAGCTTTAATAAAAACAAGATATTGATTAAAATAAATCTTAAACCAAAAATAATGGTTTATTTAACCTGAAACTTTATACGTATTGGAAGATCTAATGCAAAACAAGAAACAACAACATTACTTAATTCGAGCTACATAAACGCATATATTCCATAATTTCCTGAACACAACTCAGAAGAAAAACATAAGAGGTCTGTCATATTACTCGGTTACAAATGTATTACGATGCAGTTCAAGTTTTTACCGACCAGCTGAGCCTGCGCTGCGGCTCTCGCTTCCCATTCGGTACACTTGCAATTCCTTTAAAATTTCCAGCGTCTAGCGTTGACCGCGCTCCTCTATTTGATGGAATATTAAATTAGATACAAGAGGTACATATACAAGATGTTTGGCTTGGACTGCATTTGTATTACCGATTATGTATACGTTATAGACATCGATATTATATTTAGTACTGTCTATTTTTCTACAGAATATTGCTTGTTTTCTGTATATCTTTGACGAAGTTTTTATTTATTTACTATTCACTTTTTTGATTCTATCAGTCGCTATTGCATTTGAAAGGGCATTTTTACTATGGCATCATTTTTTTTATTACAGGCTATCTATCGTGTTTAATGGTGATGGACAGTCTAGCAGAATTGAATTTTGGATGTTGCAGTTGGATGCGGTAAAATATCACTAGGTGAATGAATCTTTTAAATGATTGCTTCAAAAATACATACGGATAAGTGGTTCGGGTACGAATGTTGGTTTATACGCTAGCTGCCTTTGTTATACTAATAATATTTTTGGTAATTTTGCAAATAATTTTTGAACCTAAAACCTAGAATACAAATAATCTTGTTTTAATCTGAACCATGGATCAAGACTAAAAAAATATCAATTAGCATTAAAATATTAAGTTCGAACAGCTTGCATTTATAGTTCTTTAGATCCTTAATTTGCGTAAAATATTACAGGTAAGTAGTCAGTACCTAATGTTACTCCAAAAATTCCGGTAGTGGAATTCGGTTTCCCGTCATAATGTCGGTATCCCGATATCGATAACAATGAAACCGGGATGTTGGCTCGCGTCATAATGGCAATTACGCGTCACACGCTGCCGGAAAGCGTTCTATTGGTGACCGTTGGAGCTTCGCGATACGTCGCTACAGACAAAAAGCATTGTAATTTTTCCTGCAATAGTTTTTGTGATGGCCCAGATATAGCTTAAATTATATGAATAGCCCACTATGAAAGCGCGCTGTAACAAAATGAAGTGACGCGGGATAACGTCGATTTAATCGCGGAATATATGTCGGCGCGATAAAAATGTTACATGAAAAATACCGAGGGCTGAATTCGATATCCCGATATGGATAACAATGAAATCGGGATGTTGGCAGGCGTCAGAACGGCAATTAGCGCGGCGCACGCAGCCGGAAAGGGTTTCTATTGGAGACTGCTGAAGCATCGCGGGCCATTGCTACAAACAAATGCTATTGGCGTATTTTCTGCTCTGATTGGTTTTGATATAGTTTTAAGTGGCAACCGTTTTTTGATACTACGAATAAGCGTACAGCCAGCCTGATGGTAGGCTGTGCGTCGAGATACAGATCTCGACGCATGAAATTATCTTTATTTACGTAGGCTTAAATAAGCACTTATAAATCGTCAGTACATACAAATGAAAATTCACCACCGGATTCGGTAAGTAGCTTCTACCGAGAAGAACCGGCAATAAACTGGATAGTTACTCTTTTCATCGCCAAATTCACAAAAAGTATCAATAATAATTTTATTATCATATTCATAAGCTACTATGCTATACAAATCTATAAAAGGTAAATAAGTATAACAGCAATTACAAATATTTGTCACTTAATGCATAGGCAGTTCAATTATATTGCCTGGTAATTGTTAAATAATTTTATACTTGACCCCCTAAAAGAACTATTAGTCTTCTGAAGTCTTAGATACGGACAATATATACAATAAAATCAGTTTGAATTAATTTAAAGTCCGAGAAATTAAATACAGAATGGGGATAGTTGACAATATTACATAGAACAATAGTTCAGCTCAAAAAAAAAATTACGTACCTAGGTAAATTTTTGCGGAGCGTTGCTTTCCATTCGCAGGTTATTGCATATATTTGTGAATGCTATAACCCTAATGCATTGATTTCTAATATAATCTTATAGTTATTCTTACTCGTGTGTGTGCCGTGCCTATCACTAAATAAACAGATGGAATTTAGTGCGTTGTTACAAAACACAACCACAGACTGACTAATGACACTGTTGTTACTTTACAATGACGTAGGACAACTCCATTTTGTATGCTCACGAAACAAGCAAAGCGAAGACCCGTCAGTCATCGTTACAACTTTGTTATTTAATTAGCTACAGTGGTAATGGAAGGGGACACGGAGTATTATAATAACTGTATTTGCATATGTGCATACATTATTTACAAGCACTATTTGACAAAAGGAAGAGGTAGAGTGATATTTCTCTAACTTTTATCAGTACTAAATGCTTCATCGCACCATACATCCCGTTCTTAGTCTGGTCCAGTTTGAACACAATTCTAGATTAGAAAGGTTTTAAAACGTATGCAATCTACACTAACTTTTTTTTAACTCTGATATTGGTAGGTATCCGACAAATTAGGTAATTTTTAAACATTTACGATTATATGAACGTGCAGGTCTCTTATGTTACAAAATTTTTATTACTACTGATTTCAGTTAACCTTAATATTGATATAGATAACATTATAATAATTAGTTGTACAGGTTATTATTATTAATAATATTTCTAAGATTTTTGTTGTGTCTTGTCTTATTGATATTGACACATGTTTAAATTTATTGAAATGTAAATCAGGGACCGTAGTTTTTCAGTAACGATATTAATCACACAATAAGTCATCTACAAGTTCTCTATTGTTGTAAAGTAAAGGTTTACTTACTAGCACAATTGATATTACCGTATCATTTACGTGATAACAACACACTTTTTACATAAATAGTGTACTTACTTTGAAACAGTATAATATTATATGACTAGCTGTGCCAGCGGTATCACCCGCGTTTATGGTTAATATTATAAAGACTATTTCCGTCATACTTGATTTCTATGTAACTTTAACCATTAAGGCTGCACACGCAACGGAAGCTTAAAAAATGGAGTAACTTCTCCCGTTTTCCCAACATTTCCCTTTACTACTCTGCTCCTATTGATTGTAGCGTGATGAAAAGTATACTATAACCTGCCCAGGAGTATGAAGAATAATTATACCAAGTTTCGTTAAAATCCGTCGAGTAGTTTTTGTTTCTATAAGGAACATACAGACAGACAGACAGACAAAAATTTTACTGATTGCATTTTTGCCATCAGTATCGATCACTAATCACCCCCTGATAGTTATTTTGAAAATATATTTCATGTACAGAATTGACCTCTCCACAGATTTATTATAAGTATAGATTAATTAAAGCATCTATCTACCTCTTGCAACAATTACTATCAAGAAAGCTTAGCAGCAAATTGGTTAAGCTGCGACTGATGTTTGATTGCAAGATAAGCAGCAATACGTCATCTTTCATTAAATTATACTTAACTAGCGACCCGCCTCGGAATTGCACGGTGAGCACAAAAAAATATACATATAAACCTTCCTTTTGAATCACTCTATCTATTGGTGTAAAAAGCATCAACATCCATTGCGTAGTTCAAAAGATCTAAGCAAAGAGACGGAAGCGGTGACTTTGTTTTATATCTACTATTTAAAGACAGTCTGTGTATAATCCACCTGTTTTCAACCATATAAATAACAAAAAATTTAACACCTTTATCGGTTCAGGAAGTTAACCCGTTAGTCCAGGGCTTTTTTGTAGGTAGTTGTTAAGTAGAAGTTCAAACAATTCACTTTAGATCAACCATGTCAGTCACTCTCTGATCAATGGATAAATTACGAACACTTGAACTGTACAAAGGAACGTGCTTCAAAAAGATTTCATAAAATATCATGGACCTACATTTTAAAATAAATATTGAGAAACCGCTACATGCCCCAAATTCCTAAATTGGAAACTAAAGTCTAAAGTAGCCCCTAAAGTAAAAAAAAATACTATGTATAATTTTTTACACAAATTAAATTAAACTGTAAACAAAGGAAACACTGCTAATAAACTATCACATGCTAACAGAAAAACAAGTTGAATAACATGAACGTTAAATACAGCACAAACACAATTACCGTAGTTGTATGCCTAACCAAATAGAAGGCGTTAAACGAATACCTACTAACTATTGCAAATGTTATTTGTTAACCTCCGTTCTAAACTAAGCTGGGTCCACGTCGATTTCGTATTTTAGGTTAAGTATATTTAAACGCGCTGAAGTCCTCTTCCCGCCATGCTCTAAATACTCTACACCTATATTTCGTATACCTACTGTTCCAGCCTTTGAAATTGTATACATATTAAAAACACTTTACGCACCCTTGAAAGCTTCGAGGACCATTTTTTCTTAGGTGACAGCTGTACTCAGCCGAGAAATCCAACCGAATTTCGACGAAGCAAAGTATTGCCACATTTTTCCCTTTGTTTATTTACTGACCCAACGTTTCATAAGGGTTTGGGGCTTAGGGTCCTAATACAGAAGCGTTGTATTATATATGATGTTGTATATTATATTTACTGCTGAGCAATTTGGGGCCAATATAAGTTTCTTGCCTTTTCTAGTGCAATTATTTGACATAGTAGGGATATATACCTACTGATTTTATTCAAAAGAAGTAATGAATCCTAATCAAACACTGAAATACATTATTAATTTATTTTATAGAATTGGTGACCTAAAAGTATATTATAGATTATAAGCTACAAAATTATGTTAGCCTTAGCACTATATTAACATTAGTCTTACATATTAACCTTATTCGTTCATACATGTCCATATTTTTACTTTTTTTCAATTAAATTAGCTTTAAACTTTATAAATAAAACGTTGGGTACATAGTTCTGCATCCACGCTATTATAAAAATGTATAATACTCTTTTTTTTGTGAAACTAATAAAAGAAGCATAGTTTAATATAAACTACAAGACAAAAGACTAAGGCCCTCCTTTAAAGAAATCTCTTAAGTAAAGTTTACATACTTACATAACATCACGCCCATAATAAAGTTTACATAAATGCGGAAATGCTTACCTGAAAAAATAACGTGATGAGAATAATTGGAAACGCTGTTTGTGAAAGATAACAGCCGGCGAAGCGTGGCTTAACTGTTGTCTAAGCAAACGAAAAAGAATGGGAGGTCGGATGTGTAACAACAACAAATTCGCGCCATGAGCCCCGCTCCCATTTACGCCGCTGACGAATGTGGGATTTACTTAAGTAATTTGTGGGTCCACTATACAGAAAGTTTATATCAAAATAAATGTAAATAAATTCTTCACACTTACACACTAATTCCGTAGCTTCATACTAAGCGTTTCCATACACACACATGCATGGTCATGGTCATCACAAAACGAAACGATTCGTGAGTAAGTCACAGCGCATCCCATTTGACCATAAATATATGAATTAGATTTCAGAATGAATACGCATATGTCTGATAAAATTCATAAAAAACACAACCTTTCCTGCGAAAATAAAACAGCTTTTCGATTGTTCGAGAAAAAATAATTCATTTCGAGTTTCTACTTTAAATGGTAACATTCATTAAATATTTCATTGTTCAAAATTGCCCTAAGGATATTTTTGTAACTAGCACTGGCTGCAAACTTTATTAAAACTTCAATGCTAATGAGAGTTTCAGCTCGTGCTTTTCATTGAGCGTCGAATGAATGCCTAAAATGAAAAAAAAATGTTAGAAATGTAGCTATTTATGGGACAAATTTGTCCCATGTTGGTCTTCAATTTCGTTCGTTTCGTCAATCATGATTCGGTGAAAACTAAATTAACGTAACATAAGTACCTATATTCAGTGAAACCAGTACAAGCAATCAAGAATACTAGTAAGATAAACTTTTGGTTAATTGGTCATTCAGGATATCGACGGAAATCTTCCCTAAGGATCGAGTTTGTGTAGTAAATACTGATCTATGTTATAACAATACACAACACAGGGAGTCTTTAGAACAATGACATTTACGTTAGATTTCCCGTCCTAATTGGCTAAAAAGGGGTCAATTTAAGGATCTTATGTAGCGTATTTGAGAGTACCTATACTTACTTTACTAGTATTTTGCTAGCTATTGAATAATATAGTAAATCATTCAAACGAGTGATTTATTCAATGGAAAATAATTAAAAACATTCTACAAACATCCAATATTTTAAACAAACCAGTTCTGTTTTTATTTATACCTACTTAACAGTAACACTCGTTATGAAAAAGTAGAGGCCTAATTTAGACGGGACGAAGAATGAAGAAAATGAAATGGTAGATCAGAATTGAAAGGCTTCGAAATAATTTAAATAAAAAAGATTAAGATTTACCTACCTTTGGTTAGCAACGGTAAAATGTAAGTTGATTTAAATGGAAGAATTTTCTGGCATTGACAAATAGTAAGTGCTATGGTGACGAGAATTGTGGCCAAATATTTTTCCAAAATATTGAAACACGGCCTACCGGAAACCCGTCTGAGAATGTTTGAATATAGTAATTTTGCCAAGGCAATAAAGTCAACAAATTAAAATTTTCAACCCAAGAGATAAGACTAAATGATTTATGAGACTTCGGACAGTACTGTAATTTATTGTCATTGTTTTGGTTTAGAATTGCTAACACCAAATCTGGCAAAGAAAATGGAAGATGGTGCACAATATCTAATTATAATAAGTTAGTATTGTTAATCTTCTTAAAGATAGACTAAAATAGAATTAAAAATAGACCTACTTTATTAAGTATAACAGAAGATTTTAAAATAATACATTAAAAAAATTATGTGATATTTTTTCTGAGTAGATAAATAGGTATAATGAGTACCTATGTGTAAATGAAATTACAATATATACTATTATCTTTCGTATCCGGCGTCACCCAGATATATTTTACGGATTGTCACACGTATATCTATTTTTTACATAAACACCCACGTATTGGAGTAATATAAAAAAAAATTACAACCCCAAATTGGTCCTGTCGCTTTCATTTAGGTATTGCGCTTACCAAAAAAAAGATATATGTTAGTTAAAACTATTATACATTTTAAACAAATTGTACCTATCATGCATGATGCAAATTGTTATTTCGCAGATAAATAAAGTAAAAAATAGGTAAAACTATTTTATTAGTACCTATTGATACATTTTTAAATTCACCTAGGATTAACGTAATACTAGTAATAAGTGAAGTATAACGAATAATACTTAACTTGTTGGTAGGTACTTAATTTAGTAAATGGTTAATTCAGAGGCATTCACCTTGCTCATGAATTGTAATGCGGCTATTGAAATACCTTTAAAAAAAGTTGAATTTGCTTTTTATTTGATGTACTATCTATCAATCTGAATTAACTGGTTTTTAAACAAGCCTGCTCAAACAGGTGACAGAAAGCTCTCTGTAGATTAAGAAATAAAAACAAAACTATAATCGTATAGTAGATATCATCATATTATACGATTATAGGCGCTTACTTACATCTGCAATACTATGATATATATAATCTTAGTATTATAGATGTATGTAAGCGCTATGTGGATGTTTCTGTTGATTTGAATAATGCATTGAGCGTGTGATGTGAACAGCGGCGGACTATAGAGTAGGCTATATCAACATCACCATTTGTAGGGGCTAAATGACAAATACGAGACAAACAAGCAATTGTAGCGGGTACACAATAAACGTAAATCTTATCTCGTGTACGGCTTCAATTTGGGTCTCTCTGCAATAACATTACACCGACTCTGCTACATCAAGCATTAGAATATTAAGTGATGCACGTTTTTTTTTTGTATTTAGTTGTTCTTCTAGGGTAGTTACGTTTGGACTTCTTAAATTTAGGTTTAAAAATGAAATAGTTCAGTATGTAGGTACTTCTCGTCTTTTAGTATAAAACATTGAATTCTACTAAACTCGGAAACTAATCACAGCAACAATTACTAATCACAGAAACCTACCCGTATAATAAGGTAGATGCTTTAGATTTATAGCAGCTTGTACTTTATAAATCCTCCTGGGCACCATGAAAAATTGGTCACGCCTTTTCGCTGTCTTTTGACGTATTTTATTCAAAGTACCTAAGCGCCATTATTGCATTCCTGGAAATTATAATTGCGGAACTTTTTCCACTTTACCAATTTTTGAACAGCCACATTCTTCTTCTTCTTTTGTTAAGAAAAATAAAGTACGAAATGTAAATACCCTCTAATACAGGCCTCACCGCAAATTGACTGACCAAGTTATTATTAAAAGTTCTCGAGTGTCAAATTTCAACGTATTCGATTTATAATAATAGGCCATTTAGGAGCGAATTTGAATCACAATCAACTTAAGATTTCCTTGTAATATCGTTGGAAGGTAATCAGCCGTGTAGGTTGCTTATATTGAGTAGGTTGGTAGGTGTTGCTCAACACTCGAGGAGGAAGCAAAATGTCCCATTGATCGGCAATGTACGATGTAAGCGTCTCTTGTGACACAAAAAAGATCTGATCTCTCTCAGTGTTTGTTAGCTGTCCCGGTTTTTGCTAGGCGTCATGTTTTCTTCTGATGGAATCTGTTTGCTCAGGCTAAACAGATCCCCTTTTTTTAATCTGTCAAAAATTACCGACGTAAATAGTCAATATTACATTTTGTAGATTATTATACAATACTTAAATTGCAATTTTCTTAAATTTCGTTTAAGTGCTCGATGTGTATTGATATGTAAAGCATACAAACTATCAAATAGATTTATTAAATGTATGTATAAATCATTTTTTAACTGTTAAAATAAATTACGAAAATCGTTAAACAAGCTAATTTTCAAATGTTACTACTCAAATAAATAAAAAATATGAGCTGATAAGACAATTTTGATAACTGAATTGTATTATGCTGGCACTGAACAGTAAAAAAAGTAATGAATCGTTTCGGCAACAAAAAAAAGTGTAATTTTGTAAACTAGTGTTATCTAAAAAAAATGAGTTCGCTTAGCTCGTCGCCTACTTAACCACAAACCTAATGCCCGGTACGCCTTAGTAGATATACCTACATTAGTAGCATTTTGCTACATGCTAGACAACACAGTTGATTCATAATTTTTGAGTCAAAGTCCGAAATTGGACAAGTTATAATATCCGAGCGTATATAAAGTAATATATTCTTGGGTAAAATGATATCAATGACTAGTTAACCGAGCCCTATGGTCTGACGTGAATTAGAATCGGCGTCGAGGCGGCCGCGCGTCCGGAGTCGCGCGCTCGGAAATCAGCCTGTTTCCGCGAAACTCCGCCTTCCTTCTCTGGGCGCTATTGTTCGCTCTCCTCTTATTTATTATTATTATACTTCGTGTTAAGGGCGAATTTTATAAAATAAATGAAAAAAACCTCGTGTGATGTGACACACTTATAAGCTTGCGTTTAGTAGTGATTTCGCCTGATTGTAGAATGAGATTTTTTTCATTTCATTTAATTTCAAAGCTTTTTATTCTAATTGCTCCTTCCTTATTCCTAATAGGGGTTTTTTTGACATCAAAAAGATGGCGTAACTGTGTCGTGCGGTCTTATCACCTTCCTCATTGGTTAGTTGTCAGAACAAACTAACATTTTGTCAACAATGAGCCAATAGTGACAGTGATAAGACCACGATACTCCCTCGTGCCACCGGATTTTGTATTTAGAAAAACCCTCATTGGTTTGAATTTGATTGGATAACACAAATACACGTTGTTTTCCTAGTAGGTACAAGATTAATTTCGTTAACTACGACAGAAGCGAGCAATGTAATCCAAAAAGTGCTTAAGTAAAAATTAAGGCAAGTAATAAAATTTATAGTTGGTGCTATCGAGCCGCCCTTGGGTGTCTGGACAAAAGGACTAACATCAAATAAATACTTTTTCTTTCTTTCTTTCTATCATAGTGATTTCCGAAACACGCGATTTATTCGAGGTCAACATCACTGACTAGGTCTAGGTCTCGTCTAGTCTGGGTCATCTATCATACCATAACTATAAGGTTGAAGATTTTTTCAATGACAAAAACCGATGGTTTACAAATTATTAATCATTATTATTGAGTTCTAAAAATACTAATTGTATTTTTTTTTGTATTAAATTTAACGCCTTTTTATGAAATTAATTATGACATAGCACAGTTATAATAATTCATTCATTGAATTTTAATTATATGACATTGTTTAAAAACCTTTGAGCGGTGTTTTATAGTTGGCTTGTTACAATTCATTTTTATTATTCTCTGACTAACCTGAGTAGTCATGCTCACTAAAAAGTTTCTGGGGTGGTGGCGCTATGTGGCGGGTCGTTACATTCCCTAACATATGGATGAGTGAAGCGATGGCTGACACATACGTCATGCTTGGGAACAGGTGCCGCCCTTGGGGACTGGTCTGCTCTGGTCGGGTCAAGTTTTTGGTTGTAATTTATATATTTTTATTTTGATACTCTACGACAGGTTCACACTAAAACGTGGTTCAAAGTTAATTATGATTCATACACCTTGTATAAATTGTATTGAAAAGAGTAACTACCGAGTTTCTTGCCGGATTCTTCTCGGTAGATACAACATTCCGAACCGGTGGTAGAATCATATAGCTGTGGCTTTACCTGTATTTGACGATTTATAAGTGTTTCCTTGAAACCTATATAAATAAAGAATATTTTGACTTTGACTTTGATGAGATGTGTTTTTTGTTGTCGAATAGTAGTAGCTCGGTGGTCTCGGGTAGGAGATTCCGGAGACACGAGGACGGAGACCAGATGCTTTCGATGTTACTGATTATAAAGTAGAGGTGATTCAATGCAAGACAAGACTGAACCGAATCACCATAGCTTTGCCAAAATTGTGGAAGCAGCACTTTTGTTAAATTTGGTACTTGGTATCCTGCCTTATTGATTCAACTCTGTTGTTTTTTAGTAGATGACTGTTATTGCCATCGAAATAAAAACATACCTACATGTATACATATTTGTAAATTTTGTATAGTTTCACTTATTTATTCTACTCTTTATATAGTGGTTTATGTAAGATCAAAAGTAGTCCTCTGATATTTGTTTTTGTTTGGGAAAATAATGAGCATCTCCTTTTTGGAGGAGTTAATAATCCGTAGCTTAATTGGGGGCGCCGGATATTATGAACCATCCTAGAAGGCAGATATCGGAGATTAGGAAACTTGCTATGGGCATTATGTAATATTTCGGATGGCTTATTCAGAACTCTATTAGTTACGATATGACATTTATGGCATTAGTTTCTGGCACTAATATTGCAGTATTTGATTTATATTTGCACAGATTGTGAAATTGTCATTTCATTAGGGTATAAAATAGGGATGCATCCGATACAGATGCCGATGCCGATATAGCGGATACTTCGGGTTTCCCGATATATCGGCATCGGTGATATTTTGTTTTGCCGATACAACGATACTTTTTAAATTTCGCGCCTCAAGAAAGTAATGCAATCGCACGTGCTGTTCGTCTATTTCTTTGTATACGAGGCACGAACTATACTCGGGAAATCCCCGCGCTTTATTTAGTGTATTATTTCTCCCTCTTTGGCCTCGGGTAGTACCCATTTCATTAGATGCTTTTGTTGGTTGTTGTTAGTATTTTTACCTTGCTCAATAAAATATAGAATTACATATCATAATTAAATTACTCTATTTCTGGGTGTGTGTGTCGTTTATATAACTATTTGGTTGAATAAAATAAATAAATAGGTAGTAATAAATAATCATGTCGACATCAACAAAACACAAAAGTGCTATATGGAATCATTTTGAAATTTCGACATTCGATAATTCCAAAGCAATATGTTTGTATTATAAAGAAAACGAGTCCCGTGGTATCAATTTCAAAAGTAATAAGTACATCAAACTTGTGGATCCACATGAAGAGGCACCATCTAAGTGATTTGGACACCGCTTCAGCGTCGAAAACAACTATCCAGAAAACGAAGTGTGACGACGACAACGGCCCACCACCTAAGAGACAAGCTACTCTGGCGGAGATGATCGATAAGAAATCATTTTATAGCGACGACGATATTCAGGCGAAAGATATACTCGCACTATTGCTGAGAAAATTAGTAGAATACTTTGTTTTTGAAACAAAAACCTTAATATAGTTACTTTTTTTTAATTACTAGCACCTTAATTCTAATTTTAATAAGTAATAAGATTTTATTCTAAGTCTGTATTATTTATACCTATGAAATATAAAATAATTTAAATTTTTTATTTTTTATTTTACCTTCATTTAAATTCACTATGCATATCAGTATCGGCATCGTAATCGCCGAAATTTTATAGGAGTATCGGTATTTTTGCCGATGCGATACCATCGGCAAAAATCCGTATCGATGCATCCCTAGTATAAGATTATCATCTATTAATAAAAGTCTATTTGATGGTCAATTAGCAACGTCGATTCGCGCTCAAAAAATCATCATATCCTGTGACGTAGTCTATTGATGGTCCCTTGGTCAAAAAATACTCATCATCATCTTCCTAGCGTTATGTCCCGTGCTTAGACGGGGTCCGCTTGGTCAAAAAATACTATTTAACTTTTTTTTATGATGGACTGTATTTTGATTTACACGTTTACTTTTAAGGGAAAAAAATAATATCAGTAAATTAGAATATTTGGGTAAGTGACTTTTCATAATGTAAATCTAATAATATAACATAAAACAGCTTGCAAGCTACTTAGCCGAAGGATCCAGATTCGTTTCAGTTTGATACCTTGTTAACTATTAATAACCGTGTCAGCTTTGTGTTGAATGTTTAATGTAAGTTAATTTCAATTTGCATAAATCCATTGAAACGTTTGATATCTATGATCGGGAAATTAGACTAACCAGCTAGACAATCGGACTCGGTAATAATTGAATTTGATTGTTGGTGACGGTGGCTCGTATGTTTGAATGCAAATATACCTTACACATACATATATTGATGACGTTAATAAGATCGACACATAGAACAATAGGCTGAAGAGCGACCAACAGCTATAAAATTAAAAGAACGTTTTCGGTGTATAGGTATACGTTACTAACTGCCGTAAAAATCCGTTATTTTTTTTGAATTACGAACTTCTCGCAATTTTCAGCACAATGATAATTCAACATTTATATTACGACTCCATTTGAGTTTGAAAAAGCAACTGTTCCAAACTTCCGATTAAATAGCGAGATCTCAATTGAAGTAAAACTGAAATAACAAAGTTCGGAAACAATACTAATGTGCTTTGAATCAACGTTAAAACAATACGAAGTTGGCAAGTCCGCGACCAAGGCTTGGAGATTGCGGTTGAGCTGAGTTCCAGCGAAATAATTGTGACAAACAATCCGAGAGCGAACGAAAGTACTCGAGCCAGGGACCCGTCTGCCGTAACCGAGTACATTAGGATAATCGATCGCTTACAATATCCCACCTACCTACCTCACTATAGAATGTACTCTGAGATATTGCGAGAGATTAGTGCCGTTTGGACAAACGAAAGTCTGTAAGCGTTTTTCGGATCCGACATTACGCACCATTAATGCGGATGATGCCTGTTCGATTCTTACTCCTGATCCAAATCCTTTAAGTAAACACACCATGTCCGGTAGGTTAATATTAATTACACGATGTTGGCAGCAACGAGAGTGGGTGGTTTTTATATGAGTTTGTGGATGCTTCTTATTGCGAGTAAGCATATAAGCTTGTGTTATGGATACTAGGTGAACGGATAGACATACTTAAATACTTTTTATACACATCTATGAATATTTGACCCTAGCGGGATTCGAACCTGCGACCTTTGATTTCGTGGCCAGGGGCTCTGACCACTCGACCAACGGGCCTGTCAAATTATCTACATATCCCAGGGTCATTGAATAGGCAGACGGGGAACGTAGTCCTTCTATAAGGGTTATTTTTATTGCTTTGAGGTACGGAACTCTAAAAGATCGATTTTAGCAGATTGATGAAAAAAAATCCTGAGAGAATGTGTTCAAACTGTTGCATAAATAAATATTATTTAATTTTGCTAATAACTGACCACCAAAACGTGATATAGTATACGAGGGTCAAGGTAAATTGACGACAATCTCGCATGTGTAAAGGTGAAGATGAACGTTTTCTCAAGTAAGCAGTTCTCCGAAAGGTCACGTGAAGATAGCCTGACCCTCGAGTATGTGTATTTGTTTATTAGTAGATATTATCAATTGATACTCGACTTATTGACCCCAATTTATTGGACGTCGTTTATCAAAAAGCAAACCGGGTTAAGGAAAAGTTTATTCTATTAATTAAGATATTCTGCGTCAATAAGCAATCAGGAAAGGAAAATGTTGGCATCTTGTAAACAGTGAAGTGATTTCAAAAAGTACGTCAAAATAATATAATCTCAGACGACATAGAAATTAATAAGTAACCAAGGACCCGTTGCTTCGCGTTGTCATAAGTTTATGAATATCTGTCATTCAATATGCAACTATCTATATAAAAAATGACTTTTTAACTGCACTCGACTGTAGGATAAATAATCTTATATGTGCCTTGAACTGCTAGCAGATAAATACATGTATAGGATTGTTGACATGATAAAATTTTAATAGTAAACATAATAACATCTTAAGTTTGAATAACCAACCAAAAGACGAAAGAAAAGTTGAAAGAAAGAAAAATCTGGAAAATCTTTTACTTTTTAATATCTTTCTAGTCGGTAACAAATAGTTAGGTTCCATGACTTCTTTAGAGAAAGCAACGTGACAGTCATTTTAGTCGACTAATATGTTCGCCTTAAACATATTTTACTCTTCGGCAAGCAAACTATCGCTAAAATATCGTACTTACCATGTTTGTTTAAGTATAGCTACGAGCTAGAACAATTGACCACGATACAGGCCAGTTCACGGTTTACTTAGTCCCGTCCCTATTTTTATAGGTCATCGTGATCGACTTGCAGCGTCTCCAAAGATAAGGGACGTGCCAATTTCTATTGTGGTGTCTTATGACAGGGGCACGCTCCGGTGCTGGCGATCGGTGGAGTAGAAACGCTGATTGCACCGCGGCGCCCCGGCCACTCGACCGCAGACTGAAACCTAAAACCACAGCGCGACCTACCCAGACCTACTCGCCGGGTCGCCCTGCACCTCTGTAGTTGAAAGTTGTTTTTAGATTTGCGGTTGTGCGCCACCTACCTTTAGCGATGGCAACGGTTAGCAGTGAGATACAATTGATAATGTTTCTCTCGAAATTATAGAAACTGTTGAATCTCGCCCCTTCACTCGTTTACAATATGGGAGTAATTTAGTTTTGATGGATTAAGTTTTACAATTTAAGGTTAAGGCTTGTATGTGCTATTGTTAAAGACAAATAATGTAGGTTCAGCTTAGATGGAAGTTTAAAACTCGATGGGGACTTCAAATCTTAATTCCTAAGCCATGAGACTTCTAAGATTATTAAAAAATATTGACAAGACGCGTTTTAAAATTAAACTTATGATAATAATAAAATTGTAATATAACACAGCATGCCGATGGGAACGAGTTTACAGGATTAGAGCTTTTTTAAAGACCGCGTTATAGGTCGGAAAGTGTTTTCGCGACAACGGCGTAACGTGAAAGGCTAATGAAATGGCAGAAGATTAACCTAAAGTTGTTTAATTACGTATTCATGAGTGTTTCGCGTCTTGTCGCGGCATGTTCCCCGTGTTGGCTGTCTCGGCGAAATTACCCAAATTACATAGGCGCCAGAAATTTTAATGAGATTACGTCTGCCTTTGATAGATTATTATCATAATTTTTATTTCATGTCATTTTAGTCCAATAATGTGACAACTAGGTATTTAATATGTTTTCAGTTGGTTAACCCCATTTGTAATTAGCCATATGAATTAAATTATTAGCCATTTGTGTGAGCTTGAAGTTTGATAGACTATCATCTACAATCTAATAAAACGAGAGAAAGATATTCTAAATAGTTGGAATGATAGTTCTAATTTCCTTAGAAGTACCTATAAATAAACATATAGTACATAAACATACACATAAAATATATAAACATACAGTATAGTTAGGTACAGAAATAGTACTTAAGGAATGGAAACTGATGTTATGTAAAATATCTAGATATATTTAACACAATATTATTGAGCCTTTCATCAAATTATGAGTTCAAATAAATTTGTAATCACATTCAATCTCAACTACATTTCGCAGCTTTGTAAATAATACCTATAAGATATGCCCACATAAATAGCAGACACTCAAACACTTCCTATGATAATAGTGAATAGTTGCCAAGTTTTAATAGTTTGGCTCAACTGCTCTGCATGCCTTTATAGTTTATTGCTAACGAGGCAATTTATGTGTTGTAATTAAACCTACTGAATTTTCCATATGAGTCACCAGTTTCTATTATAGATTAAGAATAAATATAGATAGGATTTTATGCGAGCAGTTCTAGCTAGATTTGTGCGCTAACAGAGCAGGTGGGTTTATTAGTAAATGTATTATTTCTTGAAATTATGCCATTATATATAAATTTATCAGATTCTTAGGTCAATATTGTTAAACACGGTAAAAAGTGTTTTTTTTTTCTTATATCATACTAATAATATAAAGAGTAAAGATTTAGTTGTTTGGATTGAATAGGCTACAAAACTACAGATAGCGCGCGAGCTGAATGCAGAGCTCAGGTATGTCTCGTCTCAGGACCCGACTGCGTTCAACTCGCGCGCTATCTGTACTAGACCGATTGGAAAAAATCTTTCACCAATAAAAAGATACTTCATCAGCGAGTAACATAGGCTTTATTTTATTCCCATATTCCCAATTCTTCGATTTCACAAAATGAATTTGTTTATAAAATATGTAGTGCCAAATTCAAAACAATGATTATTACAACAATGAGGAGGAAAAAATAGGAAACATCTCTTTTAACTATTCTTATTTTCATCACACGTGCATCAAGCTGCAGCAAAGCCATAAAAAAAGAAAATTAATAATCTAAATAACAAATCGAATTTGGAATGAATAACCAATGAGCTAAAATGGCGGTTTTAGCTACCAGTTTGCGGTGGCCGATCGCAAACATTAGTTAATCAGGCAATTGCTACCTATCTTGTTGTTAAGTTGGTAACTTATATTGATGAAGGTCCTCCATTCCAACCTCGTAATAAATTAACATGCATCACGAAGTAGGTCCACAGACCCATTAAAGTACAGTGAATAAGAGAATCGAGAGGTTCCAAGATTAAGATAAAAGCAAATGTTTGCAAATCGCGCTAATTGGTTCGTGGGGCGGCAAACGTAGGTAAGTTATTTAATAAAACGTCTTTATAATATTAATGCCTGATTATTACGGCTTATGAACTCTCGCTTTCGGTAACGAAACGCTTAATGGAATATCTAAATAATTAAATGAATCGGTAAGTACTAATTTATATTCCAGCGAATGTCAATAGGTTTGAAATCGTCTAAATACATATTAATTGTATTTAATGTTAAGACAGTTTAGTATCACAGAAATGCCCGTGACACACGAGTGCTTTACCTAATCTGGAGTAAGCATTTTTAAACGGTTTTATTTAGCTCGACCTGTACGGTATTTATTTGGGTCAAAATTATTATTAGGAACTTTTCTACTACTTACTGAAAAAAAATATTTTAACATAATACAAAATAACGGCAACCGACGTTAATATTTGAAACGAAGGATTTGTAGATACTGACTAAAGTTAAAGTGTAAATATAAATATGTATAAATATGTGTAAATAGTTAGTTTCACCATTATATATTTAATAACAAGAATGTATTCGCATGTGACTAATCTGACAAAAAAAAATAACTAGACATAAGCTGACAGGCATGTAGGAGAGTTGCAACATCTAACAAACGACTGTCCTTGTTTCTAAAAATAGGAATATTAAATTTGGCGTGTTGTACTCGTCGTTTGCGAAATTTCTGTAAAAGGGTAAATTTATGTATTAAAATGAGTGTTCCTTGCCTAGAATGTCGTAAAAGGCGTCAAATTTTATAAAATTAGCTCAATATATTGAGTTTGAGATTAGCTAAGCGATGAGCTATATAAATAGCCACTTAATTACTTTTCCATAATTTTCCGTCTAACTCTACCGAACCAGAATAAAAACTATTATATAAGCTAAATGTGGTTTAAAGAGTCTCGGCCTTCCTCTTCGGAAATTGCGGTATCTATGGTAAGGTATGTAAAATATGTTAAAATAGAAAAAATATTGAGCGTAATTTCTGTGTATAGTGAGAGTGTTGTTGGATTAAAAATTACATTAAAATTGTGTAGCTAGTATTACTACAGGGCACGTCCACCACCAGTCAATTTATTTTAAACGTGTCGCAATATTTCTAACTTACATTTTATTTTTTCAAATCAATTCTTGCTCGTGTGCTTTTAAATATTTGGAAGCGGGCTTCCGATGGATATTGCATTCGCCACGTACGCAATCGTTTCGTTTCTATATTATAAACTGGGTTACTGATTTTTTTCATAAAATAAATTATGTATTCCGTTGCAAAAATTTACTAAAACCTTGAAGTTAGATAGAGCGGAGTAGTGGTGATAGAAGGTGATATGCAAAGGTAAAGTAATTATATGTTCTCAGAAAGATAGGTATAGCAAATCGCAGGACCAACTAATTATGAAAAGTTTTCGGTTAGTGTTGTACTTAATAAATGCGGCAGATATAACACAGCTATTGTTTGTTCTCAAACTAGGTCACATCGCTGGAACTGTTATGAACTGTAAGAGTGTACTTGTTAGACAACAAACAACTTGAACTTCGAGGATACGTCAAATATAAAGGATCATCAATCTCTGAATTGCCCCTTGATATTAGGTGTCTTGTTAATTATTCGTCTGGAAGATGTAATCGAAATATATTTTATTTTAATGACAGCATGTTCGTCAACATGTATCTAAATACTCTCAATCTTTTAGTGAAGCTTGAGCTGAGTATTGAGAACTATTAAGATTAAAAATTGTCGTGCATGCAACGTCTTCTAACGTAGAAGAAGACCCGAATCGGTGTTCAACTATAAATGATGGTTACCTGCTACGTACTTCAGAAAGCATGTCTTCTATCGCAGCTGTTTTAGCCAACTTAATTTTAACGCTTAATAATCGCGCTCGCAATCCCCGAAAGGATAAGCACAGACCATCGTTTAACTACTTTTTGCAAAGATAAAATTAAGCTGGATAAGAAATCGCATGTACATTCAAAACCAAAACAAGCAACTAAATGGCTTTACGTAATGTCAAAGAACACAGTTTCTATATTCTTTTGAGTTCCCAGACTAACTATAATCTAACTATCCATCACTCCACGATTTTTTTTTCTATTTAATAATTTACAAATCATTTGATTATTTGCTTAACTATATTTAATATAGAAAACAATAAGCATTTTATCACTTTCTATAACTATGTATAAGTACGTCATATTGTCTAACTATTTGGCGTGCCGCTTCCGACGGAACTTTAGCGATGTAGTCTGCAATGCTCTCTCTAAAACGTTTTAGTGGCGTTGCCAGCGCTCGCCAATACAGTTCATTGGACAGGCACATCATTCATCTTCGGTAAACCTATCGGCCGTCAATTTTGTATTAGTCACTTGTATGCTCTTTACAAAAGCGATGAATAGCTTAATTCTATTTGCGGTTTAGCGTAGTTTTATGTGTTGTGTTAACATACGCTTAAACACAAATATTTATAGTAATATGCTTAGATAAATGTTTTAACATTTTAACTGTTTAACAATATCCATGTCATTACAATCAATATCCATGATACTGATAACACTGTTTAAGATTGCCATTGTTTTCTAATCGTCTTAGACCCACGCCGTAGTTGAGAGACCTGTGATTATTTTAAGGCGGTGTCATCTGCCAATAAATAGCTTTTAAACTACTCATAGACCTGGTACTTATGTAGATAACAATTTTGTACTATTTTTAAATATAACATTTACCTAATTGCTAAAGGAAAAATATACGATGATAAATGGTCGAATATATTTAATCATAAATTGTGAAGTTCTGGTTATACTTGAGATTTTACGATGTCTTTGCAATACTTTTATTCTATAGAAAAATCTCATCCGTTCTCCCTGCTTATCTTTAGTGTTAACATAACTTTTTATTATACTAGAGCGAGTATGTACGCTATTCTCACACTAGTATCTCGTGAGAATCAGCGCCGAAAATACTTCCCTCTTTTAGTTACAAACAGACAGACAAATGGGTTCGATAGCTAAGTTTTAATAAATCAAATCCTGGCAACACCCAAGCTGCGGTTCGCTATTTTCTCCCATTAACGAATTGTCTCGTGGATGGACAGAAACAGTGGGGCATTCCAAATAATTTGTCGGCATGTGTACGTATTTGAATTAAAAATAAGCAATTTATACTGGTTTATACTAGCGTATTTTTAATTTGGTTACAGTGTACCCATTCAAATTGGATTGGACCAAATACATAGATATGCATAGGTATGATTAATACGAGTATGCTTATATATAATTACTTTACTTTACTAAAAATTCTGAGTTAAATATATAATATAAATAGGTAATTTCTTTAGTGGCAGAATATTCAAGGCAAAACGCAAAGATTTGGTAATGTAAGCGAAGAGTTGGAATTGTTTGTTAAATTGTACTTAATTGTTTGTTCTGGCAACAATTTGTACAAGGGTACACTCGCGATATAGCAGACTCAAAATGGGCTTATAAAAGTTTATTTAAGTCGAAACATTATCTCTTCTGTAAAGAGTAAGTCATTTGACGACATTTCGCATTCGGTGTTAACACATCAAAAGGATTAACACTGGAACAGCTCGGTGTCTTGTTCCTGTTAATTAGTTAATAAGGAAGACAAATTGTCTCACAGTGTTGGTGGGGGCTGGATTATTTTTTATCTCGTTGTATTGTAAGCGGTAGCCACCTTTTTGAGGCAAAACAGTAAAAGATATTAACGTAGTCGCCAGGCTAATTTGCATTCTTAAAATAAGAATAATAAGAGACACAAAACAATGTCACTTTTTGCGTGTCTCGGCTTAAAGCGTTTAAAACGTCTGCTTTTATTTTACGACAAAATTTTGTTCAAATAAAATTTTCTCTGGGAAAAATAGTGCATCACACAGGATTAAAAAGTTTCGGTCGGTTTGCATGAAAATGGTCTAGGATTTAAGCGAATAGGAATATTGTTTTATAATTAGTTTAACAAAATGTAGAAACACGACATACTATTCTAGTACATCAATGCTCTGAGGTCATAAAGTTCTGCACAGTCACTCAAAGGAATTTGCCGAGAAAAGTAAGTAATGAGATATCACATCTTGGGAGAAGTAAAACGAAAACTCTTACCTAACACGTTAAATTCAGCCCTACTTGACAACCAATTTTCTTGATTTAATCGACTTGTTTTATAAATATCTTAGAGATCAAGTTTACGCCATTTTATCAGATGATAAAATAAATGACGTAAGCGATGGAAGATTATATTATTTGCATTATGCCCTATGCTTAGACAGCATCCGCTTAGATCCTGTCCAGCACTGCCAGGATTTAGTGGATATAAGTGTCCGTTTCCCTCGACCTAGTTTAATCCATTGACTTTGAATTCAAATATAAAATGAGGAACTCTATCTACACTTATTCAGAAGTTCAAAATCGTACATTCGATCAGAGAATGTTATGACGACGACGTTGAAGAACCAGAGGCATTGTTAATTTCCGTAACACAGACTCATATACTCTGAAGTAAGAACTGATGAGAAGCGTACGGGACATTCCGCCGATTTGTATTCATCCCATGCGCGCGTCTCAGCTCCAACACTCGATCGTCTCGCGTCGAGCCAGAATGGAAGGAAAGTATTGCGATCAAGATTTTCGACTGACAGCCTTTACCGAGTACAATGAAACTGTTTTTAAGCGACAATAATGCGCATTGATAAATTCATACACGTAGTATATTGGATAGATGCGTTTATGTGATACGTATTTTGTTATGTGGCGGTTCTTTTTGTATTTCATTTTCATATTCCATTCTTATGACAATGAAACACAAAAAGAAAATTTATAGGTCCTATACAGTTATGGCATTTACTAGCTGATGTCTTTACAACTCGCAGGAAATTTTGCCGATAATTTAGGTATTATGAAACAATTATTTTTTTATACCACAGCTCGACACATCGGCAATCTTTGGATTGATAGCTTAAAAATCTGTTGCGTTGGTTAGTTAGCATCTAATAGCGCGATACACTTAATTTGATGGTTTATTATAATTAGTAATAAGTCATTAAATATATTCATGTTTCAAGTCAGTAAAGTAATTTTATCTTTTCTGTTCATATTGGTTTTGAATTTTGTTTATTTTTAAGCACTCATAAAACGCAAGATGTATTAAAAATAATAAAAAAAATATTATTTAACAAAATTAATATAATACCTATATGACATATTAGTTTTATTAATAGGTATTTCACTTTTAATATATATGTAAAAAATAAAATGCAACTAGGTACAGGTCCCTGCTGGAGCATAAGATTGCCCTCGGAATGCCTTTGTGATATTCAGTCCACCCTTTGCAAATAATTTTGGTAGGTATGTAAGCAAATGAAGGAAAAGTGTAATGTTTTCTATTACACAGAATAAATAATAGTACTAAGGCCGGCACAGCGGTGATTATACACCAATCTAACAGTAATTTCCTTTGTGTAGAAAAAGATTAGGAAACTCGATTTCGTGTCGGTCATTAGTCCGTAATCTTGTTATTTCAGTAGTAAGTGGTGTGTCCAAAAGGAACAAATGTTCGGGCTTAATGCGAACGTAACAGATCGGAACGAATCGGCATCGAAACTCTGGCTATAAATCAAGTCAAAGTTGAATTAATCCAATAATGCTTGCAGCGAACTCGAGCTGGCAGTAATATAGATATATCTAGACGTATCCCTATATAAATTCTGTGTAGTTATTTAGGTCATAAATCATGGGGTGTGCGGAAACGCGCGGAAGCTGCGAATAGCAAATAATACAATATCTCTGATTCCTGGGTAATTAGATCCTAGTAGCTTCCGCCCACGTACAATTTGGTTTCCCATCACGAACAAAACAACATATATTATATTATTTATGATTTTAGGAACCTATGCGTTTTGCTACCTAGCGTCCTAGCGGGATTTTTTATTGATTTGATTTACCCTGAAAAAAGTATACACATCCATATTTATTTCAACGTGTAAACTGTTTTCAAATCATATCATATCAATCATTCATTCATATCTTATCATATCATATCAATATTTAAGATGACAGAACTGTCTACATGTCTCTAAATCTAATTAAAGTTACGGCGAAAGAGTCTTACTCTGACGTGGAACGTGAATAAAATAATGGAAGAAAATTCAAAAATCTACATTTAAATAGGCTTATTGTTCTTTTAAACAGTACTGACATCTAAAAATCTTTGTGAACGGTAACACCATTTCTTTAACAAACCGTAAAAGATAAGTAGATTGACTTTCCTGATTTGGGGCAATCGTCATAATTCTCGACAATCCACCTTTACCAACGATAAAATCTCATCCACTTCCTCGACCGATTAATCTCCACTAAGAGGAAAAGTTTACGAGTTTGTTTGTCATGGACTATCGCCGAAACTAGATACTCGCTCCTTTTTTCGATTTCAATTATAGTTATATTATAGTGTTGCTTAATAACATGACTTGAGTTTAGGTCTTCACTTACTTAGATATCAAGATAAGGAAATATAGGACAGAACCAAATAAGGCAATCTAGTCACAAAATTGTTTTTTTCCGTATATTTCGAGTAATATTTAGATGAAAAATCATTATTTCGATTAATTCGAAATAATGTCTGCCTAATGATTATCACATTATTAAAAGGAGTCCAATATATGAAAACAGTCTTATATACTCTTTTAAAAAGGGTGTGTGGTGGTGTACCTTTTTTTTTATAATCGGGAATAATCAGAATAGTTTATTTTCTGGTTTTAGCTGAAATGTATATATCACAAGATTTACTTCAGGTTCTACTCTACTATTTATCTATAAACTTAAGCAGAATTTCGACACAAGAACCAAAATTTTTAATTTATATAAGTTACGATATATCTACACATTGATAGAAGATACATGTTATTAGATTAAATGACAAGTAGTTTCAACGGCCGTAAAAAGTAAAATAATGACGCAGTCACTTAACTTCAGGTGATTTGACATTTTGTTAATATAAAGTCTACCTGCATATTATTAAAAAAAAAATTACATAAACAAGTAGTATTTTTCTGTGGAGATTTGGTTTATCAGATGATATGAAAGAATTCACATTTGAACAAACAAATGTTTAGCTGAAAAGACCCAAACAAGCTAACATGGAGTCAGCTTTTTTTTTCTTTGATGTCACATCACAGTTACGCTTTAATCTTGTTTTCGCGAAACATGGAACGCGCTTCGGTATCGCGGAAACTTTACCGTACACACGGAATACATTACGCAAAAATGTAATGCATACAGGCAGACATCCTCATTTATAACACATAATGATGCATGAAGAAGGGTTGACAGGTATTTCGCTAAATTTCCACGGTAATACAGTCGGAGTTGGTACGGATATCAAAATATTTTTCGCATACGGGGTAAATTGTCTGTATTCCTATACCCTCCCACGGCTGAGCGTCGGAGCCTAAATACACAAATGAAAAAAAATTGTATTTAAAGGGCTTTTGTATCTTAATTTCCTATATTACCATAATAAAGAAGTCAACATTTTATAGAAAAAAATAATTGAAAAACAAAAAAAAGTGGAAGTGCTAACTCCTTTTTTTTACGTTTATCTATTCCCGAGTTTGTGAGGAAAATTATACATTTCCTTTCTTATGGTTTTTTCTATTGACCATGGAAAAAGGCGCGCAAGCTAGTAAAGAAGCTTTTCATCACCATAGCCCTTTCCACGTTAGTCCATTAGGTGTTTCACAGAACCGAATATTTTGAGGTGAGATGAATGAGTGTTACCAAATTTATCTTAAATATCATGAATATCTCCTCACGGAATTACACATCAAAGGATTTCAGCTATAGCAGTACCGGTATAGTTCATGGCCGCAATTGAAATGTATATTTTCATTACAGTTATAGAAAAAAATAGTTAGCCATACATTTCCTTTTTTATGTTTTTTTCTATTGACCATTGTGAGAATTCGATGGATGCAATTAGCAAAGGTCCGATCGTTATGGATGACTTCAGGAAAGGCCATGACCAGTAGTATCTTTCGAATGAAATGACGATAAATGAGTAGATAAACTTTTTAGTTTTGCCATGTCCTTCAGTTACAGTTGTACATCAATGCATTTTATGTTCAGTGCGTTCCTGTACATAATAAAATAATAATAAATATATAAGTAGCTTGAGCACTTGTGTTACGGATATCAGAATCAACAGTGGTATTACAAATATATACTTAAATATCAGATATTAACACCCAGACATAGGACAAAGACAAGTATTCATCATACGAATGTTTGTCCTGTTGTGTCTTTGGTGAATATCGAACCACAACTCTTGGCGTATAGGGCAGGGTCACCAATTGCGCCATCGAGCCAGTCAATAGAGTTATCGTGTAAAACACTATGAACCGACGAAATATTCAAGTGTTACGTTTGTTTATTGCCGTTTAACATCATAATAAATTATTGGAATCAGAAATCAGCAATAAGATATCTTTTACACAAAAAAATACCCTGAGATGTAAAACAGCAAGTTTGAATATATAAAGTTACATACATACCTACTTTTCATCACACCCGCAATCTCCCAAGGGGTAGGCAGAGTCCAAGGGGCGATAAGCGTCTTAAATTACATTTAGCCAAAAAACGAGTTTGGTTAAAAATACGTAAAATTACCAATGAAAAAAATTTTCTTTTCTATTTTTAGAGCAACAACCGCTGTGCCTCATGCGATAAATCCTCGTCGGTAGGTGTTCATAGTGTTCGTGTATTTCTGGCGTTAAGATGATTGACTATACCTATTAATTATCGATACACGTCGTTAACACTCTATTGTTCGCAGCCCATCAATGGACTAATCCTTACATTAGTAAGGATAATATTATAAATGTGGAAGTGTGAAAGCAATTGCATTTTATGTTTTCACACGTCTAAAGTTCCCAGTTTAATTAGGGAAATGGGCTGTTTTTATCCAAGAAAATTATGGATCCTACGTACTAGTCTCTGTAGCAATTTGTACTTTTTCTGACTTACATGAGAAGTTGATGTATAATCTTAAACCGTGGCTTTGAAGAATATCATAAAAGTTCTAATCTGTCATATCCATTGATAATATTTATTAAATTTTATTGATAACTTCAATATGTAGCCTGTCCTTTAAATTTACATTGAAAACCTAAGGTATTAAATAGAATAACAACTCTAACAATGATGTTAGTGAAACACTAACGAAAGCTCTCAGTGAAAAAGGGAAAACGGAAAAACGTGTTAGCGCGCAAGCTAGTAAAGAAGCTTTTCATCACCATAGCCCTTTCCACGTTAGTCCATTAGGTGTTTCACAGAACCGAATATTTTGAGGTGAGATGAATGAGTGTTACCAAATTTATCTTAAATATCATGAATATCTCCTCACGGAATTACACATCAAAGGATTTCAGCTATAGCAGTATCGGTATAGTTCATGGCCGCAATTGAAATGTATATTTTCATTACAGTTATAGAAAAAAATAGTTAGCTACATGAGCTTTAAACCAGTCAGCGATGCACAATATCAATGTATCACACATGTGTTTCATTTTGTTACGCTCTCATGTTTACTACTCTCTTATTTACGGGATATGAAATCGTTTAGGTACATTTCTGGAGCTCTGTGTTAGAATACGCTTATACAATCAGTGTATCCTAAGTATTTAAGACTTTTCTAATTTAATGTGGGATTCATAAATTTGTTTTGTAATAGTTTAGTTTCCTAAATTGTCCACAGATGGTATTCACAATTTCTGGGTCTTACAGTCATGTAAATATTAAGCAAAAAATTATAGATGAACCCTAGATTTTTTAAAATATATTTCAATCGTGGAAAAACTTTGAAATGTGTGAAATGTGTACTTTGAAGGAAATTTCAATGAAATAATTGTTTTTTTCATTATTATTTCAGGCTTACTTTTTATTCGACATTTTAATTTAAATTTTTATCGATCATTTTATTAAACTTATTTCTATGATATTTTTTAAGGTTATTGCCATCATAACAGGATTCGTAAATTGCAATGCTATCTTCTCATTTTATTTTAATTAGGAAAAAGTAGATACATATCTGCCACATTTTGCGACGCTAATTTCACTACTAAGAGATAAGTAACTTAGAAAAAAGGACGATCCCCTTGTTAACCTTATCACCTCAAAGTAAAGTTAACATATATACATATACGCTTTATTTAAACGTGGGATTTAGTGGCTTCGTTTATTATATTTTCTCGTTTCCACCTAAGTACTTTTTCGGGTGAAAGGAAATTTTATATATCCTTTAATGTTTCCTTGACAATGTGTATGAAACATTTAATGGTAATCCGTTGTGCCATTGTATACTGCACATTTTGTAGTCAAATAGTAATAAACTACACACTTACTTTTGCATTTATATTGTAATTAGTGATTGATTTTAGTAAATTTATTAAAAAATTAATATACTCGTATATATAACAAAATCAGTCGAATTGAGAACCTCCTTTTTGTGCAGTCGGTTAACAACAATATATATAAATTTCAAATTAGTTCTACAAGCAGCTGTAATAAAAAAAATATCTTTACCGATAGGAGAGGCACGGATTATGTCACTGTTTGGGGTTTGACATGTCCTAATGAAGTCTGCAAAGATATTAGTCTGAAAGTAGACGCAAATATCGATTGAATGGCTGCCAGTAAAAGCTATCCGCCGTCGTGACTACTGCAGATCGGCGAGTACAACGTAATAATACATAAAATTACGCCCGAAATCCCGAAGGGGTAGTCAGAGTCAAAGGGGCAGCAAGTCCCTTTAACCACATTCAGCAAAAAATAAAACTGGACTGGGTTAGATGGAAAATTGTGAAAAAGTAGTGACGCGGTGGACGCGGCCAGATTGTGTGCAATAAGGATAATGACTGCATTAAAAAACTATTATTCTATTTAGTTTGTCAGTTAGATTATACAAAAATATTAGACACATATTTTTCGCTTTATCAAATTAACAAAAAATCAGAAAGATAAAGAGCATCAAAGTTTTGGAGTGGGGGCTTGCGACGTCACTATTTAGTAAAAATTTTACGAATGTGTGACGTTACGCGCAACTTGAATGCATTGAATCTTTGTCAATGTTTGTTTGACAAAAAAATAAAAAATACATGTTCAATATTATTTATAGTCTAACTGTCGGACTAAACAGAATTGTGTAGTCATCTTGCCTATTTTTATTTATTTGTGTAGGTTTACCAACTGATAGTTATCTCGCAATTATTCTAAGTGTCATCATAATGAAAATGTATTATGAACTAGTTCTAGCCCACGGCTTTGTCCGCGTGTAATTCGTTCTGATACAGACTCTTAGTATGATGAATTGCAGTTTATCACAACTAAGTGATTTAGGTGTGAAAACAGATAGACAGGGGTATTTATTTTTTTTTTGCTAATTATGGACAGGTGCATGTTTACTTTACATCGTATGTTTACCAAACTAAGGTCTATTCTTACGCTTATCGGTTCGGCATTTCTAAATGGACTTATTTTATGTGGACAAACATTTTAATGAAGGCAAACATACAAAGGATTGATTTTTACGCATCGATTCCGAGAGTTTCCGGAAAAAAATCGGGATTTTATTTTTCGAAATGTTCGATTTATATTACCAGTATTTCATTTGATTTACAATGCGTGAAATGTGGTACGCAAGAAAAGCCTTTACTCGTAATAAGATATTACGGGACAGTTAAATAACAAATTCAAGTAGGCATTTTACATGTAGATCCAAGTCTAGATAAATGAAGACCAATATTCAATGTATTTTGAATATCTATGAGTGGCTGTTAAGTACTTGCTGACGTCACGGCCCTATCCACCCAGTAATCCGTATCATTTGTCGATCCCGTGGAGAACGATACCCATACTTCAAACCAGTGTATAAACGTGTGCATTCGAGCATAACATGCGCACGTGACTAGTTAAGCCAACCGTAAGGTTATATTTTACATACGTGTATTGTGGTAATGTGAAACGGCATATATTTCTATGATCGGCATCTATTTATGTTATAAATGATAAGGCTTTACAAAAATCTTCGGTCCATTAATTATATTGTTAGACATAGGCTTAGACTCGAATTTAAGACTAGATGGCCCAAATTATTTGCTTAATTCAGTGAAACTTGGGTACGTGTAAGGTAACTTATCTTACTGATATTAATATTTCTAAAATAGTTTAATAGCTGATTCTTAGAAGTTTAATTATTACAGATATTATGTTGGCCTTAGACTAAACAATAATGCCCCACTGTGTTCCTTGCCTTGCATGTCGTAAAAGACATAGTGTTTTGAATTTTGGGCTTGTAAATGTGTAGATGACGAGCAAGTGACTTGTCATTATATTTTTTAAATCTTTCATTTAGCTTAACCTAATTTTTTTTTTAATATGCCTTAATAGATTGAAATCGTAATAGTATGTACATTCATACTATTAGTACATACATACTATTAGCATACCTACTAATCTTTTTGTTACGCCAATACTAGCAGATTCATTTGCCTTCTGAAGTACGACGATGCTCGGGACAAATACTACTTTTTCAATCGGAATAATTCCATCTAACGCTCGTAACGCGTTTTGATATTACGTATTGCTAAGTCGTTGCAGTGACTACGTCACAAGCACCAAACACACTAAACACTATATTCTATTTATTTTTACATTCGTAAATATACAATCCATAATATTTCTTAGTTATACAACGTGTCTATATTAAATGCCCATTGCTCCAAGGTTATGCATAACTCCAAAGATCACTTACGAGAATAGAATAACAATAGGATATTTTCATACTACAATATTATTCAAATTTGCATATTTTACACAAAATAAACATTATTTACAATTCTCATTTAATATAACGTTAGGTGAAAAACATCAATATAACAATGAAGAATAGAATAGTCATGTGATGAAAATTTTATAAAAATAGACTTTAGAACGTAAATATATTCTCTTATGATCACTTCTACAGCACAAAGCTAAGAACATATTTAATAATACAATTTATGATAAATACAAAATTTTATGCTAAATAACCTTAGACAAATCAGAAGTTAAAAACCTACGTTCTAAAAGTAATAGAATTTGAATTTCAAATTTTATATTTAAGGTAACAAACAAACAATATGGACTTTGCAATTCATAGTAATCTAAGTATGCGAAAACAAAATTTATGGAGCGATCCAGACAGAACGCAAACAAATGTGCTACGAGAAAGATATTTTTTCCACGAACATTTAAATAGGCACATTACTAGTTGGTAGAATCATATTGACAACTAGCTGTGCCAGCGGTGTCACCCGCGTTTATGGTTAATATTAGGTATAAAGACTATTTCCGTCATACATGATTTCTATGTAACTTTAACCATTAAGGCTGCACACGCGACGGAAGCTTAAAAAATGGAGTAACTTCTCCCGTTTTCCCAACATTTCCCTTCACTACTCTACTCCTATTGATTGCAGCGTGATGAAAAGTATACTATAGCCTGCCCAGGAGTATGAAGAATAAATGTACCAAGTTTCGTTAAAATCCGTCGAGTAGTTTTTGTTTCTATAAGGAACATACAGACAGACAGACAGACAGACAGACAGACAGACAGACAGACAGACAGACAGACAGACAAAAATTTTACTGATTGCATTTTTGGCATCAGAATCGATCACTAATCACCCCCTGATAGTTATTTTGAAAATATATTTCATGTACAGAATTGACCTCTCTACAGATTTGTAATAACCGATATTGCGGTACAAAATAGGTACGTCGTTATATAACTATATACTTAGGTGCCAATTGTGTGTACATTTAGCTAAATTGAATATAAGTACTATGTAAATGTAGACATAATTAATGGAATCGTTTCATCAAAATGTGTGTAAAGAAAATTGTTTATTGTGGTGTCAAAATTCTAATTTGAGACGATTGCGTAGCGTGTTTGATTTTCATTTTTTTTTTGTAAAAGCTATTATACTCAGCCGATTACTTCGATTGTTGTAAAATTTTGCATTATGAGTGCGAGACTGAAATGGAAAAGAATGGACGAAGAAATCATAAAAAAAAACAAATGGGGACATGACGAATGTTAACTTATAGTTTTCAATGTCATTTGTTGAAAAAACATCTTTATCAACATTGTCATGTTATATACACACATCAAAAAAAGTATGCGATCACTTTGTAAAATCGATTTTTTTTGTTCCGATAGATTATATTATGATTTCTTCTTCTTTTTAGATTCTTTATTTTAAAAAATAGAATTAAATATAAAACAATAGAACAGTTTAAGGCTTTCAGTCAGTAAACGGATTTATAATACTTTTTCGCCGATATTTGTGATTGAAAATAGTAACTTTAGCATGCAGAGTTGCTATATCCAATCCTGTGTCGCAACCACGTTGCAGAGGTACCACGGGATGGGTAATTTAGCTAACCGACCCCGCAGTGGTCGCCCAACTGTTTTGACTGCTGCCTAAAAGCGCTATATTAGGTTGCTGGCAGCCCGTGACCTAACAGTCAACGCTACTAAAATAAAAGCAGAAGTTCAGGCCGCCTCTGGGCTTAAAGTTAGTACTCAGACCATTCGGATTTGGTTACCCCAGGCTGGATTACGGGCACGGAGGTCTTGGCGAGCGCTTCTGAATTTACGGCAACGTCAACGACGGAGATTGCAGTGGGCTAGGCTTCGACAACATGAAGAAGATGAAGAAGAAAACATTTGGTAAGACTGTCTCTTCGTTGACGTATTGCGAATCAGTACTCATCCAGATAACTGACATGGCCCTGTCTGGAGAATAGCAGGAGACCGTGAAAGGCAAAGAACTGCCACTGAAACAGTTCAAGGTTCACTGCCAAACAGCAAGGCGGGAAATCGGTGTCCTTTTGGGGTGGTATTATGATTGGAGCTAGAACGTCTTTGATCCCGTATCGAGGCTTCATGACAGCAGACATGTACAATTCAGTTTGTATTGATGGAATTGTCAGACCATTCCTAGTAAACTATGGGAACCAATTTGTACTGGTTGATGATAATGCGCCCGCACATCGAGCTCAACGAGTCAATGCTGCTCTCGGAGAATTAGATATCACAAGGTTAGACTAGCCTGCCGGCTCCCCTGACTTAAACTTAATAGAGCACGCGTGGGATGCTCTTAAGCGAGCTGTTTGGAACCGTCAGCCACGTCCCCAGACAGTGCCAGAGCTCAGGGAAGCCGCTATTCAAGAATGGGACAGTTTACCCCTAGATGTGCTGGATCATAAATACCAATCGTATATATAAAGCTCTTTTTTATTTTACTTGTATTGTATGTTTCAACAAATAATTAAAATCGCATTTTTA
The DNA here is from genome assembly GCA_951394215.1 of Glyphodes perspectalis. Lineage (NCBI taxonomy): Eukaryota > Metazoa > Arthropoda > Insecta > Lepidoptera > Crambidae > Glyphodes > Glyphodes perspectalis. The sequence continues at coordinate 8,080,501 of OX596203.1, forward strand.
GTTAAGTTAGCATCTAAATATTGATAAGTGAAGCAAAAACTGGATAAGGATGCGATTTGGAATAGTTGAAAAAAGCTAATATTTTATTAAATAATGCATTAGAAATACATTGAACTAACAAAAAAGGGAAACGAATTATCGTCAAATTTTGACCACTGAGCGACTACTAGTAATACCTAAATTCGTACAGACCATTGTTTACAAGGATGAGAAATACTTTATTTGTAGTTTATGTTTACTTTATGAGTCGTAGTAAGACATCACTTTGACCTTCGATTATTCCAAAGATTTTAAATAATTTAAATATCCGTTTTTTTCTTCTGGCATGGGAGTATTTTTTGTAATGATTACCTTCACCTTATTCAAACGTCTAATGTACAAGGTAAGGTAAAACATAACATAATACAAAATATATATTTTGCAGATTTATTTCCAATGATTTGGTACTAAAAGAACATCAAAATCTAAAAATAATGGCACTGAAAACACTGCAATTGGTGTAAGCAACTGGCCAATTCTCATTGAAGTATTAAACCAAAAGAACGTAATCGCAAACAATTATACTTCTGTGCTAATAATACGCAAGTTGTTTCGCGCAAACTCAATTTTTCGTTGGCTTTTTTAATTCTTTTAAGCGGCGTAAATTATTTAATTACGCCCGTTTAATGGTTCTACGCTGTGAGCTATTATATTCAATTACAATAACCCTATTAACTTTATTTATTCACTTAGTCGCAATATCTGGAGTTACTAATTTAAAACCGTATTATCATACGCCCAGACACGAATGAACAAAAGTATGCAAGAGTAAAAATAACTTAATATCTAAAGCTACAGTTATTATCTCTACAATTAAAAAAGTAATACCAATAGGAACTCAAGAGGAAAAAAATAATAAAATAATATAATACCTAACCTAAAATTGATCCGAGATATTTTGACAAATGGTATAAATATTGCCTTAGTGTGCCTCATCATAAACACATCTTTCTAATGAATTAAATGAGCAGTTTATGTACAAAACATTAATTATTCCTTGTTATCAGTTAAGTTGCGACTTGTTATTTGATTTTTATAAAAAAGGATTTCAGACAACCGCGACAAGCGTATTTATCAATCTATTAATTAAAACTTTTAATTTTGCTGGGGCTTGATTATTCAATAGTCAGAAAAAAAAGTATAAAGTACGACACGTCATAATTATTAAGATATGACATTATTTATGCCACAAGTAGAAGTTCCTAGATATATTCTGATGTTAGTAATTTAAAATTAATCATTCGGTTAATAACCTGGTCGTTTAAAATTTAATAATTCTGTTCATTAGCGTAATTCATGATGTCACTAGTTACTAAGATATAGAACTCTGTGTCCTACTCTAGTTTTAATAGCTTCGACTTATTATATTAACCATAACAGATAAAAAAATACTATTCTTTTTGTGGCAAACCTATAAAAATTTATTTCCACGTCTGCGAAATGTTTCAGCCCAGCACACTTAAAATCCATGAACCTGTAGAGGTTAAAGTCTGTTCAAGTTCATGGGTACAAAACGTATTTTATTACCAACAGTTAAAAAAATTGAATTGCTCCAAACGAAAACAAAAACGAAACAAATTTCACGCTAGCTATTTTAGACATCATAATATTTTGGTGCGTACCTATGAGTTACGATGCTCCGGTGCATTGCCCAGAGGGCAAGTCTGGTTCTACTACGGCGGTACTACAATCCGTGGGCGGTATACGGCCGTCAACCTCGCCGGTGATTATCCCCGTAGCACTGTCAAACGTAAACTACAGTCACCAGAGGAGCCGCGTCACAGGAGAAGCCGGCACGGGCGATAATTCACTGAGCTCGAGTTAGGAATGTTCGTAGCCGGCGCGTAGTGATTTGTTTACTGGCGTTAGTCGGGGCGGGCGCGGTCGTGGCGCCTGAACCGCGCTCGGCGCGCAACAGATAGTACCTACAGTTAGACTCGAGCGGCCGGGGTGGTACTCCTCGGCGGCGGCGCGCGCCACTCCCGCGCCCTCCGCCTGCCGCGCGCTGACGTCACAAGAGAAACCTCCGAAATCCTCAGCGTGCCCTACTGCATCTCCTGGACCGGCTCACGTTCATATACAGTATTATGCATGTCTATACGTGCATTATTCAAACCATTATTCAAGCTTACTTTTAAGCAACGTTTCTAAACCAAAGATTCTTATTGAGCATTCATTTCTTTCGCTTTCTCATTCCTTTAATAATAAATTGCTTTAGCAGGGTGTAAGCAACAGTGATTTACGACTTTTTATGTACAATTTATTAATATTTTCGGCATATTGATAGTTCCAATAAATCTAGTAGGTACTTTTCTTCAATGGGAATTTCTACTAAAAGTAAAATGTTTTATAAAGTCATGCAGAATAAATGAGAAGTTTAATCACTCTAATGGCCGATATTTTAAGTTGTAAGTACCAACATTAACATGACGGTAAAGTAAATAACCACCAGTTTGAGAACGACATTCCATTTGAATTAGTTGGTGAGGATTAACGTCTAAAATATGCATCTGTTATGTTTCTCCTCACTGTTCAAAAATGGACCCGTAAGAACAATATTACAACATGAATTTTTAGATTGTAATAAAAAAATGGAAAAGCTTTCAATATAATTTTCTATTAGTATTTTATATGCAATAACTACTATAATCTTAATTTGGACTTTCGCTGCCGAAGAATAAAGAACTCATTTATTTATAACTTTTGCATCGATACAATCAAACATGCACATATTTATATTCAGGATATGAATACAGCAAGAGGCGTGGCTGCAAAATAACAACCAAAGTGAGTGACATGATCCAATTTAGCCCAACAATTTGCTGGGGAAAAACGTCAACTAAATCTGGCTAGTTAAACCCTGAGCGGCGAGCAAGGTCTAAAAATATAACTATACGAAGTCAACCGACAAACAATAGGGAATAAGTATTAACAAAGACCGTGCGTTCGTGACGGGCGCACCACCAGAGCGAGCAATAAACCGCCTTTGTCAGACGTTTAATCCACTTAAGAGTCAGAGCTTCTGTTCACAGATGTTGACCGAGCTACGCCTATTGTCACCGAAAATATTGCTTCCGATAGACGGCCCCCAGGGCTAAGCCGCGCAAGGACCCGGCAAGCCGCTCGCGTGACGCCGTCGCAAATCAAATAACGCGTATGTGATGACATTTACATAATGCGTCGATATTGTCGCCGGCGGGCAGGTGAATGGAGCATTTTAAACGTCTACGAATTTATTTCTGTTAGAAACTAATTGGTTACTATTTTTTGTCTGTATTTCAGAATAGGTATCCACTGAATTGTATCGTTAACCGTAATGTCTGGGAGGCCGTGCCAACTCGTTGTTCTTACTTATACCGTGCAATTAGGTAGAATATATTGATGAGTGATGCTGTTTTAAACACATTACATTACGTATTTTTTTTATAATAATGATTATATTATCAATGTATCACCTATTAGCCATTAATCAATCATTGGCTACGTACTTATTAATAAATTACTGTTAATACTTAAGCTGTTAATGCATGTTGGAAAAATACAAAGTTCCGAACGGCAGCAAATTGATTGTTTTATTTTATCTTATCTCGCTGTAATATCTAGAAGTTAGCTTACGGGCTTTGGTTAAAGTTACCATAAACCTGACAAATTGCGTAAAAATATGTCAGTATCTTTGTATTAATATTTAGGTATGCACGTGGCACAAATATAACAAATCTTCTTATAATTAATCCCTGTAAATTTATAGACATACAGTAGAGAAAATAAAAGACTTTTTCTACTGTATGTTTATAAATTGGAGGAAGGAAGAAAAGCCTTTGCCGGCTGACACGTATTTCAGTTCGTGAAGAAAATTTTAAAAATAATCCCATTACCTCGAGATAGATTAGATTTAATTTATTTATGTGTGCCGGAAAAATCCATCCATCATCACTGACTTTCGCGTAAATTATGAATAGGATTCGATATAAGTACATTATTTCAGTACATTAAGGTATAGATGATCAATTGATAGTTAGGTATAAAAACGTCAGTGCTTGTTGAAAACAAAGTAAAACAGGAAAACACGTTTGACTCTGTTAAAACACTTGTCATCAAAAGTCAGTGTAAGTACATGTTGCAAATATGTACAGACAAAGTATCCTTCTAAAATTAGACAAAATTTATAAACGTGATACACAGACTATATACAGGCCAGGGTAGATAATAAAAGATGGCCCTCTGAGAATTAGAACCATTTCAGCAAAGTTTTGGGCGTAATATCTGCAAGATATTTCCGCGAACAAGTATGACTCAGATATTTTGAGATTTTCGGTAAGGGCTCAGAGCCCAAGGGTGATCTCAGGATCGATGCAGGATATTATTGTGTAGAAAAGGGGTCCTCTATGTATATCCACTTAGAATATAAGGCCTCTTTACTTTACAATGATCAATGATTTTGTTTCATTATTTTTCTAGAATCAGACTTATATATGCTGTATTTCTTAAACTGAATACTTTAGTAGCAACGCTAGACAAAATGTGGTTGGCTCGGCTTTCCATGTAAAATTTGCTGCAGATAGTTTTAAATAGGTCTTTCAAATTTATGTGTTCATTATGATTTATTTATTATTTATTTATTTATTCAAAATCGACCCATGAACACATTTTCTATCAATTATGCATGTTACATTGTTTATTCGAGTTCACATAGTTACCGATCTCTACATACATTTATACTATTAATACTTCATTAACATTTCATTCGTTATATAATCATATATTTATTTAAGTAATTGTGTTATCGGCTCTGTTATTAGCCTGTCATTACCTCTGCATTACTGCGGTTGTCTTCTACAGCACGTACTAGAGCTGAAATTCATTTGCCTAGTATGAAAACTCTGGTAGACATACAACTTGGTTATAGTACTAAGACATAATAACAGTGAGGTAAGTAGCTGTGAGCAAAGATGGTATTATAACAAATACATGTACTTTTTTACACACCATCTCGCCCGTAACTACAAGAGGGATAGGCAGAGTTTGCGTAGTGACAAGATCCTTATTGCACATTCAGCCAGAAATAAAATTGAGTTGAACTAGATGGAAAATTGTAAAAAAAATTGTGACAAGTGGCTAAGTCGTCGTTTGTATAATCACAAACCCAACTAAAGCCAATAAAATATCATAGACGAAACGTAAATTATCAAATCTCAATTTAAAACATACAATACTAACGAGACAGCAATCAGCAGAATAGCTATTCTCTAAATACACACTAATATTATGTTTGTAGCCTGATAGTCTGCCCACAATATGTACTTACAGATATATATCTACCAAGAATTATACAACTCGATTGTCCAGAATAACATTGCTTCGAAAACCTAATAAAACAAACTGTAGTGTACCTACTAGGTCACCTTTGCGCCCTTGATTTACGGACTGGACCGAAATATACACCCATGGACCTACCGACCGTACTTAATTACGCAAAAAGTATTTTATTACGCCGTACAACATTAGCTATAGGGCGAGTAAAAGGCCTATCTTAACATATTGCCTAATCTAGAAGCTACAATCCTTATTATTATTGTTTGTAATTACTCTTCACAGTGAATTATTTCATGGAAAATAATGAGGCGCATTTCTTTATACAACTAAAGAAACACACAAGCATACTGCATGATGGTTAGTAATTATTACTATGGATATTTGTAACATGAAATAATTGGCTACAATAATCGGCGCTAAATCGATGCAGTCCAACAGTTTAAGCGGTTTAGTCCAAAAGCGGCCTCAGTTGTTTAAATATAGCTGGCTAAATACGGTAGAGAGAAAACTTAATGCAGTATTCAAGTGGAACGTTTTAATACGGAACTGTCTGACGATTCAGAAGTATTCAAACAATTATAAAAACTATTTTATTTTATTTCTAACTAGCTGTGCCAGCGGTGTCACCCGCGTTTATGGTTAATATTATAAAGACTATTTCCGTCATACATGATTTCTATGTAACTTTAACCATTAAGGCTGCAAACGCGACGGAAGCTTAAAAAATGGAGTAACTTATCCCGTTTTCCCAACATTTCCCTTCACTACTCTGCTCCTATTGATTGTATCGTGATGAAAAGTATACTGTAACCTACCCAGGAGTATGAAGAATAATTGTACCAAGTTTCGTTAAAATCCGTCGAGTAGTTTTTGTTTCTATAAGGAACATACAGACAGACAGACAGACAGACAGACAAAATTTTTACTGATTGCATTTTTGCCATCAGTATCGATCACTAATCACCCCCTGATAGTTATTTTAAAAATATATTTCATGTACAGAATTGACCTCTCTACAGATTTATTATAAGTATAGATAAACAATAATATTTAAATATATCTTTGGACCGGTGGTAATAGTATCTTTTCTGTTTAAATTTACTATTTATAAGTGCTTTTTTGAAGCCTATATAAGTAAAGAGATTTTAAATTTGAATTTGGACAACAGTAAGAGTTCCGATGTTAGCTATCCTTTACAAAACACCAAACCTTTTATGAGATGAGCGGTTAGGTAAGATTAAAAATAGAAATTTATTGGCGGTGGCAGTAAGTTGAGGTATGGTTATAAGAATGACAAAGATTGCCTTCCACAGCTACCGGAAGTCAACCCCCTCTCCCCTACTCTCATATCACTTCTTAACGTGGACAAAAAGGGCATAAAAAATCTAAACCAGGGTTCAAGAACCCGCAAATATCATTTTAAAAGAACCCATTTTTTCCCGGACATCAGTAATCGAGTACACCTCTTTCACATTGGGGTGATACCATGCAGTTAATGCATAGTTTTAAGGTCAAATAGATTGCCAATCACAACAAGAAGAAACTCATACAAGTCACGCGGATTTTAGATACTAGTTGGTGCTACAAAGTAATAAACTAAAAGAAAAAATGTATGTCCATTTCTGTCCGTTTGTTGTGGTAACCCTACTGATGGCAAGACCGATAATAACGTGATGGGATTTAGCCAGCAATGCATGCCAAATAAACAGGATTTCTGTAATCCATGACTTTCCGTGTAAATTAGATTGTGTTCGCGACTTTACTGAGAACTAAATATACATACATCATCAACTAAACCGTTTTTAAACAACAAGCTGTTTAACGTTAAGTGTTTAGGTAGTTATTACGTTTTATTTTAAAGCATATGGAGCGGTAATTATTCATGGTAAGTACATCAATTCGTTATATTTTCAAACTGAAGTTTGAGAATATTTATTTTATGGCTTTGTTTAGAATTGTTATACTTATACAAGTTTTTTAGGAGCGGTGGTAGCTTAATGGTAAGGACACGCGCCTCTTAAGTTAAGAGTCTTAACCGAGGAGTGCGGGTTCAAACCCGGCACGTACCTCTGGATTTTTTAAATCTATGTACGTATTTATACCACTAGCTCGGCGGTGAGGGAAAACATCGTGATGAAACCTGCAAATTCAAACAACTTTGGATTTGTAACCATGATCCAAAATTTGTCTGGTTCCCCTATCTTAGGGTTACGAAGGTCAGATCGGCAGTCGCTTCAATGTAATTACCAGACTCGCTAAATACTGGATCATGGTCTAAGCGGACCCCGTCTAAACACGGGACATAACGCTAGGAAAATGAAGATGATACAAGTTTTTTAGGTAAGTACAGGAAATATTATTTGTTTATTTTAAATAAATGGTTGTACTAATATTAACCAAATCGCACTCCATGTAATAAATATACACTTACATTTCCTTTCCCATTATTTTTAAACCAATTTTTTCAAATGAAACGAACGTTAGATATTAAGTAATCATATGGCTAATTAATACCAAGAAAATAATAACAAAGCAAACAAACAAGCAGATATATAGAGACTGTCTATTATGTAAAATAAATCTACTTAACATGATTATATCAGTACAAAAAGTACCGGTGTATCATGCTTAATTTTGTTCCAATTCAACCATAACAGAAACAGCAACATGAGCGTCTGCAAAATATATCACTTCTTACAACACTGGTGTCTCTATTGACTTCCCGATCAGACGAATTGTCTGAGCCTAATGACATATCAAAACTAATTGCACGGGAAAATTCCTCCACATAAATATTAATGACACGTGAAATCAAACTATTACACATAAACTAGATAAACCGACATAATAGATACGCATTTGAATTATGTGTTTATTTATCACCACGCATTTCTCAATAATATAGATGTCTTGTTTACTTAATTTAATTCCTTCATGGCCTAAGACAGTTATTTTTAGACATTCAATAGAATGTAACAAAACCTTACCTTAGCTGCTTTTAAACTTTTTATTTTATTTTATATATTATTCCCACGCGAGCAGATTATTGTGTAGCTGTCACCATTTACAAGTGGAATTATGGGTCCGATTTATTTCAATCAATACTAGCCAAATACACAAACATTTTATAAAAAGAACCAGCACTAAATATCTAGAGGGAACTTATCAAAAATCTCGCACCAAACCTTTAGAGCGGAGGAAATTCGTAACAGCTATTTTGAATTCAGAGGAATTTTTTCCATTAGTATCCAATGATGGATTTAGGTACGTTTCAATATCGGCCCTTTAAAAGTTTATAAAATGTTAAAGTTGCAAGGGAAGCTGTGACCTTTGACATTTGCCGCGACCGCGCTGAACAAAGGCAGCTCAGCCTTAGCTCCTAGCGGAGCGATCGCGCACTCTGAATAATTTAATACGCGCGTACCGTATACTTTAGTCAGTCTTGCACTTATTTACAGATGAAAGATTCCGCCCCCTTGTAATCCAGGTGGCATTTGATTTCACCTCTCTAAGGATCTCATTTTGATCCTCGGCTTACCATTTTTTTTTGTGTTTTAACTCCGTTCGCTCTATTATCTTTCGTGTTTTTGTGTTTATACCTTGCTTGATATCTAAATGCCTTTCGCGTTTACCAATATTATTATATGTGGCATTCTATTTCATTAAGTTACTTACGTACTCTCTTCGTAAAACGAGATAAAGATATCTCTACATCTTCAAAAAATTTTACCCTCACTTACGTTTTTCATTCAAACTCAAAAAGGGCTGCTATACTCTGTTCATCTTCCTGTTATTTCACAATGAAATGATATAAGAGACCTTTGCGACAGACCTCAATTCAATTTATTTGCTCGCGATCAAAACTTTCCAATATTCGATTAGATAATACCTATCCCCTATTAAAAGGGGCTTATCTTTTCAAAAGCACCCCGAGCCTGATTATCTGGCCTCAAATCCACATTGACAACTCTACGAAACTTTGGTGTAACAGAAATTGTAAAATTTTAATCCGCGCTACATTGGAGTTCTCAGTTTGAAGGGCAGTGGCGGACTATAACCGGGGACCCCTGGGGCCAATTTGCATTTGGGGCGCCTTCACTTTGCAAAATTATACCATTAAAAATAATCTTCTCAGTGTTCTAATGGTTTGCTGTAATCTAAGTAGTTTCGTCGTCCATTCTTTGGGTGTGCGTCATCACGCCCACAATCCCCGAAGGGGTAGGTAGAGTCAAAGGGACAGCAGGCCCCTTCAACCACATACAGCAAAATAAAATTGGGCTGGGTTACATAGAAAAATTGTAAAAAAGTAGTGAAAAGTGGCTAGCTCGTCGCCTACACAATCACATACCCAAAACCCGATATACTATTAGTCGCCTTTTACGACATACTAGGCAAGAAACACAGTTGGCACATTATTTTTAAGTCTCAGACCAACACGGGACAATGGGCTGGGTTAGATGGAAAATTGTGAAAAGTAGTGACAAGTGGCTAGCTCGTCGCCTACACAATCACATACCCAAAGCCCCATATACCATTAGTCGCCTTTTACGACATGCTAGACAAGAAACACAGTTGGAAAATTCTTTTTATGTCCCAGACCAACACGGGTCCAGAAATTATCTCGCCAGGAGAATAGGTAGAATAGGTAAAAACACCTATAATAGTATCATATTCATAAGACTCATAAAAACACCTTGTGGTAATAGAGAAGTTTTTTTACAAATTCTAAGAATAGTTCGAGGACAAATGTTGACATCAGACTGTGTAAATATTCACAAGACTACTTACTACTTTCCAGGGTACCTTTTTTAAAAGGTTTTTTTTAACTTACCTGTTTATTTATTTGGGTCAAATTCAGTAATTAAAATTTTACCCCCTTGCGGTTGACAGATTCATCTGAAATTTGATATACACCTTTAGTTCTGATGACAATACAATTTAGAATATTCTGTATTATTTTGAATTCAAGATGGCCGCCGCTACAAAATTGCGAATTACATTATTATTCACGACCCCCTCAATATGGATATCAAATGGAAGGGCTTGCCTAATAGAATACATCACACTATAAAAATAAATAATACAAAAAACATGAAAATAAAAATATAAGTATTTTTTGTTCAATTAAACGGTTTCATTAAAGAAAGTAATTCAGTTAATGTACTAAAAGCTATAAAAATAATTCGGTTGGCCCTTAGTACCACCATTCATCACTCACTTTCTTCATCCATCTAGAATATTGATTAGAAAAAAAAGATACCGAATTATTCTGATAGCTTTTATTACATTATCTGCATCACTGTTTTCAATAAAACCGTTTAGTTAAAAAGAAGAATTACTTATTATTTTTGGAAACCCAAGGTTATGGGTACAATAAAACGCATGACACAATTCAGATCAGGCGTGCGGCTTGATTTATAATCGACATTCCATTTGACAGATGAGTTTGAAAGCGCAATTTCATTGCGATACAATGCATATCTGATTCTGTTTTATCGCACGTTAACGTGGCTTTCGAAGTTGTTTCAATAAACTGTTGGAATGGGTAAACATATTCAGGTTTATTCTTCCTCTTGTTATACAGTGTAATGATATCAACGAAAATCGCTGCACTTTTATGTGATTCGCCTTTAGCGATGGTTCTAAAATTACTAATTTCAAATCATGTCAGAGGCTTGAATAATTTGATTATGTAGAAAATTCTACCTCTTATACTATAAGAAAATCGTGATAATCGATTTTAAGATTAGGGTACTTTTTGTGATTTGGCGCGCGAATATAGATTCTAGTGACATATTACCCCGTAATGGACAGCACTATAATCCAACCTTCTGGATTACTTTAGTAGACACAATTGAGGTGCTTGTAATAAAAAAGTTAAGAAATAGGAATGTTTTATAGATATCTTCCTCGTGGAATGGACGGTGCTCGAGATCCGTGAAAGATTTATTAGTGTAATCTTAGACGGTCTCTCCCTTCTAAGTAGTTTTACTTTGTAGATTTGACAGGACATAACATTGGATTGATTACCTACTCTGCAGCCCGACTTTGTAATTAAAGCGTTTGAATATACCGTAGATATTGAAATGTATATTCACATTGGAAAAATTGTTAAAAGACATTGTTAAAAGAGGGTAAAAAATACCAAAACCTACCTATCTATATATATAAAATATAATAGTTTAAAGTTTTTTCTCGTCACAAGATTGATTTGCATACTATAAGTACTATAGTAAAAGTTTAGATACTCAAGTAAATCTTATTTGCTCTCCGACTTTTTTTGCAGTTCGCATGTGCATGGTTACATAGGTACTTCTATAAATATTGTATATTAAAAAAATAAAAACATTTGGTAGGTAACCAAAACAACGATATCACACATTAATTCGCGGTCTACAAAAACCTATAACAAATAACATATACTTAACAGATAATCTGTTGCTCCCGGGAGACTGCAGATGTGTAAATACGTAAACAATATGAAGAGACAAACAACAAAACCACACAACATCTAATAAATTAACGATAAGAAGAAGACCCTAAATTTGTATTAAACAGCTTCCCGGTTTCCAAATGGACTATTTATTATTACAGCGCTCCGTTCTCAAGGTAAACTCGAGGTGGTCTCAGAAGACCCGAGTTCGCAATAGGAATTCTGCGCTATAATGGAAATGCATTAAGTACTCGCCGACGCGGTTTCTGTCGCTACTTATACTTGTGCATTAGTTATTCGATTACACGGAACTACACATATAACCGCAGATTACGATCAGCTATCAAATTATCCGTTATTGATGTGATGTGAAGATCGCATCGCATGGCTTTATGACTGGTTTTTAGATTTCCTGTCTAATGTGATACATAGAAAAATATTTCTACCTAATTATCTAATTAAGACTCAAATACAATATACATAAGAAAGAAAGGCCCTTACATAAGCCCAAATGTTTGGACATAGAATTTTCAAGTTATGCAAAAAGATTTCCTTGAAATTTTCCATCAAATAAGAATTGGTAAAAATGGCGGTTTTAATATCTCTGGAAAATTATTAAATCGTCTTTCCACCCAAAATCCTTGAGGAATACCCCAAAACATATGTGATTTTCCGAAAATCCGATCACAGACCACAGAAATACTCCGTGATAACGATATTGAAATTATTTCTAAAATCTGGACCGGCGAAAGAAGGGGATAATTTAATGTCTTAAATTTATTTCCTAAATATCTACACATTTTTTTCACAATTTTCTATTAACCCATGTTGGTCTGGGTCTTAAAAAGAATGCGCCAACTGTGGTTCTTGCCTAGCATGTCGTAAAATACGGCTAATGATATATATCGGGTTTTGGGTATGTGATTGTGTAGGCGACAAGCTAGCAACTTGTCACTATTTTTTACAATTTTCAATCTAACCTAGCCCAGTTTTATTTTTGGCTATATGTGGTTATCCTGCCTGCCATCCTATATGTGGTGGGCCTGCTGCCCCTTTGACTCTGCCTACCCCTTCATGGATTATGGGCGTGATGTTATGTATGTATGCATCTAGACATAGATAGCCATTAATACTAAAACTGCACTGTCAAATGTCTGTATGAGTGAGTCTGTTCGGGAGCGAATGTATACTGACATCAGTAGATAGATAAAACTATGTACAGGTACATAGTCTCATCAGTGACACTTAAATAAGGACCTGTATTCGGGCCTCGGGAGTGACATGACAAGACGTGACTGGCTTGGCGTGACTTTGAACAATCTTAACCACGTTAATCGTACAAATAGTAGTAGACTCATAGCGTACATTTTGCAATTTTGCAGAAATTGAAATTACATAAATATTGAATGAGAAATTCAAAGAAACAAAAGATGCAACACATTCTGCGGCACTGAAACTTTATTTCCTAGTGCGACGGCACATGAATACAAATTTTATATCAAAATTCCCCTTGTAGGTATTGGCTCGTATTATAATCCTAATGCTCGTAAATTATGTTTAGTTATTTTGATGTAAACTGCGCCGATGTGATTTACGATAAGATAACAAACAGATTTACGTACAGACAAGTCCTGGTTTATTTCCATAAATCATTATTGGATTGACTATTTTGAACAACTTTGTAAGTCAATGATTTATGTGTCAATAGTAAAACACAATATAACAAGTAAGCCCCTTCAAAGTATTAATAGATGGAGAAACTCAATACTGAATACAGTATCTATAACTGTGTGAAAAGCCGAGATATGCTTAATAAATTTAAATTAAAACTATTTATGTATATTTGTAACTCGTAGTTGATGTCACTTTCCATCAAATGAAATACGTCCATTGCCGTTGACTTGAAAAAATAATATGAAATAATAACACCACGGTGCTTTACAAAATGAAAATATCACAAAAGGGGAGATAGGGGGAAAACGCAGAGAAATACCAAAGCGGTGTTCTTAGATGGATAAAAGGAAAAAATATTGTTGCGGTTTAGCTTTTGTGAAAAAAGGAGTTAGCAGTTAATATCTACTTTCCTATCCGAGAGCAACATAATAGCAAAACCAATTACCACGAGTCAAGTTGTCTCTATTCCCTTTATCTCGTTTAAAAAATAACAGACAGTTTGTTAGAGCTCAGCTGGTGCAAGTCAGTGGCCAAACTTCTCGTTTAGTTTCCTAACTTAATGCAAGAAAGGGACAACGTGCATATAATTAAGAGTTTTACAATGTATGTTACTTTAATGTATTTTACTCTTAAGTGACAATATTACTTATTGTTAGGCTATTCTTTAGACTGGGTTTTAAACGCAGACGAAAGAAGAAAGAAAATTGAATACTGGCGTATTCATTTATGACATTGGAAATGTCTTTTGGTTCGCTTCAGTGTAGGCTCCGATTTTACGAAAAAGTGCGATTCCCTTATATCTCGGAGAGTTCTGAAGTTATGATATAAAGAAAAATCACGAGAACTGTAAGGTGCAAAAAGAATTATTCAAGAAAGTAAAAAACGGAAAAAGTTATGGCAGAAATAGTGATATTTTTTTTCCGAATTTTTGATTTTGGCGCTCGATATTTTGAAAACGTAGAATTATGTAAAAAATTTGAGAAAATTTCTTTGGACAATTTAGTCAGCTACAATTTGAGCCTAAAACAAAGACGATCAGGTTTGCCCTGTAGCCTAACCTTTTTGAAAAAAGCCAAAAGTCAAATTCCAGAGATTCATTTCTAACTAGCTGTGCCAGCGGTGTCACCCGCGTTTATGGTTAATATTATAAAGACTATTTTCGTCATACATGATTTCTATGTAACTTTAACCATTAAGGCTCCACACGCGACGGAAGCTTAAAAAATGGAGTAACTTCTCCCGTTTTCCCAACATTTCCCTTCACTACTCTGCACCTATTGATTGTAGCGTGATGAAAAATATACTACTGCTAAAAATATACCTGCCCAGGAGTATGAAAAATAATTGTGCCAAGTTTCGTTAAAATCCGTCGAGTAGTTTTTGTTTCAAATCAAATCAAACATTTATTTGCTCACTAAGTGTACATAGTAGGTGTTAACATAAAAGGAACTTACAACTTAGTTTCTATAAGGAACATACAGATAGAAAGACAGACAAAAAATTTACTGATTGCATTTTTGGCATCAGTATCGATCACTAATCACCCCCTGATAGTTATTTTGAAAATATATTTCATGAACAGAATTGACCTCTCTACAGATTTATTATAAGTACTTATAAATGTGCTCGATAGTCGTGTGAGGCGCGAAATCTGTGATTTTTTTGTAATAAGGCTATAAAACTAATCGGTGGCGGTTTCATTTCAATAATAATGTACATAGATAATAAATATGAATAGATGACACTTATGATATTGAGCTCATTAAAAACACTTTCGTTGTTGACGCTCCTGTATATAATCAAAAATTCTTTAGCTTAAAAATACAAATAAATCCAATCTGAAACGTTCCCAAAAAGTCCTAAAAAAAGGATCTCAGTTCAGAAATATGCCAAATATGATAAGACGCCTTACGCTCCCAAACACAGATCTAAATCCGATATCCTTGTAATCTTCACACAAAATGGACTACCATTTTGGTTGTGTTCTTGTATAAGTCCGAGGCTGTAGGCTCCGGGCTACATTACCGGCGCGGCCGCGGCACGGCCCATTAGAGCCAGCTGTGCTGCACTAATATCCACTCTCAACGTAATAATATGCAACCTCACCTGACGAGGCTTACGGTGATTTATTGCCCTTGCTGTACCTATTGGGGAATCTGCCTGGCCATTTAATTGACTTGTATTGAATGCTTCTGGTCTGGAGTACAACTTTAACCAAATGTAAAAAAAGGGGCATATAGAACCGCTCTGAGGTGGTATAAGGAACCAGTTCCAATTCCACTTGTATATTTACTTCTTCCTATTTAGCTGGCCTCACTTATTGTAGTAAAAATGTTGATCAAAAGTCATATAAATCGTTTATATTAAAAAACATTCACTACAAAAAATAACTGATTTGATGCCTCTATAAAATTATTTCGAATACTGACGTGTGTCTTGTAGTTGCAACTACATTCAATCACAATGAAGTCGTCATTATCTCTCCTCTCTTTTATGTAAACTTAAAGAATCTTTATTACTTTGATAATAATTTTACTATAAGCAGACATATTTAATAATATAAGCGTGCAGTAAATACATATGCGCTAGTCGGACGATTGAAAATTCTACCAACAAACTTATATCGTTCCTACATCGATTTAATTTCCTTTCGCCTACTATACTTCTTATACCATAGAAAATATTGTTAACGTTGGAGTAATGTAAACCAATTTTATTCAAACTCTCCACACCAATTTTGAAGTTTCAACAAATAGCTCGACATCACTCCCAATATCACCTTTGAGAATATTCGTCTCGTTAAAGTTTGGGATTTGGATCTCCTCCAGGGAACTCCCTGGAGTTCCAAGTGTTCTTTAAAGAGGGATAGTGTTTGTTTGTTACGATTGTTCTCTCCGATAAAAATGTACGTATAGTCCGACCGCACTCGACAAGTTTCGCGGAACAAACGGCTAATGAAAAAATACTCGCAAAGCGAGGGCGGAAAAAGCCTAAACGCTGTTCCATATTTATGATGTTACCAGCAACCGTTAGCGTAAATATCCGTATGGTCTTGGGAAGTACAAGTTTCTTGGGATTTTCTTCAAATGATTCGTAGCTAATATGAATCTAGTTCTAGAACAGTGTCAGTGACAATTTTATTCAAAACGGTTAGGTGTCATTTATACATTTCACATAAGATAAAATTTTAGCCTTGTTTGTCAAAGCCCTAAATTATTTTGTACGCGATTGAACTAATTCGTACAAACACGATATGCAAATATCAGGTGCCTGTATTCATAAAGGTACGTTATGTTATCTGCATTGTAAATGTGTGTATCATAAACTTGCTTAGACACTGAAGGCCTTCTAATCGCTATACAGATCCCTAATCACAAGACCCTCCCCGTGCCGAGACACGCAATAGTGAGGACCTCTTCGTTGAATTGCATCTTCGATCAAGCCTTTATAGTAATTGGAGTGGCGCTTTTGTTGCAATAATAATTTTATCGAATGTGTTACATTAATGACAATAGCTGATTATAATAAGTGCTTCGCTTCATATTTTGTGCACAAGGATTTTCTGAGCGCATTTATGCCAATAAATATTATTTATTATCAACTAAGTCCGGTTACTTAGTGGCTTCAAACGACTTCCTAGGAAGGTTTTTTTATGTGTTATTGTTTACAATTTCCAGTAATATAATTAATAGAATACAATATTAAATTATGTGGGGAGTCGCCGAAAATGAAATAGATCTCATTAATTAATTTAAATAAACCTTTCATAGATTACAACCCAGCCTATTGTCACATGTTGGTCTGGGACTTAAAAAAATGTGCCAACTGTGGTTCTTGTCTAGCATGTCGTAAATGGCGGCTAATGGTATATCGGCTTTTGGGTATGTGATTGTGTAAGCGACGAGCTAGTCACTTGTCACTACTTTTTCTCAATTTTCCATCTAACCTACTTAGTCCATTTTTATTGTTGGCTAAATGTAGTTAAAGGGGCCGGCTGCCCCTTTGACTCTGCCTACCCTTTTATGTTATAGATTTCAAGACAGAAAACCCTCATTAGTGGAAGTTAACATTTAGACAACTTTTAAACTCTAACAATCAACACCATAGTTAACTAAAACAAAAGGTAAAGAACGAATGGTTCAGAAATAGTAAGATGACTTAGCTCCATTAAAGACGCACTTGAACTAATGGACAGGTTTGTTACACCTTTATAGTTTACGAGGTGAAGCTAAACACCTAAATACAGCCTTTAAAAGCTCGTTACGACCTACTAGTATCGTAAGGTTGGGCAATAAAAGTAATAAAAATATCTGTCTCAAATTTACCACCTGTTTATTTCTAGGTGGTCGTTTACATTTTAGCAAAATCCCTTAAGCCAAGTTTTAATAAAAGTGTTATTGCAGAGCTTTTGGGTTTTACAGCCTTTCGTTTCATACAACCCTCCGTATTACATAAGAGTATTTGTGGTTCAAGTTAACAACTAACAGTAAGAGAAATTCATTGGGGTTTTTAGGCTCGTCAGTACGACAATCTTTGTCGAACATGACTTTGTTTTTCAGAACTTATTAGGACCACGGCTCTACATGCTTTACCATTTAATGCATTTTTTACAAACATACCCCTCTAGGCCGTGCACGTGTCAGGCTCTCTGGACTATAAAACATCAATGAGTTACTCTGCCACCACAGTCTTAATTTGTAATAAAAAATCCAGAGCACCAAATTTAGACTGATGATCCCGTATGATTTTATAAAATTGTAATACTTATATTCATGCTTTTTATATATTTGGTAACCGAAGTCTACAAGCTAGACAAATACATCCAACGCCACGGGCACCATATTTTCCATAGAGAAAAACACTTACACGGATACCTATTATTTTGAAACTATCAATATATAATTTTATACATAAATTTTAGTTCTGCTTTCATTACATGTTTAACTTACGTGAACATATAAATATACATATATTAAAATAGGATACTTAAGTAGGTACTATTTAATTTATACATATTCCAATGGGGAAACTATTGTTTGAATGTTCTAATATATTGTTGTAATACAATTTCATACTCTAAGTTACGAACATACATTATTTACGTTTTCATTACGCCTATCAGTGACAACAAATGTTATCGCATATGAAAACCTTTTTTAAATTTATGGTTATATTGCCCTATATGTCATATCACAATGCACTAGCGCTAACCTTGAAATCGTAACTAATTAGTTTGTAAGCTATGGGACTTAGAAACTATAAATGGGGACAGAGAATGAGTACTTACAAAATAATTGCGAAGCTCATAGCCATTTAAATGGGATCTGAAGCTCGTATTGTTATGCAAGTTACCAATTTTATGAAGCATTAAACGTCTTAACGATATTGTCATTGGAAGGTAAAGATGGTTCTAGGGTCGTATCGTGCAGAACATAAAGTAGCTCTAAGGGTATTGTAGGAATTAAGTATATCTGTCTTAAGTATATCTAAAGTACGTACTTAAATGACGTCATTGAGGACACAATCTTTATCGAGAAATATTTCGTGTTTTCTATAAGTCAATCTCCGTTGCGCAACCACAACCAAGCCAGAAAGTGTAAGGTGGAATAATTGACTAAACAAAAAACTAACTAAAACTACACGCCAATTATTAATGATGTTTGAAGAGAGTAAACAAAAATAAATTTAAATGTCATAATTTAAAGATTCCATACATTATATTATGATAACAAATATGCTGTTGCGTCATGAACCGTATCTTAAGCATAGGATTATCAGGCCGTCTTATGACAGGCTAGGCAAACAATGACTAAGCTCCTTTTCTGTGAGCAAATCACGAATATTTTATAATTCGTATCTTCGTCGTAACGTCAGTAATTTACATTGTTTTTAACACAATTCGAAACGTAATACATAGTTTACTACATAGTTTGACTAATTTCCTAGGATATGACTAGCTCTCAAAATAGTTAAAATATTACGCATCCGTATATTGCTTCTTTGGTTTCGAACAACAAAGCCACTTAAATCAAAACCAATTTAAACCGATCAAACAATTACTTAACCTTAAAATTTATTACAAGTAATTGATTCACTGATTAAGGTGCTTTTTGGAGCACCGTAAGCCGGATAAGTGTACGCCGAACGATAACTTTATTAATACGACAGATACAGCGCATTTCATAAGTTCAGCAATCAACTGAGTCGTTATTACGTTTTTGAGTAGAAAGGTACTCCGCAAGAACTGCGGTTTACAAGCTAACTATTCATGCGATGCCGTCGACTTCGCTATGAATTTTAAAGTTTTCCGGACTTGTATCAGACATCCCCAAGCGCGACCGTTTGCTTTAAAACGATGCGACCTAAGTCACGTACTTACTAAGTGAGGTCGTGCATAGCACAGATCAAAGGTCAAAGCGTGTATGATACAGCAGGGTTATAGGGTATATGTGAGACTTTTTTATTTAATAAGACCTGATTGTTTAAAGATCAGGTATAAAATAAACATAGCATCACGCCCATAATCCTCGAAGGGATAGGCAGAGTTAAAGGGGCAGCAGGCCCCATTAACCACGTTTAAAAATAAAACTGGGTTGGGTTAAATGGATAATTGTGAAAAAATAGTGATGAGTGGTTACGCGTACTTAATCACATACCCAAAACCATTTATACCATTAATAAAACCCCATACACCATTAGTCGCCTATTACAACATGCTAGGCAAGAAATGCAGTTGGCACATTTTTTTTAAGTCCCAGACCAACATCGGTAAAGAATATCAGGTGGATAAATGACAAAATTGCGGTGTTAATAAAGGCTGTCAGAATTTCTATTTATGAATTGAACAATGCCATTCAAAATCAGTCGATCTGTATTTTATTTATTCCACAGTTTACTATTTAATTGACTCTGTTGTCATGTTGTTTTGGGACTAAAAAAAGAATGTGCCAACTGTGCGATTAATGGTATATATGGTTTTGGGTATGTGATTAAGTACGGGTTAGCCACTCATCACTCCTTTTTCACAAATATCCATCTAATCCAACCCAGTTTTATTTTTAAATGTGGTTAAAAGGGCTTGCTTCTCTTTTGACTCTGCCTACCCTTGTGTGGATTACGGGCGTGATGTTATGTACTATATGAGTTGTTTTATCTCATTAATACGAAATCAGTAAACGTCCAGTATTTATAATTCCATACAAAATTCCATTTTACATTTGAATTTGTCTAACTAGAAGGGTACGCTGACAATACTTTTTCCTACCAAATAAACCGCGCTTATTCAATAAAGCACCTGTATAACAATCTAAACAAAAATGAACAATTCCAAAACTGAAATGGCATGTCCATTCTTACCACGTAGTTGTCTGCTGCAAATTTTAAAGGTTATGTAGACTATTACAGTCGCGTATTCAGGTCTCACAGACTTTTTGGATGGAAAGAATTTATTCGCTTAGTCGGTTCGATTTTGATATACCACCCTGTTGCCTCGTGTTAGCAAATGACGGCTCGCGCGTCTAATAGTGGGCTATTTCAATAAGTAGGTAAAAGTGCAATATATTTTTCGTCTCATATTTGTCTTATTCCTAAAAAATTAAGACCGAAATGCGATGGAAAATAATTTAATACGAATTCAAGTTTCAATATATAATTTCACGATAAATATGTAGACGCATGGTCAAAACGTGCATTTTTAAATTGTTGCTACTCAGCCTTCTGGGTCTATTTATTTTATGACCATTATCTAAACGTGGAACTTTCCTTAAGGAATCCATACTACGTTCGCAGAAATCATCTTCAACCTGCCATTTAATATCATGAATAGTCCTACCTGAATGAAAGCCAATGAATATTACTTCACTGTGCAATTATATCTTGAAGGGTTTCGAGCCCCTCTCTTCACTCTCTGTGGCCCTGGTTGCTACAGCTTGCATTTAAAGGTCAGCCCGGCGATTGTAGATACAAGCTTTAGGGCAGCTGTCTCGGGCTAACAAGAGGAACAACGGAGTTTTAGTAATGAATAGGAGACCTTCAATTATAATGTCCTATGAAATATCTAAGTATCCCTACCATAAAATTAAGATGGATAAAACGTAATTTTCTTGTTTTTTTACCAAGTCATCGAATGATAGACATTTTTATTTAACTTTTTTGTAAAAAAAAATCACAATTGCCCATCTAACCTAGCCCAGTTTTGTTTCTGGCTGAATGTGGTTTAGGGGGCCCGCTGCCTCTTTGACTCTGCCTAGCTCTTCGGGGATTATGGGCGTGATGTTATGTATGTATGTTTATTGTACAGACAAAATACACAAAGTGTAATTTAGGCACTCTTATTACTAAAATAGCGATCTCTCAAAGGTAGAAAAAAATGCATCCCATCGAAAAAGTGTAAGTAGGTATAATGATGAATGAAGAAAAAATTTAAATATTTGTGATAAATTGGATTAAAAATATAAATCGCAACATAATTCAACCATATTATACTTAAAAAGCTGTTTTTCGTCATAAGTTGGTCTGGGACTTTAAAATAATGTGCCAACTGTGTTTCATGCCTAGTAGGTATAGTAAAAGGCGTCTAATGGTAAATCAGTTTTTAGGTGTGTGATTGTTTAGGCGATTAAGTGTGGATTAAGTACGAGCTGGCCACTTGTCACTACTTTTTCAGAATTTTCCGGCTAACCCAGTCAAGTTTTTTTTTTTTGGCATATGTGGTTCAGGAATAGCGAGCGTGATGATATGTATGTATGCTGTCTATAAATCACAGCCAAAATTCTTTCTTCTTAATTATTTGGACCACCATTTATAAAGTAAAGTATTTATTTATTTCGCATAACAAACACATAGATACATGTTTTATTAAAAAAATAGCGGTTAGGTGTTCGTGTGAAACTGACGCCTGTGAGAAGTATTTACATACCTCAGGCTCCCACCACCTCAGGAACGCGAAGAATATGGATTTAAGGACGTCCTACGTGCCGAGTGACAGAAATATTAAAAATAATAAATTGAAAAGAAAAGTGGCGGGTTATAAGGACATGAAATAACTAAAACTAAAAAGTAACAATTTGCGAGTTCCAAGTAGGTAAAACCTAAAGTAACTAAAGATAAGTTAAGTAGTTGAATAATAAGAGTATGAATGCATGTGCTAGTGAAATGCTAATGAGTGTGTGTGTGTGTGTGTTTATATGCAAATCTGTTATTTTTTGGGATACTTACTGTAGCCATTACACATATCTTTATATTGGAACGAAGCTACTAGGAACATCATGTAAACAGCAATAAAACATGCAACCAGGACCGAAGCGACTGCATCAACGCAGATCCGGTCGTCCGTCCGGTTTTAATTGGACTCCCAGGCTTTACATACATTTATGTACGGCTGAGCCGAAGGGACTTATGCGTCATCCTGACAGCAATAACAAAAGGAAATAAATTAAGTTATTAAATCTCGGGAGATTTTGAGGGTTCACCCGCAAGATTTAATTCCTCCGTACCAACCATTATGTGTGCGCTCTTATTAATAACCGCACCTTTTGTTCATATTCAATGCTTGTGTATCTGTATTATTAAAAATTCACTTTAGTAGTAACATTAAATGCTTACAAGTAAATACCTCAACAAACTTGAAAATTACGTTTATTTACATTTAAACATTTAAAAAAGGTACTAAACGATTGGGAACATACTGAAAAGATACATCAGAATTTGAAAAAAATAGTTACTTCGGCGGAACCGCGATATCTATTTATTGGAATAGGAAAACATATATTATGGGGGCATGACCAAAACCATAGCACTATTTCTAGATTCCTAAATGTTGCTATTTTCGAGTGTGAACACCTATATTTAATAAACGTTACGTTTTCCCGCACCGACTCACACGTGTTTGGGATGAAGATCAACGTATCACCCTATCGAGGTGAGGACATTACACAAATAGAAATATGAGCGATTGTTTCCATCTTGCCCTGTTTGCTTTACCCTGTTCACATTCCACCACACAAAGTGATTTTCAGAGCATAATATATTAACGAAACAGTCCATATTTCAGCACAGATTATAAATTAGGTGCGTAGAGCTACTGTTAAAGGGACCATGTGGTTGGGCAACTGTTTTATGGCGATGTTAAAAAGCTTTCGGTGTACTTCGGAACAATGTTATTGTGAGTCTTACGACCCTCGCCGGTTTACTTTTCTTATATTTTATACTTTAGGTGAAAAGGAGGACATAAACCTTTAATGAAGTAGGTGTGCCATGCTGTTCAATGTTCCTCTATATACTTAGTTAGATAGGAAGTTTTATGTGGGTCACTTATAGCGTCGTACTATTCCGAGATAAATTTTATAATATTGAAATGATTGATGGTAAAACTCTCCTCTTTTTTTTTAACAAACAAATGTGTAACCATCGTTTAAAGACCTGCACCATTTCCATCTAACCCAGCCCACTGTCCCAGTTGGTCTGGGACTTAAAAAGAATATGCCAACTGTGGTTCTTGCCTAGCATGTCGTAAAAGGCGACTAATGGTATATCGGGTTTTGGGTGTGTGATTGTGTAGGCGACAGGTTAGCCGCTTGTCACTGCGTTTTTACAATTTTCCATCTAACCCAGCCCGACTTTATTTTTGGCTGAATGTGGTTGAAGGGGCATGCTGCCCCTTTGACTCTGCCTACCCCTTCGGGAATTTTGGACGTGATGTTATATATGTATGTACCATAGAGTAACAAAAGCGGTCTGAACTTTCAGATGACTTTGCATTCAGAGTAAATAATGACAATTTTTTTCCAGTTGATTTTCCTAAAAGGTCAAATGGCAGTCGCTTCATTGCAGCAAGACTCGCCAAAATAGACCCTATAATAGTTGGCAGTTCTACAAGTACGATACGATCTATAGTTATTTGTGTACTATTTCTTGGTTTGTTAGAAGCAAATTTATGCAGTAGCTATGTTTTACTACAAACGTCATATCTGTAGCACTACGGCTAAATATAGCTTTCCGTTATAAAATAACATTTACATTTTGACATACCCTAACTTTGAATCAAATTACTTAATTAAAATTACTAGAGTGTCCTCTGGCTATGCTACGTGGAAAAAGTACTAACTTAAAATTAAAAAGAAATTTAATTAAAAAGAAACAAACCTGAAGCTGAACAAAGTTAATTATTGGAAGAACAAAATGTGTGAGACTAACTTGTAAGTCAATTACCTAATCAAAGTTTCAAATGTAGTATTTTGTTGCTGACATCTTGAATCTTGATGCTTATACTTTATTCACCACTGCGACAGACATGATGAAGACAACTCCTTTTTGCAGATCCTTGCTGAATAGAAATGCTCAATTTAATACAAAGTACAACATGACCTATGTATGTATCTATATGGGATTAGGTATTGCAATGCTGGATCCAGGAATCCAGTTGAGCCCAGTATAACTTTAGCTATGCTGAATCCAGCAACATGTGCTAGTGCAATGCTGCTGGATTTCAATCCCTATTACATATATAATCATCCCATCCAACATCCCAAATTCATACAAGCAATCTAGCTGGGTCTAGCACAATTTTAGCTCTTATGGATCCGGCGCCATGTCTATCCGGATAATATGGCGTGGGCTGCAATCCATAATATGTATCTTTAAATATCTAATTATTTCACCTATTTCAGAAGTAGTATAGCCATTTTTAAAGAAACAATTTCTGTCAATGCTGGAAATCACTTTAACATAATTTTATTGGTATTTTGTGATGTCTGACTCTTTTGTCTTTCATTCCTTACATTTTGCGGAGACGTGCAATGAACTTACATGATGGAAAATCTATTTATGTTAGTAAGTTCTACCGCGAGCAGTTTTACGTTAAGAAGTTTTCACAATTCAGAAAAGTTACTGTAGAATAGACATACAGATTCTTACAAATTGAAAATGCCTTTTTGTAATGCAAATTGGAATCTGAAGGCATGCAGATTTTGATGGATGCATTCTATAATATGATCACTTAAGGTATGTAGCTATTATTGGTCGCCGTCAATCGCCGTCAGTGCTCGGCTGTCAGTCCAACTACTAAGTTATTTATTAACAGCCGCGTGGCGTTATGTGAATAGCCGCAGCGAGGTGACAGTCGGCGAGTGCCGGCGACTTTTATTTGTTTGATTGTAATTTACCTTACTTTAGGTGATACCTGACCCTGATGAGCTCTGGCTTATATGTACGTTGCCTCAAAGTATAAATTGATGATTGTTAAGATTAAACAAGTCCTAGCTCAAAACTATAATATAAGCAATTTTTTTTCTTCTTTACGAGTGTTCGTAGTAGTAAACATCCGTGACTCAAATACACATCATCACTCCCTTCATATAGCGAGATTCGAACTGGCGACTTTTGGTTTCGTAGCCACGGTCTTTAACAAACTGCCTGTCTGAATAAAACCATCCGACCCGAAAACTACAAATGTTTCCTGCTTCTACGGCAGCGTCACGACCCATGCCCGGTGAATCACATTAGTTTAATTAATGAGAGTGCATACACAATGCAGCCGAGACGTGCAGCCACGTGTGTTGTGCCTGGGCCGCGACATGCTCCGTTCCTTAAGTTACATAGCAAGAGAAAACGATGCCATATTTTAACACACGTAAAACATTTCTATTTGCATAAAATGGCTTGTTCACCTGACTGTGGCGTATTTGTATTGCAACTTAGTTTCTTACATTTCGACCACCTAAAAATATAACTGTTTAATATTTTTGCTTGGATTTTAAACCTTTTTTACCAATAACGTGCTAAAAGGTTAAATAAGGTATACATATACTTTTTTAGAATTAGTTTTGCATAAAACCGCAGACATTTTCTAGTGTATTTCCAACATTGATACCTATGGGTCATCCACCTCAAAATCGTGTTACAAAATCTTTGTAGGAATCAAGAATATTTCATTTTTGTAGCCACATTGCATTATTTTATATCCTTTATTAAAATCAGTACTAACGGCACACTTCATAATAACCTCACGCCGTTAATGAACTCGCATTAAAACAAATGGAATAATAGACGAGAGACAAAATAATTTGTTTAGGTAACTCGATTACTAATTTGCTTCTATTTGTAAACCAGATAAAATATTTCACGACTGTCTATTGTTTAGTTTAAAATATTCATTGTGGATTAATTGGAGACAATCGGAAGTTTTATAAAAGTTTGGCAGATTAAATGAACAACAATGTATACCTAGCGCCACGTTCTGGCTAATACATCACTAATTTTACTTAGTCTTTATTGTTTAGCTACTTTGATTGTAGGTTCTTTAATTCTTCTTTCTGAAAAAACGTAGGTATGCACGTGTCATGATAATCCTTGATAAACCAGTGATATTTACTGTTAAGAGACCATGGATATTCGCTTTTGGGTAATAAAATAACAGACCGGTGATATTTTAGCAGCTTACGGATGTTAATTTTGGTTCAACTTTGTGAATACCTAACTAGTGTATACCTAACTAGTGTATTAATTTCAAATAATCGTCAACTATAATTTATTTTCTTATTTCCTGGTGTATGATTTAATGGATGAACATTCATATTATTATGATGTTGATTAATAAATTCCGTAACTATAGTCATAAATCTCATACCTACAAGTATAAAAACAATAAGTACTAATCCAATACATATAGGATATAATAGTACAAAGTTTACGATATTGTATTACTTTTTAGATTATGCACAAAATTCTAAATGAACATTCCGGCATAAGTTTATCGCTGCAATTTCCCAACCATCTTATATTCGTTTGAAAAATTATTCAAATTTAAGTTTAGAGCGTCTAGTGTCCTTTGGATGTAAGAAATTGCATCCTTCTGCTCAAAATCAAGACGGCACTCGAGGTGCAATAATACTTATCCCGTCTGTTCCTCCCTGAAGACTACAGTATAAATAGTCTTGCATTCCTTGCTGGGGACGGGCTCAGAGAATCGTGGAATTCCGTAATGTTATCGCTTTGCAGACCTTGCCCATTTAAACTATTTAAAGTCGTTTCGTAATTTCGGCCCAGGCTGAAATGCGAGCCGTTGCTTCGTACAAGAATTTTAATGCCGCTTAATATTTAATTCCTGGCTTATTCATATGGAGTAAATACAATGGTATTGTAAAGCACGTTATACTGATGCATAATGTATCTCATGTTTTCTATGAGGTCTTTTTACGATCGATTAGCAATAGATGATATTAAATATTCGAAGCATAAGTACTTTTTAAAACAATATTCTCACTTTTTAGACAATAATTACTTTATTTCTTACTTTGTCAATTTCCAATTGTGTATCGACATTTAAATACTCTGTTTAAACGCACTTGTTTATACTAAAAGCAATTGAAAACGGTTTTGTTTCAATTCAATTGTAAACTGGTCCTTTAAATTGTTGTTTAAACCTATTTCGCTCAGAACATTAAATTAGACTGGCTACATTTATCAGTAAAGGAATTAGATGGACTTTTTGTTCCAATCCGAATTGCCTTGAAATTGCCCAATAAATGTCACTTGGAAATACCGCGAGCCTTGCAAATAGCCGAATCAGCTTGTTAACATATTTTTTACACGAGTCTGTGTTGAGCTGCAAAGCCTTCTTGGGCTGGAGTGACAAGGGTCTCGTCGATGTCACTCCCTGGCTTTTTATAAGAGAAATTACCTGAAATGTGTTCTTTTTCGGAACAAATTTCGTAATATCGGCCGGCTGAAACAGCTTATTGCGCACCACATAACATTAAAACTCAATTTAGGGCCTGTCGGGATAAATCAGGACAAGTAGGCTACGTTAAGAGACCAAAATAAACGCGCAAGTCATGGCAAATGACAATTTATACAAAATCCAGTCTTTCCCAACTTGAGAATTATGCGTTCCTTTTATCATGTTTTCTTTCTATACGAGACAAGTATATATTCAAAATATAACACCAAACAGCTATTTATAAACAGTAGGTTTATACTTCTAAATTCATAACAGCATTTTATTTCCGTATACCTACCTAATGAACGTTGACACGTAAAGTTTGATGAATCCCGTGATTATGGTGATGAATGACAGGATGATGTCTCCATGGGGTCGTTAAGTGTCAGATAATATATATTGCCGTTATTCCTAATTACATATTGCTCTCTAGAGTGCATTTAATCAAAAAGTTGTCGACATTTACAGTTACTGCCGCATTAACAAGTACTCATATTAACGTAAGTATAAGTCTTTGTATAACATAGACATATTTTGTTATTAGGTATAAGCAACATATACTTAAAACGGGCCTGTGTCATGAAGTAGAGTGTACGATTACAAGGACGAATTTCGTTGTTGGAATAAGCGTATTCCCTTTGTTTAGTTTACACTAAGAAATCAAAATAACTACGCGTCTTTCAAATGCTTGGTAATGGCCTACGCGAAAAGATTGAGTGATGCAGTCTCAGTGGCGGACTAAGCCTGTTTTAGGCACGGCACGGGGCGGCAAAGACTGTACAAGGTTCCCAGTAGGGATACGAGCAGTGTTGCTTGCCCGAAATTGGAGGGTGGGGGGTCTACTGTTTGTTATAGGATGATTACAGGGACTTGGAGATAATATGAGGCCCTCCAGGACCAGAGGCCTGGGACGGAGCCACTGTGCAGTCTACATCTTTTTCATTTCCACAGACGCTTTTATATATATATGTATGTTGTAAATGTTTAGTTAGCCAGTAGACAACTTAACCTATTTTCGAAAATTTCACCATTAGTTAAACATCTATGCAATGCGATCTTCCATTTTGCTCATCAACATCAGTGACGGAAATCGGACGGTTTAGCCGGCACGAGATATGGGACATAATTATGGGATGCATAACCACTGGGGAACGCTATGGTATTCATAAGGATTTCCCTCAGGTAAAGAAGATAAAATGTGACTAATACAATTCTACCTATATGTGTATACTACCTGAAAACGTAAATGTTTAACATAGAACCCATAATAAGTGCCTTTAGATATAGAAAGCACATTCATACAATCCCTTTTAAAATATTGAGAGTCCGTCAAAAGTTTCAAAACATCCAATCCTACGTATTTGTGTAGGGCGGAATTAAATGGGACCGTAATAAAAATAAAGTCGCCCTTTTGCGGGGTACATGAAAGCTGGGCCCGGCGACGGGACAATGGGGTCCGCTGTAGCCTGACAGGGGTCATGCCTTGCCTTGCTCGCTTGTGTAGACTCCCCTCGCTTCCAAGGAAACGTTCCATAGCTCGTTTAACGAGTCGCTTAAGGTTATTGACGTTCTATTTCGGTTTTTATTTATACACCATCTAATACAAAAACCTTCCGCTGTGGTAGGTAGCATGAAGCCTTGTTTATTCAAACGTATTAATTAATTAATTAGTATAAAGTAAAAGGAAATATTCCTACGAATATTTTTTTTCTTTTGTTACTTTTACAACAATGGTTAAATTTTAGTAAATGAAAGAATTTATTTACCAAAATTTAATGATATTCTCCATTTAAAGCAGCCACTATTCTTCAGAAAAGCGTACTTATTCCACTTACGTGTAAAATGGATTACGTCAATTTTCAGTCCGCTGAACATAAGCTTCTAGCATAACGTACACATTAGATAATAATATGTCGTCTTACACTATTTCCCCCATCGCTACGACACTGCACACAAAACTCTCTCTAATTTCAACTCACATTGTATCTAAGGAACATTGTGAATCTGTTATTCAGTCAATTCAGTAAGTACCTAATACTATATAATGTTTAAATTAAAGCTGAATACATACATACGTACGATTATCACGTCCGTAGGCGGCGTCCAAGGAGCAGTAGGTATCTCTTTTAACAACTTTTAGCCAAGAACAAAATTGAGCTGTACCTACTAGACAAACAATACTTAAAAAGAAGTGAAAAGTAGCTAATCCGTCACAAACACTATCCTAAAACCAAAACACTATGAGTCGCCTATTACGATACCTATGCCACACATGGAACACAGCTAGCATGAATCTAGCTACTAAAATCTTCTCACGAAGGATAATAAGTTATACATAATTTTATCTTTTTACAAACATATGGAGATTGTTACATTTTGTTCTTATTCCACATTAGAAGAAACAGTATGAACTATTTTAAGTACCTACTGTTCTATAAAAATAATCCAGGTTACAGTCGCTTTGCGTGTTGCGCAACGATTTATATTATACCTAAGCATTATCGCTTCAGAGATATGTTTTATTAATGTCCTGTAATACTTATAGTACAAATTGTTATATTATAGACATTTCGTAATAAGGAACTCAAACTGTCTCACGACACGCGAATATGGTATTTGTATCGGCAACAAAGATGGTATATCGTTTGGATGATCCTATGTGTATAAATCCCAATTTTAAAAATAGACTTTGGTTGACTAGTCCTATATGAAGATCCCACTATGCGCCTACCAATTGCTTCATCAGATCGGTTCATCTTATAATATCAAATTAATGTATTGTCATTCAGATTCTAAATATTCACTAGATTTTTTTACAAGTAGCTAGGGTAAAACTGTCTTCGAAGATTGAATTTCTTTGTAATTACATTCTGACAAACTTTTTCTACGAGAGAAGACAATAAAAGCGGGTTAAAAAGCTAAAAGTAGTAATTCTTTCTCTCACAACAATCAGTTCACTTTAGTTTAGTATCAATCTGTTCAAGTATGTTCTATGATCTGTGGGTAGGATATTCCGCCCTCTACCTCTGAACTTGAGCTCGGTTGTTCAGTTCATTTCAATTGACTTTCTGAACAGTTGCCAATCCTACCTGATTTTACCCGCATCACCCTGCAACTGGTGCAGCATTGTTATGTTACTGTTGTCTGCTTTTATTGTGAACTCATGAATTCAAAGTCTAGAAATATTTTTCCTTTTATTATTTTTATTTGAACCCGTCATGTTTCGTCTATAAATTGCCCATCATGACGGTTAAACCATAAAAACGCAGCAACTTTATGTGGATGGTCCATTATGATATGATATTATGTAGCAACCACTAAATTTAAGGCAATGTTACATATAAGTTTTTATTAACGAATGTTACCCACTAACGTGTGGAAATGTTGCACGACAAAAAATATACTGTAGCGTCGAGTAACAATAAGGCCACTTCGAAAATAAATCGAATGCCATTAAAAAACAGATAATAAATAATTTGCCAAGATGGTCACTGATAAGGACAGTGTAAGGCTCTTCAAAGATGATCAATCGATGGTTAAAGAGCGCCCTAATTGCGTAATTTCCAACCGCCACTTGATTAGCCTCTTGTCAGCCTACAGTACGTAATAAGGTAAAATCTACTCTAATACCTGGGTGGTTAAATTAAATTCATCGCGACACCTGCAGCTGGGTAATTACGTCGAGGATGGCACAGAGGGACGATTATTAGTAGTCTAATTGGATGTTAATTTCGTTCAAAATTCACGTTCTCATTGCTGTGTGCTCACACGTGTCTAAATGCCTATATTCGCTTAAATGTTTTCAGTTGAATAAATAATAGTGAAATCTCCATTATAGTTACTTAAATCGCTTTAAGGAATTTCATTCATGCTTAACGGAGAATCTTCACTTCATTCGAAGCAAATCTTAGGGCATTCAAGACTTGTAGGGGCTGCAATTAAAGCAATTCAATCTCATTCATGCTTATGGCGATATCTCACTGACAAAAGGTGGCGCTCCTGTGTGAAAGATGTCGAATTAAATATCTAATCATGCACATCTGGAATTTAGAAAATCTCGATAAAAAATAATATACATGTTTTGATTAGTAGTAAGCGCGTTATTAGTTCATAAAATTAAAAGCTTCTCTATTTAGTGTTGATGCATATATTTAAAAGTGAAATTAAGTACTTACGTCAGTACCATCTATGTACAATATTTATCATAATACATACGCCGCATACGCCGAAAGTTGCTTCGGGGATTATAGGCGTGATGTTATATATGTATTTATCTATGTATGTAAGTACTATAAATATACTTAGGTATATCCAAGTTACATCATATCAGTTAAATTGATCTAGATTGAGAACAATCTGCAGACCATACAGATGGCTTCACAGATGTGTCGTATCAAGTTATAACTTCCAAAGCCATTTATGGGGTTTAATGGCCATCATCCGACCGCCACTGTGATGTATTGGATTGTTCCCTTATTACATCATAACGTGTTATCCTTGTCATATTACCCTTGGGATAGTCAATTTGTCAATTCAACCCAATAAGAAAAAATAACAAAGCAGAGATTGCCTGTTCGTATTTCCGACATATTGCTTTATGGAAAAAAGAGATGAAGCGCGACTAAGGCGATAAATTTCCCTACCTAATTTTGGTAATATCTATAAATTTGTGCGGAAGATATTGCACCATCCATCTAATAATCCCGTAAAGTTGATTTCTTCCTTATTACCTACCGATACCAACTGCCAATATATTAACAGAAGTATCTCTTTTATAGATCTTTTGTTTTAACGAGAAACACGAGTGCCGTGATGGATCTGAAAATTATAGAAGCAGTACCTTGAATGAAAAAAATGCTTTATTTTGAGGGTGCTTAAATGCTTTCATAGCTCATGCCATAGATTTTTTTTATCCTTCTCCAATTTGCTCTCACTTAAGCGAAGGGCTTGTATGTGGTCACGACGCCAATTCGTACAACTAAAAAATAAAGCGTTTACTAGATAGTTGCAATTACAATCTCGTATAGTGTAGTTACCCAGTCCAACACGAATACATGGCTCATTCGGTAGTGACCCTGCCCCATGCGCCAGAGATGTGGGTTCGATTCCCAAACAGGACAAACATTCGTATGATGAATACATTGTGTTTGTTCTACGTCTCGGTGTTAATATCTAATATTCAAGTATATTTTTTAATACCACTGTTGAATCTGATATCTGTAACACAAGTGCTTAAGCTACTTACCTCGGAGTCAGATCAATGAATGTGATGCTGTGGGATATTTATTTCTTTTTCTCTATAAATAACTTGAGTGTCAAATACAGGTTCTGATCACTGTCTTTAGAGACCAAAATTCAAATCAATTTCAATTCAAACTAAACTTCACGCCACTTCCCTAGCGGGGTTGGCAGAGAGAACCGAAGCAAAATAAAAAGCAATGTTAACTAATCAATTATTGTAACCTTACTATAGGCCCCTAAGGTTCTGTATGAATCAACCCAATATTGATCAACCCGCTTTGCACCCAGAGTGTCTATTTGGGCCTTTATAGTGAAGAGAATTGACGCTTGCGGTATAATGAAATGAATTGACGCAAAATTACGCAGCGCTCGTTACTCATGTCTATTTGATGCAGTGAGAGGGGTCATCAACTTTACTGGTAAATCACGGTTTATAATCGAGTGATAGGAGTATGTAAAATAATTGTATGCTTATAAATATATTTTGTATAAGATTTGTGAATTAAAATAAAAAACGTATCTTTTAGAAAACGGTTGTAGTTTTCTATGCCACTGTTGGTATGCGTCGTCTCTGCAATATTTTGTCAAAAACTCAGTTCGAAGTCTTAAAACTTGAAAATGGTTGTTTAAATATAATAGCAACTAAATTAATTGAAGCGATTTCAATATTAATAACATACTATAGCAGTATTAATGAGATTATAATCAATGATACAACTGAAAGTAAATTATTTTTGTAGTTACACTGAATTCGGTTCACCGTTCGCTCGCCAAGGTTTGCTCTGCTGCGGCTACTAATGAATTTACACAAAATACTACAGGAGACCGCCAACATTTCAGCTATCATAAATGGTATTTATTTAATATAAAGAGTTTATTATAGATACCTTCTTTATATGTTAAACTAGCGGTCCATCCCAATTTCGTACGGGTAGACATTTAATTTTTTTAAAGTCTAAAGGTGTATATTAGTTTAGATATAGAAAAGAAAATATTTTCCATGTCTAGTTTTAGTTCCATTTCCGTTCGCGACGAGCAGCGTCTGATTCTTGGGCGGAGGAGTCGAGACGTGCTGGGTGTCCTAGCACGTCTCTCCTGGTGAGTTCAGCGGTTCATGGTCGGGGGGCTCTGACTCGCGCTTAACGGACCTACCCGACTGGGGAGATGACCTGTCGTCTCCACCATTGGCGCGGGCGCCCGATAGCGTGCTGACGCTGAGGCCTAGTGGAAGATTCCTTAGGGGCACCCGCGAAGCGTCAGTCAGCGTGGAGGATGCATCCCGGAGTTTACCCACTAAAACCGCTACCATCTTGGCCAGAGAGGGGGTCTCCTGATGCAGAGTTCCCTGGGAGTCCCACATAACCATCTCGTTTCTCCGGGTTTTACATTTCTTATTCAATTATCAGGTTTGTGATTTTTTAGACGATAAGCTAATGCCTTATCACTTCTATTTCACAATTGGCGACGATCGGCTAAAATGGCTGAAATATCTTGCTGCTTCTAAGACTGTGACCCTAAGTTCGATAGCGTTTGGCTGCGGGCTCTCTGAGCACACCGCTTACCGCGGCGGAACATTCCGCACTGTTTGCTCGTGCAGTCTACATATGACAGAAATACTCAACATTGACGCAGACAAAGCTGAGCTTGCATTTTAATTGTTGCTAAAGTAACTACAAGTTAAATACGCCCCGCCACATTGTGCACTATTGTTAATTGCTCGAGCTTAATGTGACACTAATTAGGGTAGTTTGTTATAGATAATTATTTTATTACTAAAGTATCTGTACCATTATGTATTATTATATATATATTCTTATTATCATTAACTCCAATTTGTAACCTACTGTTGTCTTTGACTACACAGATGTTATCGATTGCAAACAATACCCATAATAACAGTTTTTTTATCTAAAATTTTGTAAGGTTAGTTTGTGTTATTCTCAATTAAAAAATTATCAGATGATATCGAATCCCGATTCACAGGAGATAGCAATATATACAAATATATCCACTGTGGATCTTATTTCCTAAAATCCTTTAAATGAGTCCCTTAGAATAATCAGTTTAACAAATAACTCTCATACAAACTAAAAACAACCTTGTATGTTTGATAAGAAAAAATACTCCTATAACTTTATAAATATCAACGAATAACTACGTAAAATATACAAGTATGACCACAACAGTTCAAAATGATTGTATAAAATTTTATTACGATGCATGTTTGCAAACCAAAAAAAACGTAACTTTATTTTTCTAATAGGATAGTTTTCTAATATCTGTAATATCACCCTTATCTTAAAAATGCAATTCTTCACCCAGGACTAGTGCAACATTTTTTCTCGTCTAAATAAATATCAGAGGAATGTTCTTTATTTGTCTCTATTCTTAAAATTTCTCAACCATCTGTGTGCTCTGAAAGTTTCACAGATTTAAAAGTTTTGCACAAGTTTTCAATACATTTTTATCGATAAAATTAATGCTCATTTTCTTAGATCTGATAAAGTCGCTTAGCGTTAGTTTTAATTAAGCGTCTGTGAAAGTTGTTTTAATTAAAATATTGACAGTAAGTATTTGTAAAGAAAACCTCAAAGTTTTAATCCCTCATCAGAATTTTAATTTGTGTTTAGTAGGCAGTCAATCAAATTAATTAAGAATATATACTTATTTGTTTAAAAAATATATAGTTATTTGTGAAATAAAATTTCGTATACACGAACATTATGGATAGTCATGATTATAACACGTTAGGGATTTTGATTTTCGGACGAACAATAGGTATTCGGAGAAGAAAGGGACTAGGTACCTACCGAGAATTTTACCTACTCTTTTTTTTCATAAATGCGATGTAAGTAGGTATTAACGTGGAATTAACCTGGAAAAAAAATGGAGTGTGGTTTTAATTGTATCTTGTATAAGAAAGAACCTCATCTTAGTGCAATCATCTATCATTTTGTTGTTTTGATAAACAATATCACAGCCATATTAACAAGAAAACATTTACTAATCTGAACATAGTGCAACCAAATATACTCCTACAATCAACGATAAACCACTAACAAACCGCCTGACATGTTATTCAATCTGCACGAAAAATTAAATATGTGGATTATACGAATTGGAATCGCATATTTCAATTTTAATGCTTACTTCAGCAAACTGGTTCAGTCAGCTTTCTACTTACGCCAAAATTCTAAATATTTGTAAATTCATATGAAACAGCGCAGTATCTTTGCGCGACTATAAACTACTTAAACATGCTGTTTGTAGCCACTTGAAGTATAAAATTTAACGTCACCTTTCCTCAAGTTTGCTAGTTTCAAGATCTAAGCGAAAGTACGGCAACGGAAATGATAAAGTTAAGCCGCCGTACCTCGGCGGACAGTGATAGATTCAGCGCGCTCGCACTAGGGCAGTTAATAAGCATCTAACATACTCTGCCAGCTAAGTTATGCGATATTATATTAGTTAGCTGCTATTTAATTTTTTAATTTTCAAATATAATCAATAAATGCATGCAAATATACATACATACATACATACATACATACATACAATCATACATACATACAATCATACGTAAATACAATCATACATACATATTATATCAACACGTCTGCAATGCTCGAAGGGCTAAGCAGTCTAAGAAGCAATGAGTTCCTTAAGCCTTATTTAGCCAAAAATCAAGCTAGGTTAAATGGAAAACTATGAAGAGTAGGTGTAGAGACAAGTGGCGAGCTCGTCGCCTACATAATCACAAACCCAAAACCCAATACACCGCCTCCTATGACATGTTAGGCAAAAAATTCAGTTGTACATTCTTTTAGAAATCCAAACCAACATGGAACATGCGATTTTATTTTAAAATGTTATTTTTGCATGTTCCTTACTAATATAAACTCGCTTGTTACTAAACTATCATAAGGAACTCAATCTTAGGCAAACTGACTGGCAAAAAATAAAAATGCAATTGAAGCTCTGCAATAGCTTTAAGTTATATCTTCATATGAGGTTTTGTATCTTATCGATTATTTGTATCGATTTAAAAAATTGCAAGTTGTGGAATCGAATAATGATCATCTCTTTAAAGGTTCAGTACGTCCCTAAAACGCGGAAAAGCCACTGCAGGGTCGCGGCTTAGTGGCCTTGTCATTTTAAAACATGATGCTTGAAATAAAATGTGTTCTAACGACCTCTTGTTCTACAGCCATAACCTTGAACCAAGTAGTTTCAAAAAATAATTTATTTTCGCTTTCCAGAAGTTCGTCTCTGTCTTGTTGTAATCTTATTTCACATCTAGTACGGCAAAAAATTGTAATTTGACTTGATTAGTTTGTAAAATATAACGGGCGTACGCATAATACCTTCGAATACTTGCTGTTAGTATGTAAAACAATAAACAATTTGTATTACACACATTTAATCACTAATATACATTCCATTTGCCGTTCCGTCCAGGAATCAATTAACTTAATTAATTTCTACGCAGTATAATCTCCACTTAAAATTATATCCGGTTAAGAATACATATGTGTTAATAATGCAGTAATCCAAGCCCACTGCACTATCGTCAAAGCCACCGCAAGGGATACAACAGCCCAGAACAAGAGAGCCAATGCAATACGGACCTGAAGTCTGCGTTGCAACCAGATTTGTCCCATTGTGGCATATCTTAACGCCGACACGTGCCACCGGACGACACCGACACGGTCATGTAGCACGATCACGACCTAGTGTGAACGCAAAACAATATGCAACAATGTAAACCTTACTGATTAATGCGAACGTACCTATCCGTCTGTCTGTTACATCTTAGTGCCTTGACTTTACCGAGCAATTAAATTTAAGAAGCCTGAACCTGTTTAAAAGCTGTAGATACCGTCAGACGCACGATAACGTGTCACTGTTATAGACTGAATTCCACGCTGGCAGAGCCATAGTCAAGAGCTAGTATAGGATAATATTGTATGTAGATTTGGATACGGGTAGACTACGAAACAACCAGCATAGCGTGCATGCAATTATGCGTGCTACTGCTTCAAAGACTTTTCAGCAATTATGATACAACATTAAGTTTCTTTATTCAATCATCGTGCAACATATGCAAACCTATAATAAGCCTCTCGTAAACACATTTTCATTGGCGTTTAGATCTAGACACACATTTACGAATACAATTAGTAATATGATCGAGCGTGTTTCGTATTACAATAAAAAATCACATTAGTAATTAGTCCCAGCGTAAAATAGAGGCACTATTAATACTCTAAATTAACCTTCACCTGCCTTACCTTACTGTAAGCGTAGGTACACTCCTACATCTACAACGGGAGGTTATGATGCAAAGTGATATGTCAATTGGCACTCAGTTGAGGGCCGGGTACACAATTTCATTAGAAGGTACATAAAAGTCCATTAGGCCTTTGCGGCTTCGGCTGAGAGAATGTCAAGGGTCAACCATGCCACTTTCATCCGTTCGCGTGCGTCATGCTTACAATTATCATTTTAGAGTTCCATAGCCAGAAAAGGACCACTATTAATATGATAAGAAAGTGGTTTTAGTGAGCCTAATATGTTCATTAATCTATATGTTTACACTACTGGTAACCTTTAGGTAAGTTGAAAATAACGCTACACATTTGGATAATAATTTATCATTATAAGGGCAAATAACATTTATTCATCTTCCTAGCGTTATGTCTCGTGCTTAGACGGAGTCCGCTTAGACCACGATCCAGGATTTAGCGAGTCTGGTAAATCCGTAACCCTAAGTTTGGGGAACCAGACATTTTGGGATCATGGATACAATCCAAAGTTGTTTGAATTTGCAGGTTTCATCACGATGTTTTCCTTCACCGTCGAGCTAGTGGTATAAATACGTACATAGACTTGAAAAATCCAGAGGTACGTGCCCGGGTTTGAACCCGCACTCCTCGGTTAAGAGGCGCGTGTCCTTACCATTGAGCTACCACCGCTCCTGGCCAATAACATTTATTATTTATCGATAATATAATTGCAACACAATTTAAACAAACACGGTGAACCTATAGCGGTCAATTATGATGTATGCTGTTAAAAAGCTTCCAAGTCTTTGAAACACAATTAAATTGCAGTAGATATAACCCTAGTTTTTGTTTACTGTTTGTATACCTACTAAAATGAAACAATCTCTCATAAATAATAAGAAGCACACAAATTGGGAGGTTTTTAAGATAAAAAATATCGCGAAGTAAAAAGTTTTACAGAAAACAGATAACTGCTAAAACTAATAAAACGAAAAATGTGAAAGTTACCAGTATCTAACCGTGATAAGACGAAAGACATCGTTCGTGCCACCTCTGGTTCAGTAAAATAATAGTCTTGTAAGCATTTTTATTTTATTTTACCTAAAATATAACTAGATTCAATATCTAATACGTCTATGCAGATCCCTAATTAGCACGAAACACAACGCTAGAAAAGCACTATAATTGTACATATTTGTATTATGTGATTACAAAAAGATTGAGAAAACATTTCCTAGCGATTAGGTTCATAATACAAGGATCTTCTGAGGATACCCCAGTACAAGCGTATTCAGACACATTCTTGGCCCATTTTTATATTGACGGCGACAGGTGTACTCGATTTAATGCTCCGTTTGGCTCCTTTCAACATTATACAAAGTATCACATTCCGTTCTTTTTCTGTTCGGTTTTCTGAAAGTGTTTTTCTAAATGGATTATTTTTTCTTACGTTGTATCGGATGAATCTACACAGACATGTTACGCATTATGCAGCTCTATAAAGTTTTACATTGAGCACAGATTACTGAATAGTTACTCCGAAAGATACAATAAGATTACAAGGAATTATAAAAATGTATGCCATTACATATAATGTATAATTCAAATAACTTTGGATTTGTAATCATGATCCAAAAAAAATTCTGGTTCCCCCATCTTAGGGTTACGAAGGTCAGATTAGCAGTCACTTCAGTTAATTACCAGACTCACTAAATCCTGGATCATGGTCTAAGCGGACCCCGTCTAAGCACGGGACAAAACGCAAGGAGGGAAGGTGATGATAATAATTTATAATTCGTTACATATAATTTCAATTAAATTTTACCATCCAAGTCCTTAATTTATTATATTTTACCTGAGTCCCAAAGGTGTAATGGCAAATGGGAGACACTCTAGTATAAAGCCAATCTCCCTTCAAAACTCCAACTAAGATTTGAAATTAAAATATCACTAGGGCTTCAGCTAGATTGCGGCTACTTACGCAACTGCAGTCAGTAAAGTAAACTAAAGGACAAACAAAATGCTGTTGAAGCTTTAGTGGTGAGAAAGAAATGTAAAATGACTGGTCTCGGCTAGGTAAGGTTGCAGCCGGTAAAGTACACGCCGTCAAACATCATGCTACTGGGGCTTCACAGCTCAAAAAGAAACGTGAAATCTTGGGTGCGACTCCTTAAGAAAGACTGCAATCGATAAGGTAAACATCATTATCCAAAATGCTAAAGCCATAGCTTTAGTTCCCAGAAAAAAAGTAAATTAAATTCCTGACTTCGGCTACTTACGCTAGCTTGCAGTCGGTAAAGTACGCACTGCCGACGGCTTAGTGGCAGCTTCAAAACTTACAGTAAGTTAACCCTGATAGTGGTTGACCCCAAGATAAGAAGAAGGCCATGCCTTATTCCTTTCTTCCGCACTTTGTTCGAAATCTCAGATAATAGACCATTTTTTTAATCTTCAGCATTATGATTATGTTATGTATAACTAAATCTAGACGTTTTTAAGATCTGGTCGCGTTAGAGATTATACCATTTACTCAATGGGGACATTTATAGTTCTAGACACCTTAACAAGTAGATATTTTGTTATTCTTAACGAACCTTTTAAGCATAAAAAAATAAAATTAACAATAGCTAAGCTTCATATAATGAAGCTTAGCTACTGACTTATGTATCCAAGATAACAAGACAACAAGATAGAAAACGTTACAATCTAAAATAAGTCTATCCATTTATTAATCAAACTGGCAGCTATTTTAATTTCTAATTTTAAATATAAACAAAACAATGATGATTATAATTATTCGATCGGAAAACCCATAATAATTCAGGGAGCGGGGAATAACTCTCAGAATCCAATCAGTAGGCATTTCGTTAGATCGGGCAGCTAGCTAGTGACCTTTGTCTTTGATATTTTCAAGATTAAAACGGTTGAGACGAGCTAACAACACGTTTTAGCGGAACATTGTTCGAACATTATTACATTCACTTCGAATAGTAGGTAGGTTTTTGATGTAAACCATAGGTTCCCAACGGGGGCGGTATCGCCTTCAAGTGGGCGCTAGAGATTTTCGAGGGGGCGATAGCGGGCCCAAAAGGTAAATGACTGATATATTTTTAGAAAAAACTAGTTTAACCTTATTTAGCCGTCGAAAATTATGTTCGATGCTTTTTTTTTTATAAAGGGGGTAATCCAAAAAAGGTTGGGAACCTATGGTAAACGAATTCATATGGAGATGTTAAGTTCATGGTCTATCACGGATATAGCTACGCACTTTGTAGCAAACGAAAGGACTTACGCCAACTCGCCTATGTGTTGATGCATAATGTCTGCTTATTTACTCGTGTCTAATAACAAGTAACGATGTAGAGCGTCTAATGAAGTAATATTCTTACAACAGATAAGTGTGAATAAAACTACATTTCAACACATGTATATGAATATATAATAAATAGGAAAACATAAAATGATGAAATCATTAATATTTTTATTAATGCTATGAATGCGAAAGTTTAATCTATCTCTTTGTTTGTCTGTTACATGTTCACGCCTATTTAACTGATGCGATGACATTTATCACGTCTACATGTTCAACCCTGAGGAAAGATATAGGGTACTTTTAATCCCGAACAAAATTAATAGGTCCAGTGGGATGCACGATAGAGTACCTATCTGTAACAGACCAAAACTTCACGCGGGTAAGAGATGTTAACTGTGTATGAATACTGTTATCGTTAACAATTAAAAACTTCAAAAATTTCGATGGTAAATAAAATAACAACATTTGCCACTTGCCAAGTGGGAGTAGAAAGTCCCTACGATTTTATCCCTTTGTTTAAGTTCTAGCTTCTGTCCGCGGCTTTGCTCGCGTAGTACATCGATGAAACATTGCTTAAGTATTTTTCTAATGTATAAGCTATACTATTGCAAAGTTTCATTAAAATCCATACAATACTTTTTGCGTGTAAGAGTGACAAACATCCACACAAACTTTCGCGATATAAGTAACATATTAAGATTAGTCCACAAGTGTCCCTGACAAGATATAAATTTTAAATTACAGAAATTAATGTGTATACTTTATTAGTTTAAAAGTAAGTACGTACGGAGCGACAGAGTTAAGTGACAAGCTGTGGCCGTATGACGAGTGTAAGTAATGACTATTTCAAGTTTCTCTCAGTCAGCGAGACGAGGGCCAAAGTCGCCAGACAAGCAAATTTCTGTCATCTGTTATTTCGTTCTAAGTCACAAATGATTCCCCTCTCTCATTAAACAGTTTGTTAGTATAAAAAATTCATTAGCAAAAGAATAATGTTTTA
The DNA here is from genome assembly GCA_951394215.1 of Glyphodes perspectalis. NCBI lineage: Eukaryota > Metazoa > Arthropoda > Insecta > Lepidoptera > Crambidae > Glyphodes > Glyphodes perspectalis. The sequence goes on from OX596203.1 coordinate 8,123,515, forward strand.
CTTTGTTATTAGCATTACAGAATTAACATTACATTCAGGGATAAGCATTTTTGCTCCAAAAACACGAAACGCAGAAACTTAGTTTAACAAATATATTCAGTATTAACTATAGTTTAACAAATATAACAATCAAACAATACTCTTAGCATATTAAAATTTAAGATTATTTTATATAGAATAAAAATGACAACGCCTAGATTTAAATAAGCCGTGGAACGCCCTTTTACCAATGACCTCAATTTTTGTAAACCTAATTAGTACTAAATAAATAATGTATTATAAACAGTATTCGTATCACGAACAACAATGACTAAATTATCTCAGTAGACAACAATAAACCAACTGTATAAAAGTTTCTTAAACACGACCGAAGCTAAAACATAAATTATGTTCATGCTAATACAAAGTCCACGGGGAACTTTAAACTTATTTAAAAGTTAATGAAAGCCTATTTAGTTACTGAACAGTCTATAGAGGTTACATTCTAGGGTCATTATTCTAAAACTTTTTGACTTACACTAAGCCTTCATAAATCCTACAAAAAATCTAAGCACAAATAGTTGATAAGAGAAAGAAATATATTTTTTAACTAATATTTAAAGTTATTATGTTAAAGTTTTTAGCAAATACAACAAAATTGCTTGTAAATAAGTCTCACAATAACATTATCCAATGAACTAATGCTATTAACCCACAGCGAATTATCGGTTTTTGTTGGGATTGAATAATTACTAAAATCGATATTTCGCAAATCTACACGTGGAATCAACTTATCTCGGTATATTAGGAACGTACTACTACATTATTCCGTAGGTAGTCCTGAGCAGTTCATATATCTTTAATGGATTAAATGCTTACAATTTCAGTTTCCAACCCACTGAGAGCGCCTAGTCGTGTACTGAAACAATACAATGCGCTCTAACGCTACGAACGCTCAATTTAACTCAAAAATTATATGGCGCGTTACTTCATCGTACCGTAATTATTCCAGCTTTCACGCTACGTATGTTGGCACGACTAGTACCAACGCTAACGTATGTAGATTCTGTAGCAAATCAGCATAGGACTCTGTAGATAGAATGGATGATCTTTATTGCGCGAATTACAAAGTGCGATACAATTAATGCTATGTATAGTGCAAATTTTGTAAATAATCTATTGTAAAAATAATACACATACAAACCATCATGTCTGCTATTTTCTAAGACCTAAGGGATAGGCAGTTTCTTAAGAGCACTAAGTAACTCCATTCCAATCAGCTTATTTTTTGGTGGTATACTGTAAGACATCTTATAATAAAGCACATCTATTTACGTGTGAAAACATGAAAAACAAAAATAATGAGAATGCCGGGAAGATTATATCTAGTTGACAAATACGTCAGAGGTACGAAACGAGCGCATATTTTAGTGGCCAAGGGAAAATTATCACATTATCTCCTTAGGTATATCCAATTACGATATATCTGCTACTGGTACTGTAAACAAAGTCTGTTTAATTTAATATTATCAGAGTTTTATTAAGTTTAACTCGTGACATAAGCTTCATATATCAACACTATTTTTAAATAATAAATATCTATTCCAATTCTGCACTATACTTACATTTATTCATTTTAACAATGATACCCAAGTATCGTAATCATTAATTAAAAATATGTTACACTATAAATAATGAGCTTATACGCGCTCTTGCGATAACATTTGCTTATTTATGTAAGCAATATTTATCAAAATCTAACACTTAGGTCATAAATAATACCTAAGCTTGAACGAAAAATAACAATGACATAAGTTCCTCGCAATGATATTGTCTTAACAACAAGAGAGATAAAGTAGAAAGATAAAATGAGTTCCAGAGTAGTCCGGCAAACACGGGGTTATCTCTAAATACATATTGCTTCGGCGTACTTTCCCACTAGCGTCCCATTCCGTAGCTGCAACTCCAACCGATCAGTGGCTATTCTGCAACATTCAAGTGAGTATTTCTGCAAATCAGATCGCTACTTTTCACGTAAACGTAGTAACAAATGCTGGTAAATAATTAAAATATCTATCTAAGCTTGCATGTTTCCAAAAGACACAGAAGGAACATAATAAAAATCATAGTAATTTTTCCGTCAAGTTCCTAAAAGTGATATCAACTCCTATATCACATTCAGATAAGCTAACTTTAAAGAAATTGACCTTCGCAAATGATATGCCAGCATATTTTCAATAGAAACAAAATTATAAATATTCTATCAATCGATCCCTTTTTTTATCTATAAAAACAGCAATTTCTCTCTCAAATGAAAAACATTAGTCAAGCAACTAATATTATGATATTTTCATACACTTTAATTATCATTTATTTATCCTCTCTAAACAGAAAACTCGTTTTGAGCACAAACTTTTGCGACCCGGTATTTGCATATCAAAATCGCAAATTAGAGTTCAATCTCAAAACGTCGCGTCCGTTACGGTTCAAAGCCAGATAATACCCGTGTTAAAAGTTTTATCTTACCTTTCGAAAAATAGATATAAAATTTTTATTTATTTTTTTGTCCGGGACTTGGCTCGTGTTGATCTGGGACAAAAAAAAAAGAATGTGCCAACTGTGGTTCTTACCTAGCATGCAGTAAGAGGCGACTAATGGTTTACGGACTTATGGGTATGTGACTGAGTAGGCGACGAGCTTGCCACTTGTCACTCCTTTTTCATGTCGTAAAAGGCGACTAATGGTTTATAGGGTTTTGGGTGTGTGATTGTGTAGGCGACAGGTTAGCTGCTTGTCACAGCTTTTTCACAATTTTCCATCTAACCCAGCCCGGCATTATTTTTGGCTGAATGTGGTTAAAGGAGCATGTTGCCCCTTTGACTCTGCCTACCCCTTCGGGGATTATGGGAGTGATGTTATGTATGTAGTGATTTAATAAATAAATCAATCTCGGTTCAAGCATTACACTCCACAATTGGTAATCTTTAAATAGACGAGCCATCGAACGCAATATTGCTATATCCACTATAATAATCATGAATTTATATCGTAAACCCTTTAAATTTTACTGATTTGACGACTTAACGTCCAATAAGCGTGATATGTTCGTATATGTAATCGATAAATTTTTTTAAGGCCGCCATATCTCACAGCAAAAATGGAATGAGCCCTTAAGCAAAGCTGACCGGGCGTACTCGTATCTACACCGTGCAGGTACGGTGTGTCCTGGGAGATACGGCCCCGTAAAATTCGGGATACCTTTAGCTTCAATTAATATTTGATACCAACCTAAAAGTTAACAAAAACGATTGGTGAAAATGGTATGTAGAATCTACAACATATAAAATACATCAATTAGTCAAAATAATATATGAGTAATCTTTAAAAGAACAATCGATGGTTTTGCTGTAATTTTTTTACTAGCGTAGGACGAACATAATGATAAACAATAATGTTTTATTATAATCAAAATAAAGCTTACATTTCAAGTCAAGCAAACCAGAATTTCGAGTCAGATCTTGGTTAGACGTAATAAGTAGATACTTAGCCTGTGATTGACATGTACTTAAGATATTGTGCTTACAATCGCAAAATAGGAATAATTAGTTTGATCTTCTCTTTGACTTTTGCACAGTTAAGATAACATTTCAGTCAGTAATCAATTTTGTTACTAAATATTCATCAGTATTAAAGTAATTGGTAATATTTCTTGCCCGTCCTTCGCAAAAGACGGCATCTATCTATAAAGGTATGATATAATATGTGTTAGGGTTTTTCTAATATATTAACATACCCCTTACCTTTACGAACAAATAAAATGTAATCATCTTCTTTATTTATTGATTAGTATTTTCTCAAGTAAGTGACATTATGTTTTTATTAAGAAATAAAGAATATTTAAACCTTAGGCAACGAGGTAGCCACTTGTCAATACTTTTTTATAGTCGTATATCTAACGCACCTCCATTATATTTGTCTAAATGTGCTCTAGGGAAGCTGCTGTTCCCTGGATTCTACTGACTCCTTCGGCGTGATAGTATGTAGATATGTTATACCTAACATCGTCACAAACTTAACTGTTTATGCAATTAGTAGGATAAATAGGTGTGCAAATCTGCACTAGCCTTTTATATATTTTTACCTTTTTATACCCTTTTGTCTATGTTTTTGATTTGAGTTTGAGCTATTGGTTATGCTTTTTTGATTGATTTTTTGTTTAACTACCAAAGTAGGTATATCCTATTCTGTTATTCAAGCGCAAATCGTTTTCAAAGTGTCGTCGTGACTGTATACTTTTTCAATCGACTTAAAAAAAAGGAGGAGGTTTTCAATTCGACCGTATATATGTTTTTTCAAAGGAAATTTTATTTCATGTTATCAGGATACCTCGTAAAACTAGTTGTTACGAGCATTTAGTAAGGTTTTGACTTACTGGAAGGGGGTCAGTCTTTTGTAACAGTTACACGTTTATCCAGTATGTGCACACTTTACTCGTCCGTTCATTGTCATTCGGAGCGCGCCCGTTTTTCGAACAACATTCAGGATTCAGACCGTGAGATGTTGCCGATTGTTTTTCGTTTTGATGGAATCGTTTAGGGTTCACCCAATCCCTGAATTAATCAGTACGAATCGGCGGGCAACGAGATTGAATAGCTTAAAAATTGTGAGTCACGTTATTTGATTAAGGCTTGATTGATTCTGAGTATATGAGATTTATTTATCATAGGTAGGTACCTGATATACAATAATATATAGTATTTTTTACATATCATTGTTTTTATTGGACTAGGAACTGTAAGCGACTTAAGGTTCATGTTATCCGTAGTAGTGATTTCCCACAAATGTACTAAAACATAATTTTACGAGACAAATATTTTTCTCATGCACATGATTGTTTTTAGTATTTTTTATAATTGTTAAGAACAATTACTTAGTTAGAGCGTTTAATTTCTGCAAAATAATGGTCTACCTTTCCTAGCTATACCAATTTTAAAATAAATTAATTCATATATAATAAGCAATTTACATTTAAAATGCATTTACATTTTCAAAATAAAATAACAAACTAAATTGTGCGCAATTATTTTTAAATAAATATTCATGTTAGTACATTGTAAAACTATAATAATATTTTATTTATATTTTGTATTTCCAGAATGAAAGCTGTAACAGTATTTTTACTGCTCACCTGTGTGGTGGCCATGGCCTACGGTGACCTCGTGTGTGGCACTAGCTACTGCAAGCAGAACCCGTGTAGCGCCAACGTGGCGAAAAGCAGCTGCAAGACTCCCTCCGTTTACCGCGCCAACCACGCGGGCAAGTGCGCCTGCTGCCCCGCCTGTGTCACGCTCCTTGGTGAGTAGTCGCTCACACACGCTGCTGCAGTGAGCAGCTGCAACGCGCCCACTTACCATTTTACCTAATAAATTTTAAGTCATAAATAGGTAAACTTTCTATCATTTCGGAAATGTAGCGACGATACTACGGCATGACCTATCCATTACGTGGACAGAGTCCGTCATTAAACTATGTTATAATTGATATTTTCAGGTGAGGGTGCTGCCTGCAAGACCTACAGCAAGGAACTCGGCGAGACACCCTCAGCGATCTGCCGCGAGCCCCTACTGTGCCAGCGCGGAGTCTGCACCAAAGTCACCAAGAGGACTTAATTATTGGAACTAGTATATACAAGAAATCCATGACTACTTTAAATAATATCCGGTAGAATGATTGACTGCGACATTTTTAAAAATAACGACTACATTCATATTTAGATATTTTATACAACTTTATTAATAATACAAAAAAATATATATCCTTGAAATGGAGTATTGAATGAAAAGATTACGGTAACCATATTTCTAAGCAATTTTGCAGCATTATTTTTGTTAATACAGAATATTAAACAAATAATTATAGCCTTTTAATTTGTTTGACAAAAATATTTTCATTGTGCTGCTGTTTATCTACCCTTGACCTTACCCCACCCATTTATTTTTAATAAAATTTAATTACATTATACCGTCTGAAGGACTTCCTTACAGAATTTTGGAAACGATAATTTCTACTACGTATTTAATTTTGCCGAAATGTAATTAGGAATTTGCACTTCAATGTAATATTAATGTAACTTTTTAGCCGTCGCGTTTAGGTAAATCAATTAATGTTTCTTTGAAAAGAATATTTTCATAATGCTTTGAGTCCCATTAATCTATATCTTACAAAATTCTTTTACTTTCCTCATTTAAAAAATATGCTTTATAAACGTTACTAATATACTCGGAAATACACAATATTAAAAAAATATGTATGATTTTTTTTTTAAAGAAATGAAAATGTCTTTTAAATTTCATTCTTTGACAGTGATTGCTAAGGTGAGAATGAATTATACATGGGTACCTACCTACTAAATGATAATTGCTTCTTTATTTTGAATTAAATACGAATCGTCCTTTCAAAGTCAAAAACGTTTTCTTGTATTTCCGTTGGGGCGAATCATAATAATAAGTGCTAGAACACTTTTGGCATTTGTTATTCATACCGCTTTGCAGATAAGCTGATGCCGAACAACCGTCAAACAATAAATTCCGCCCTCGAAATTATTCTTATTCATATTTTACTAGCTTCGGAGTTTTATTCAAATATAGTTTCGTTATTATCCAATGGCAACGAGAAATTGCTTCCTTTATAAAAAAAATATAAAAATAACCATTGTTTATTTTTTTGTTAAATGGTCTCTATCATCTGTTTGTAATCATAAACACAGTGTCCAATGCTTGATTCAATACTTATTTTCCGTTAACCTTTTCGCGAGACGAATATATATATATATATATTTTTTTTTTTTATTTTTTTTTAATATATATATATACGTCCCGTTGTAGGGCAAAGGCCTTTTTTATTATCAAACATTAAAAACGATGTACCTAATAAGAAACACGACCAAGAAAAACTTCAAATTTAGAAACATATTTTTCTTACTGACTAACTATAAATAAAATAAAATACCTTAGACCTGTGACTTTACGAACAAAATAAAATAGGTATTATAAGTCATAATTCATGAGTAAGTAAATCCAAGTAAATGTATATGTATATACAAATACTCCTCGACTCAATGTTACCTCAAAGTAAGTGATGGAATCTCACACGGAATTTCCAAGGAACGTCAAAGCTGGCATAAAAAAGTTAAGAAAAAAATGCGATCCCAGCATATTTTATTGTTTACTTGCGAATGATAAATAACATTATGAACATAATTCTCCGTGTCAAGAAAATGGGAGCAAAGGTTAACCGACTTCGCCTTACTTCAACGTTCATAATTTATTACTAAACCAGCAGAAGCCTCCGAGTATGTACGTTTATGGTTATTGAAAACACCTGTAAAGCATTTAGCGCCTCAAAAATGCTTCTTAGGTATGTTACACATATATTAAAGACAGTGTGTTTTTGAAGACTTTTGCTTAACAATCAGTTTCACCATAATATTTCAACATTTATTGAATATTCTTAATTGGAAAGTAGGTGTCGTTGTGGAAACCAGCGGCTTTTAAAAGGCTTATGTTTACACGTTAATTTAATTTGCTCACAGGATGAAAGTTCTATGCGAACGTAGTCGCAGACTAATACTAGAGTGAGTTATAAGTATATTATATAGTGTAGCTTTTTGTCCTTGATTAGGTACTAGCAACTAATATGTAACAACTACTGGATGTCCAAATAAATAAATATATAAAAATGTAAATACACAATAATATTAATGGCAATGTTGACCACAAAATTTCGCAACTCATGTATGTGTACTATGCCCTCAAAACAAGTACCTTACAGAATGGTGCTAACCATGTTTTCGTTACACGTGATTTATTACTGTAAGGAGAAGTGATAACTGTAATGTTAAGATGTCGATAAGAAATTTGCGCCGGAATCTAAAGATCGTAATCTCATAAAGTCTATGAGTAGGGTTCGTAAACTTATTTGACCTTTATATGTCAATATTCATGTTATTAAGTCCACAAAGCTGGCTCCCACTCATGCATAAGGTACCCAAAATTGATTACTTATTGCGTATCGGCACGTGACTTCCGAGATTATTACGAGGTCAAATCACAGAAATATGTAAGTACAAAAAGTTTCAGTCTTAATTACGTTTACGTAACAGAACTGTACGTTATACAATAAAACAAATTATGTATAAGAAAACGATATAAACAGAAAAATGTCGCCTAGAATGAAACTCAATCCTTTGCTTAATAGAATCTTAAACACCACGCGTGCTATTTGATTAATTACGTTATAAAATCTTGAAATATTTTGAAAGAGGTTTAAACTAAATTTAAGTGTGATTTCCACTGCTAAATACATAAAAAATAGCACCAGAAAATACACATTAATAATAATCTCTATATACGGAAGCACCTTTACAATTGAACCCGTCATTTCGAAAAGGGCACGAGTCACACTTTTTTCAAATATCACTTTTTGGCGCCATTTTATTTATCGAAACGTTTTACATATTCCCCGTGAAAAGGGCGCATCTTCATACATCACAAGTCAACTTAAAAGGCAAACGAAAATTAAAGTCTGTTTGAAAAAGGCACGAGTCCTGGACTTTTGCTATTTCCTAAATGTCACATTTCACATTTTTCAAGACTACACCAGGTCTTGGGACAACACGTGAATCCATAGATTGTTTAGTCAGTCATGATTTTCAACTCTTACAGAGGATGGGTACCAGGCCCCCCTTACCATCAAATAATACTCCTGCATATGCTGGTAAAGTGCCAATCAATGAAAAGAAAATGTTTGATTTAAAAAAACTAGAAAAATATATTCCAGCAGAGTTCCAAACTTTCTATACAGAGATTCTTGAGTGGCCAACAACTTCAGCAAACAATGAATTTCACGAAAATCAAGATGATTAACTAACAGTTCTTCTTAAAATATTTCATTTTGTATAAACATCAGAGAGGTCATTTCGAAAAAGGCATTAGTCCTGAAACTTAAATCAAAAATATCTGTATGATAAATGCTTTTTTTTTTATAAATCAAAGTCACAAAAATTTTCTATTTCTTTTATTTAATAACTCTTTTTTGTTGTTCCTGAAAAGTTTTAATTAATGGACTTGTGTCCTTTTCGAAATGACGGGTTCAATTGTAGTATCTAGACGTTAATAGAAACTATTTGTCTTAATTTCACACCATAACACACTAAGCAAACATATATTTTTTTTTAATTAAAAACATAATCACTTCCATATCTTTTCTTAACGATGCGGCGTATGAGGCATACACTAGTGGATGATTTAAAAAGCCGTAAAACGGAACGACGGTGAAACAATAAGGTCTCATAAACCTTTTATTTCCATTGTTTACGACGCGCGCCCGCCTTACCACTTCTGCCCCCACACATAACTATACATGCATTATGTCGTGTTTTATGATGATAAATCTTGTACACATATACTTCTTTGCATGTAATATCGCATGCAATCATTTAATAGGAAACGAGGGAATTCTTCAGCCTTTTATTTATCGAGTATGAACGGCGAAGGAATTTTAAAAGTATTAAGGCGATGAAAATTATTATAGTATGTGTATGGAATGGCGAGCTTATTATATGGCTCTATTTGGTGTCTTATAACATTAATTGTATTAATAAATAAATAAAAATCTACCCTATCTAATCTTAGTGAGGAGTTAATTGTCGAATCCAGTAAACAAATCTAACTTATATATATAAGTACACCCTCTTTAGTATTAATTTAGTTGACTTTTAATCAACAAGGTTTTCATTTAAAATAATAATATTTAGCTTTGATATTTTCGAAAATTATAGACTGTAATAGAACAGATAAATGATTACATTTTAACTGTATAAAACGTCGTAAAAGAAAACGTTTTCTGGCGACTAAAAAAAAGATTTCAACAATTATACATTTATAAAATTGCAGTCTACTTATTATAATCGTCATACAAAAATTCGTCGAGGTTCATTCATAAAAGTCATATACCCATTTGGTTCTCAGTTTTTTTTTTTTTAAATATGACTTCGAAGAAAATTATTGCCATTACGACTGCTACGAATGTGTGTGTCCGTAAGATGGTCGAATATCTTACCTGATAATATTTGATGTTACATTGTACATGCAAATATGTATATAAGATTATACCTAAATATCATGCTTCGTATTGTATATTATCATACACATATGTGTATATGAGGATATCCTCATATACTATAATCTATACTTATAATAAATCTTAGAGAGGTCAATTCTGTACATGAAATATATTTTCAAAATAACTATCAGGGGGTGATTAGTGGTCGATACTGATGCCAAAAATGCAATCAGTAAAATTTTTGTCTGTCTGTCTGTCTGTCTATATGTTCCTTATAGAAACAAAAACTACTCAACGGATTTTAACGAAACTTGCTACAATTATTCTTCATACTCCTGGGCAGGTTATAGTATACTTTTCATCACGCTACAATCAATAGGAGCAGAGTAGTGAAGGGAAATGTTGAGAAAACGGGAGAAGTTACTCCATTTTTTAAGCTTCCGTCGCGTGTGCAGCCTTAATGGTTAAAGTTACATAGAAATCATGTATGACGGAAATAGTCTTTATAATATTAACCATAAACGCGGATGACACCGCTGGCACAGCTAGTATTAAATATAACTGGAATTAACAATTTATGAACACGCCAATTTATTTCCGGTGGGGTTTTTTTTTTGTTAATAGTCCTAATTGTAATATATTCTGGCATGCAATTGATACTAATCGTATTTATTCAATTAACAATTCCTAGTGGTTTACAAAAATCCAGATTCGAAGTTAACAATACTTATTCTTTTCATTAATGGATTATATTCGAAAAAAATTATATCATGCAATTTTAATAAAATCTAGCTCTCACTTTAAACTGGCGAAGGTAGTACTATTCGTTCCCTGTTCACACACTATTGTCATCCTTGGCAGATGCTATTGTATTCGATTTCCCTTCTCTCTCTCTCCTTTTAAGCAAACAAGATTAGCATTTTTTGCTAAGTGTAGGGATGTTTCTGTTAAAATATATCGATATTTTATGCGATATATGTATAGAGCTCTATCGATATTTTGCGTTGTATTGTGATTTTTATTTTTATACATACATAACATCACGTCCGTAATACCCGAACAACACCATATTTTCTTATATTTTCTCTAAAATATAGTTGCCAAATCACAATAATTATGCTACCTGACTGGCTACAATAGTTCACCCACAGAACAGAAAATTGTCATTATTTATATGGTTTTTCTTTCAGTTTGACCGCCCTACAACCGAAAAGCTTTTGCACACTATCGATATATCGATTATTAGACAACTCGATAATAGGGAATCTATCGACATTCTTTTTAAAATGTGGCTAATCTTAGTGTTACGCCGGTATTTATATTCGGTGAAGTGTAGGTATATGTTATTCATAATATTATGTATAAAGTAAAGTTATAAGTGTCTACGTGTACTTGTATACAGTAAGTGAATTATTATTAAATTTTTAAAGGTTTAATATTCAAAACACAATTTTTTTCGTGAATAATAATTAAGTACATCTGTTTCGAAATTAGACCTGATAAAATTAGAAAACGGTATTAAATGGTGGAGCGGTGGTAGCTCAATGGTAAGGACGCGCTTTATATCCGAGAGGTGCGGGTTCAAACCCGAGCATGTACCTCTGGATTTTACAAATTAATGTACGTATATACACCACTAACTCGGTGACAAGGGAAAACATCGTGATGTAACCTGCAAATTCAAACAACTTCAGATTTGTAACCATGATCCAAAAATTTCCCCTATCTTAGGGTTACGAAGGTCAGATCGGCAGTCACTTCACTGTAATTACCAGACTCGCTAAATCCTGGATCATGGTCTAAAGCGGACCCCGCCTAAGCACGGGACATAACGCTAGGAAAATTAGAAAACAGTTTATAAATAATTGTTATATCAAGTTATATTTTAGCCGTGAATATATATTTTAACAAGTTGGATTTCATATCAGACGATATCATATGAGTTTGTAATTTAATTAAATTTAAGATATTCTATAATTAACTTAACGCCCGTAATCCCCAAAGGGGTAGCAAGCCACTTTAACCAGGTTCAGCCAAAAAATAAAACTTCACTGGGTTAAATGGAAAATTGTGAAAAAGTGGCTAGCTTGTCGCCTACACAATCACAAACACAAAACCCGATATACCATTAGTCGCCTTTTGCCAACGACATGTTTGGCAAGGAAAACACAGGGGATATAATTTAAAATATTTTATAATATAATTATAAATTAAAAGGTAATTCACGTCATTACTTATTATTTTCCGCGAATACTACCACAGTCAGATATAAAAAACAAAAACCAATAGAATAAATATGTGTAGCGAAGCTACGAAAAAAATATGTTTCTTATTAGTGGTGACATGATGTGCTACGTCAATAACATCGAGTCTAAATAACAAATCACCCCCGGAATCAATGCAAAAAAACGAATTACTTGAAATGCTCGCGACGTAGTTGGTTGCAGCGCTAATCTCGATCAACTGGGAACGTGCCTTCACCCTTCATATGTCGGCAGTCTGAACAACTTTTATTACTTACGCAATTACATTTTCCTTCTCCCAATGTTTGTCCTCTTAACACATCGCGATTTAAAAGAACAGTCAGTAACGACAATATTTTAAGATGTCCCAAATCCACACTATTATTATAAAGAGAAAAGATTTGTATGTATGTAAGTAACGAATAAACTGGACCGATTGGTCCAGTAGTTTTTTAGTCAAAAATTCTTTCACTATTAGAATGTTCACTGATTAACATAGGTTATGAACATTTTGAAAAAGCTTTGGTTAGGTTTGAGAATAAATGTCCACTCGTGCGAAGCTGAGGCGGGCTGCTCGTATAGAATATTTGTTATTATTTATGTATATAGTTAGAAATTATCTTAACGAATATCAGTTATTTTATCATACACGTGAGCGAAACTTCACCCTTTCCCAGAAATACATTTATATAAAGGTGTAACAAATTTCAAATACTTACAAAGACTTTTTCTGTGTCTAACATTTTAGTGTAAAGGTTAATAAACATACTAGCTTCGTAACGCCCCGACCCGGCGCACTTCGTAACGCCCCGTTCTCGTATTTTCAATACCCATTTTTTTTTATTGACCGCGCAACTTTTTTATTTTTTTCTTTCAAGAACCTTCCCTTGACAATAACAAACACAACTAAAAAAGAATTAGCGAAATCGGTTGAGCCGTTTCGGAGGAGTATGGCAACTAACACGGTGACACGAAATTTTTATATATACATAAGTATAAAGATTTGTATTTTTACATCTTGCCTGATGTCATTTTAAATTTTGTCTAAAGAATCTCGAACAGTAATGTCAGCCAATTTGTACTATGGATGTTCCTCATTTGGCAGTTCGATCGATTTGGATAACCATGTTGTTACATTGACACGAAACATTTCCTTAGTAACCGTTAGTCAGGGAAAGCAGAGAGATTACATAGCTGTATGAATACGATACAAATCCAGAGGTAACATATGTTTCAACCAAGGCCCTTGCATGTGAGCTACCATATCTCTAACAAATACTGTGAGCCCAGTCATATTATCCACATTTGGCAAGTTATTTTTGCACGCGATAATAGTCAATATTGCCTGTCCCTTTCTCTCTCCGTGTCTTTGTCATGAGGTATCTAAGTGCACAGGAAGTAACAGCTGAAGTCGGAGCAAGTAAACGGTTTGATCCTCCTCCGTGTCGCCGCCTGCTCGACGCGAAGAGACTGCACACTTGCCTGAGCAACCAACTAAGTTTCCAGTCACCTAGCAGTAAACTTGCGCATTCTATCCCGTTCCGATTCATGTTTTGCGAAACACAAGAGATAGCGATATCACCAGCAATTTAAGTTAGCGATGCCAAGACTATGCTTTAAGTGCATAAGTTATTAAATATCCTACATATTTATAACACCATTATCTGATAAGTGACTAAAATATTACTTGAAAAAGCTGAACCTGTTCCCAATTTAGTCAGTTAGGAAGTGGCAAAATTCCAAAAAAAATATTTATTTATTTAGCGAGTCTGGTACTTACATTGAAGCGACTGCCGATCTTACCCTCGTAACTCTAAGATAGGGGAACCAGACAATTTTTGGATCATGGTTCCGAATCCAAAGTTGTTTGAATTTGCAAGTTTCATCGCGATGTTTTCGCTCACCGCCGAGCTAGTGGTATATAGAGCTAGAGTTTTGTGCTCGGGTTTTAACCCGCGCCCCTCGGTAATAGGCGCGTGTATATATTCTAAATACTCTTAAGCATATATTTTTATAAATATATGTTTAAGAATATTGTGGCAGGCTTTACATAACATTTGGCTCAACAAACTTTTACATAGGAAAATATAAGAAGAGATAATTAATAGATTTTTGCACATTCAATTTATGGCAGTTGCTTACCGTTATCTATCGTTGCAGATTTTTTCATTTTCGTTGTCTAGTCGCTTACACGTCTAAACGTCGCTTACACGTCTTTTTTTAAATAGATACCATTTTCAGACAGTACGTAGAATATTAATAGATATTCTAGAAACATACGGGCATTACAGGTATTATTACACAATAAGTGGCTAAATTTATCGTCAAGTTTTATCATTCCCAAACAAATGCAGAAAAAGCAGCCAGTTATATTGTATAAACATATATGTCCGAGACAGGCATACCTATCAGAGCGAGCATATCTTCATGAGTCTTACTTTTTTATGGTAAAAAGAAATAGGGCAATAGATTTTCGATAATTCAGTTCAATCAGACAATGTTTAAGTAATTACAACAATAACGAACACACTAGGCTGTGGAGCGAATCGATTATCTAACATTTCTATACACGATAACAGTTCGAGCCAAGGTATCTCACCATTGGTCTCTATTAAAAAAACCGGGGTGCCGTTTCACAACCTGTACCACATCGTCATATTATTTTTTGATTACATACATAAGACTAGTTACAAATATTACAAATATGCTATGCTAATTCGTACAGTTAATTAATATAGGTTGGTTCCGCTACCTCGCTGTTTCGGCAAGATAGCCACTTCACTCCGTCCCCTCTCGCACGTGTTATGTAACATGCGGTGCTTAAAACGGATTATAACAGACGGAGAGACACAATTTGCATCTTCCAATAATTAGTTTTCACTTCGAACTGTCTTTAAATTTTGGTTGAATAGCGTCAAATCCAATAATCCTGTCTGATTTGTAGTAAACGCCTAATCATCTAAAATAACAAAATCACAAGTAATTGTATTGACATTATCAGTAATAAAATTATATTTTATTCCCATGTTGGTCAGTGTCTACAACAACTGTGTTTCTAGCGTAGCATGTCGTAAAAGGCGACTAATGGTGCACTAGGTTTTGATTATGTAAGCGAAGGGCTAGCTATTTGTCACTACTTTTTCACAAATTTCCATCCAATCTAATCTAGTTTATGTAACTTATACCTCCTTGAACACAGCCTACCTCTTTGAGCATAATAAATTTTCACTTTAGTCTGGACATAAAGACTTCGAAAGAAAAAAATTACCTATCTACTCGTCGTATAAGAAATATGATTCTTTGCCAGAGTGACCCTAAAAATGAAAGAAACCTCGCAGAAAATTTAAGTTAGAAATTGGTTACCTGTCCTCAGAGCCGAGTATACATTGAACAAAGTAAATCAAAATTATATGTGACAATTCATTCGTTACGCCATAAGGTATTACAATTTTGTTTGCCAACGCCAGACGGAAACAAATATCTCTTAAATCACTTTAAAGGACCGCAATAACACAGTGGATGAAGAACTTGGCCAAAGTGCGTAAAGGCATGTAGGTTGTTATTGCTGGTCAGACTAATTACGATACCAACTTATTCCAAGATAGATGTATAGGTACTGTCAAAATAACTTGCTATTTATAGTACAGTAGGTAATAAACCCCAATATAAGTCTCAAAGTCTCAAACCAAGTTATCTCAGCGTCATACTTTATTTTTGTACATATTACAGATGTAAATATGTTTAACTTTCTGTATAGGTACTAGACAATGCTCAGTAGACTGATCGGTGATGAGTGCATTCGTTTAAGGTTATTATATTACTTCATTAATAAAGCCCGTATAAAATTTCAAGGTGGATCTACGGTATAAAGGGCTGTATAATCCTTTGTTGTACTTTTCCGTTCTATAACACCTCTCCCTAGGCTCCGCGCGCTACGCTAGCCATAGCCGGCATTGTCCCGGGCAGGTCACGGGAGAAACCTCCGGCGTGAATGTCAAAGGTTACCGATTCGCGCTCGCGCTCAGCGCTTTGTTTGCTCGCACCTGATCCAGCGGCATAGCTAAGCAGTCGGTGTATAACTTGACGACTTAGCTGCTGTGTAGACCTTTCTCGCGATTGCACCAGCGTCAAGGGAATAAAACTAGATTTTGCTTGGGTGCAATAAGGATGTTGATTAGCAAGTCAATTAATATACTTTATAAAAGCTGTCAAAACGCAATCATTTCATAGATTTATATGGGCTTGTCAACATATGACGTCACTTGTTCGTATATTCAACTGACTAATTATTAAGCAGTTTTTGTGAAATTTTGAAATCGTAGACTTAATTGAAATTCAATAAGGTTTTAGGTATCTATAACATACTACAATACTTTCTTTTACGGAATTGATATTATAAAATTAAATATAAATAATGTCAACATCCCAAATACAAGCACAAACTTGTAAATGTACCCTAAATTCGGGTTGATAGTTCTTAAGGAACATACATAAATCAATTGATTGTGTAGATGATGAGTTAGCCACTTGTCACTACTATTTCACAATTATCCAACTAACCCAACTCAAGTATTTTTTTTTTGGTTAAATACGGTTTAAAGAGCTTTATTGCTTTGATTCTTCCTATCCTTATGGTACATTACTTGCTTGCAAATCTAAAAGATGTTTTTAGGTGGTAAATAGAAGAATCTAATTTAGTTGAAATACGTTTCTGTGATGTTGTAAGCGTTCATTGGCTGCAGTGACCACTTACCATCAGGCTAGCCGTAGGCTTTTTGTAGCCTTTTAAAGTATGTAGAATATATCTATACAAATGTCTTAGAATTCACCGAAACAACTGCATACCTTTTATCTGAAAATCCTGGGAAAGCGAATGAAATGACGTTGTCAGATACAAATTACTGCTCATTTAAGATAATATACCTTCCTGCAGTCATGTTTTTCAGCTCTTTAGCAAAAGGACAAGTTAATTATTCATTTTGATATGACATCACGTTTTGAACACGGGATTGTCTTGGTCGCTTTTGTTTTCTTATCTGAGAGCTTTTCAAAATGGAAGCTGTCCCGAAAAATAATCGTATCGCGATGTGGAGTGGAATTTGAAAAAATACAAAAGCCGATTACGTATAATTATCTAAAAAAGTTCTACATTTTTATTTCGTTTATAATTAGGTACGGTACCTTCTTAAAGGGCAGTATAAATTATGGGTATTCAATTTGAGTACTTATGTATTTGTAGATTTTAAACCGATAATATGTTTGCTTGTAGAATTTATTTACGCAAATCTTAATTACAAACTCCCATAGTCTCCCAAAGTAGGACTACGTTTACAGGAACGTTGAATTTACAAATAAGTGTTCATAGGAACAGATAATAATATATATTTTTTTTTACTTACAGAAAATGTTGGTGACACGCTGGGCTGTCGCTATAGCTATGTATGGCAAACTTAAGAACCAAGCAAACTTAAGTTTAATTTTTTTATTAAACTGATTTATTTATCTAAATCTATATTTGTACATCTCAAACATGTTTTGCTTACTTTCTCAATGTGTAAATAAATAAAGTAGCTGTAAACCTTTCAACTTTAAAAACAACAACGGAAATCAGATACAGTACATAGCAGAAGTTTATAGCATACCTAATCCATGACCTTTTCATGTAAATTCAACATACATTATAAATAATATAGTGAAGCTACGAAGAATTATTACTGGGGAGATATATACACTGTTTGCCATAAAAGAGATCTAATGCCGATATTATTTATGGCGTTTTTACGTCTGTTTATCATCCTTTATCGTAAAGCTGATGGCTACGACAAAGCACCAACTGTCTTTATTTTCTCCCTTCAGGATCCTCGTTTATGACACACTAAAACTATCTATAGACAAGATAATCTGGTGGTTTTATTAACATCCTGGAGTCATTGACCATTGAATCAGTAAATTATTCAATAAGTTCATTCAATACTGCTAACAGCTTATGATATTCATCATTAGTAGTGGACGGAACCTTAAACTGTTGCTAACTTAGTATAATATTTTTTTTATTGATGATGAGATAAAGCTCTGACATAGATTGGATGGACCACGTCGAAACCGTAATAAGTTTGTGATTAGCTAGTGATGCTCGAAACAAAATATTAGGTGCTTATTTAGGCATCAAGACTGAATTCTAATTATTCCTGCGATATAATAATTTGCACTAAAAGTTGCAATTATAATTTAATGAAATTTATATTATAGATCAAATGAGCTACGTGCATAGGGGTTTGAAATTCCTTTAAAAACATATAAGCATCATACCGCAATAAGCCGGCAATATTATTGTGCAGAAAATTCAATATTTCTCTCGCATAGGCAGGATAACGTTACCGCTATCGATGACGGATATTGAGGGGGAGTCGATCAAACGTCGATCGACGCTGATATGAGCCTAAACGTCGCGCTTCGCTTAATGGACTCTCGTCCTGCACAACACATAACTGTATTCTATATGGGTATTGCTATATACACAAGCCTATAGCTTCTTGTTTGAACATCCTAATATTGTTATGTAAGTATAAGTATAAGTTTGTGTAGTTGATAATAAATACATAAGTAAATATATATTTTTTTAAATTTCAATTATGAGAGAATTAGAGTGGGCCGCGCAGGCCCACTCTTCTTTTAGGTAGCTTATTTTCCACTACCTAAAGGTAGTCTGGAAGATCGCAATCAGCGGTAAAACCTAAACTGTACCGTATTTATCTGAACGCAATATTCTGCATTTTTTTGAAAAGCATATAGATATATATATGTTTAAAGGGGCCTGCTGCCCCTTTGATTCTGCCTACCCTTTCGGGGATTAAGGGCTTAATCTTATGTATGTATGTATGTATGTAATATACATTCGTCTATGACTTACGTTGATCTGTTCCTTATGTACGTACTAGCTTAAGCTCTTCTATAATGGCAATTACGTTCAACTATGGAATGATAAACACCTAGAAGTCCGAAGCGTGGTTCGGAACATATGAAACTTTGAACTATTGCGTCAACTATTACTAACGAGGCTGTTAGTAATAGTTGACACATAATAAATACAACAATATTTATTATCTGTTAATATTTAAAATGTATCAAAATTTATTTATAACTATTTACACTGATAACAATGTAACTACCTACTGTTTAACTCTGACAGCCTATGTCCTCATAATTGTAAAGCTAAAGTAGAGCACCTAATTATGCACAGATAAAAGCACGTTTCCATTCTACATAGGTACACTTGCAGTAAACTTAAAGTGCTATAACAACCATAGACGGCATTTAATTAGTCCTAAACATTTAGATAAGCACTCTGGTACGACAGTAAATGCACGTTCTAGGTTTAGCGAGGAATAACGCTTGGCAAGCAGTTGAATTTTCTTTTATCTAAAATCACACGCCAACTAGGTCACAGTTCCTTAGTTTTATCTTAAGAAGTTTGCTAATTTTTGCTTGACTAAAATGGCAACAAGGAGGTAACTTGCTATCTTGTTAATATATATACTTAGTAAGTATATTCCCTGTACTTGACATTAAGGAAAACGGCCGGGTTTCTGATTCAATGTATTGTACCGGGGCCCACGTACGTCAGTACGTGGTTACCAATTCACACAATATCTTTAAACGTTAATAAGTGTATGCTGAGTGTCATTCAGAAGCATAAATTTTGTTAACTAAAATTAATTGCATAGTTTATCCTAAATCAGTAACAAATACACTTAGGTACCTATCCATTCATTCTTAACTTTTACACTTCAATAATTAAAGGCATTCAGTATTATGATTCTAAACACAAGAATATTCTTCATAAAAAGTGCCTATAGATGAGCTAACGTGTTATCATTAATATCCGTACCGATTAGCCGCAAACTAAATTATTACTTTTAATTATCGGTCAAAACGGCTGATTACCGACACTTTTATCGTAATATTACTGAACCGATATAATTATATATTTGCATTTATACGGCATTCGGCGGAAAATACTTGTAGTAAGTTATCAGGAGTTCACGTCAGTAGGGCCGTGTGAATAGTTTAATATCACTTCATAATAAAATGGACGATTCGTGACGCCGCAGCTTGCTTTCTTCGCAGCCGACAAAATGAGAAAGATTTCGAGTGAAAAATTGCATACAGTGAAGTGATCATTCGATAACGTTGTTCATCTTCAGATGAATTAAGTTTCATGACTTTGTTGTGTTAAATATTGTCAATAGATTGACAACAAGAAAAGCAAGTAACGATCTGAATCTTGTGATGTTTGTGTTATATTCAGTGTTAACTCGTAATTGCTGAATTACATTATTTATTTTGATATAGCAGACATAAGTAGGTAAGTTTTAACATTACATGATATGTTTATAGACTCTAATTACTTAAGAAAATATGTCATTATAAAGTTCTGATTTGAAACGTTTAATACAAATATTTTAAACAGATTTTATCGATGTTTATATAACTAATATATATAGGTAGGATGTATCGATACTTATTTCCTTTGCTAATGTATGAATTCGATTTTTAAATTGGATTTTAGATTATTGTAATCGTTATGGATAGGACGTAAATAGGTGGGTACTATTTAAAGAATTGTGTCCTAATTTATCTGGTCGTTCTTTTTTTAGTGGTCCATAGAAAATACACTATTTTTAATTAGGACACTTTCACTATTCAATATTTTGTTTTCAAACAAAATATGAATTGGGCATTATAACGGACGTTATTTTTCTTAGTAATAGGGTCCCGGTTTTACCCTTTGGGTACGGAACCCTAAAAAGACCTATTATATTGTAGTATAATATCAGTATGTAATAGTAGGTATACAAGATTTGTCTACTAATTTTGATTCAACCATTTTATTGGTGTGTCCTAGTAATGTTTTGACCAAAACCCACTTTAATATTGGCTAACGTTTGCTTGTAAAACAATTCACATCTGGAAACTGTAGAATCTAGAGCAACATCATCGAAGCGCTAATATTACCCACCATTTACTGACTATTAAATAATTATATAAGCTTATTTACTAATAAGCAAAGTCCATTGATATGATCGGTCTAATTACGATAGATATTGATGCAAATATTTTGTGGGATTGCTAACCGACGTTCCCAATCAAAACAGTTTGTGTAAGCTACAGATACTCATCGCTATCTCATGTGAAAGGTTACTTGACAGACAACAATGTAAGTTATTGCCATTGTATTTATCATAAATCAAATTCCAGAATACCTATCGTAACATAAGTCCATATGCAGTGGTAATAGAGTCTATTTAAGAGTATGAGAAAATAATACTCTACCTACTGGATGTTATTTTTTCACGTTTTGATATTTAAAATATTCAATAAACAATTACCTTTTTTACTCCAATTATCGTCCCCAATGAACAATCGTATCTATTTGTCTGCAAGAGTGTCTTTCATTCATCGTTTAACCTCATGGTAACTCATTTATTACAAAATAAAATTACAGCGTAGAATTAGTGTGACTACTCTTTAGTAATTTAAACTTTTCCAAAGTTATTAATGGAAATTTACTATTCTTAAATTGATTTCGCTTCCCTTTAAACAAATATTTTACTAACTAATTGACTACTAATAGCTCCGCTCAGTAAAAATTCCACTTTTATGAGCCCATTACAATGAATTGAAGCTTTGAAGAGAGTATGCTTATATATTTTTTTTATAAAAAAAAATTTGTAGCTTTAAAAAATACCACATATCAAAATTATACTACTACTACAAACACAATTTACTATGAAGCACAATTTACGCGTATTATAATACATATCATAATAAATGGGCTAAAACATCGTTGAGCATTGTAATTATGAAAAAAAAAACCAAAGACCGTTATTAATATTAATATTAAAGGTAAAATTAACTTAACTTAACAAGACAGCTATAAGTACACACAAACGTACAAATCAAATACATAAAGGTTATTTTCTATTTGATAGCAGAATGTGAAAAGATCCTTACCTACTAACAAGTAGCTAGGTCCCTAAATAAATATGGTCAGTAAATAAACCCATGTTGAACATTCAAGAAAAGGAGTTCTTGAGAACTACTCAAATGGTAACGGATTCTTTTGGTCATATTCGTATTTCAAACATGCCAATAGAAAACCTATTTTACTTCAATTCGATTTGTAAATGTTCAAGCTTTTCCATCTATAACGGAACTCCTTTTTTATTATTTTTATCATCAACTATGTTGTAAGTAGTTGTAAAGATTCAGAGTTGTTTCTAAACAAAAAGATCCGTAGACAGACTACTATTTTTATAAATTACCAACATAATAACAGTCATGTTTAGTCACTGGTTTTTAACTTTATTCCATATCAGAACTAGAAATCGAATAGACACCTCTTTTTCAGGTCACTCACAAAGCGTCATGCCGGAAGTACGCAACAGATTGCGTCAAGGCAATAGCCCTAACGCAAAACCAAATGGAAATTTACACCATGAAGGGGAGAAGCCACGCACTCCAGAGTTCATGCATCGAGAGTCCAACTTGACAGTCCTCTTAGAAAACGTGTCTCACATCAGAGCCATATACCACATATTCGTGGTCATACTTCTAATGCTGCTTTTTGACACCGTGATTTTCGACCTTATCGAGAGAGGAAAGCAAGTAAAATACTTAAATCTAATATAACTTACTTAACTACCGACCCTTCTAGAGCTTTATTGCTAGCTAGATTTTATACTGGTATCTAACATTAGGTAAATTTTATACATGAAAATGATAAATGGGAAAAGTTATTCCGAAAGGAAAATATACCGACAAAAATTTGCATATATGGTTACGTGAAGGATCTTCATAAAAAGTGTATAAAATTAACAAGCGCGAAGTTGTTGAAGTGAAGTGAAACCACGCAGTGTTAAGAGGGTCTCCGAGTTGAAGACCTCGGGGAACCCTGTTCCGGATGCATTGAAAAAAGGTATAGTATTCTCCGCCACAAAAAAGGGGTTTAGTAATTAAATATATATTTCTTATTTTAGAATAAACATTGGTCTGTCTGTGGTGGCGTACGGCTTCGGCGACGTGCAGCGCGGCGCGAAGCTCTGGCTGTTCGAACTGTTAGTTGCTCTCGCGTTTTATCCCGCATTGCGAATATTTGAAGCTGGAGTGAAAGTTCTTGGGAAAAATTCAGGTAAATGCTAATACTATAGGTTATAACATCTAACAAGTTACTGGATGAGATGAGAGAGTTCTATACAGAAGTTCTATACAGAATAATTTTAATATTGACATGCAGCTTACAACAAAAAATGCTACATCTGATCATGAATTTCGTTGATCATGCACTAAAGTAGAAGATCACTGGCCATTTTAATGTGATTTTTAATTCTAGAACCGGTAGTTGTGACCATCAACTTTTTTTTTAATTTAAAAAGGTAACTAAATAAATTTAACATTAATAACATAATAAGGTCAGGTCAGACGCAGGACCAGCGCCTTAACGGTCCTTCCAAGCCATGGGGGTGATAAACCGCCCATTTCCTGACTCCGAGCTAGTACAGAATAATTTTAATATTGAAATACCCAGCCACAAATTTGACATTAATACAGACTAGACATAAGACAGACTGAAGACTGAAAAACTAACAATTGATATAAACTCATAAAATAAAACTTCAAGAAGGGTAAGGTTTTCGTAAAAGATAAGTTCCAATTCCTGCAATTTAACTGTTCAGTTATCGCATATAACTACGAATCTTTTAGAATTATAGCATAGTTCCTGATGACTATGCGAAAATATCGATAGTCTACGACTTTTAAAATCATTCGTCATGAATTTATTACGTTCATTGAAATATAAATCTACGAAACGGTTGGCATGAGAGCGTCGAAGCCAAACGGCTAAGATTCGGAATCGTGCCAAAGTTATCTTCGACGGCAAATACAGGAACCATCGCAATGAAGTAAAAACTCTATATACGTCATATACTAACTTAGCTCATCCTAGTGGCAGTAATAAATAGGTAATTTTTTACGTCTAATAACGTAGTTATAGCATATAGTAACAATGTTTTGAACAGACTTTCAGGGAAGTTTAAAAATAATGATCGATTACTCAAGCGAGTGTGAATGTTGTTATTTTGGTATAGGGGATTATAGACGTAATGCTATGTTTAGTAAGTATTCTTCCAGTCCATTGATGCTTAGATAAACATCATCATTATTTATTTAACATTATATCCCATTCCAACAAAACAAAGATTCCGCTTCTGAAGATCTGAAATCTGAAATGGAGACTACGTCACTTGGACGGTGAAATTTTACGCACCTAGTGACGTCACGCGGTAGTTTAACGCGCTGTATTTTCATAATTTTTGGTTTGCTGGACAAAAGGAAAAATAACGTAAGCAATATTTTTTTTGTAATCTCTATAAGAGACCATAAAAAAAAATTGCATAAACTAGGCTATTTCCCTAGCACAATAACAACATTTTTGGGAAGAATACAGAAAGTTACCAAGTTACGTTTTCATATTTGGAATAAGAACATGCGAATCCAAGCACGTACCTACTTCTGAATTCAAAATTCTAAGCACGAATTTATAACAGCTTAGCTGTAAGGGATAATGCCGTCAGTAAATCTCACGTTCAGTCAGATAACTCAGGATGTGCAACCATTCAATTTGGCTGGCACTCCTAAATATTTCGAAAACCGTTTTTGATGAAGCGGGTCCCGCTTCAATGTTAAGCACTTATAACTCTCTAAATTTTCGGGTAATAAAAAAAAATAACTAGTGATAGAATGAAGCATTTGAAATAAAAGAAGTCGCATACTTCTGATAGCATTGACTAGGTAACAACAACTACAATTAACGATTTAAAAAGTCAAACTTCAGCCTTAGGAGGCGTTAGGACATTTGATAATGTAATAACTACATTATCTAATGGCCTAACTATATAACCAGGCTATTTCAACGGGATATATAGGTCGTACGACTCGAGCGAGGGTATACAATGCAGATACCACTTGGCCGGTGACTGTCTTTTAAAAACGAGCCAACAAAACTAATTGGTGATCCCTACTTTCGACAGGCTGCATATGATCCGAGCGTTCATAAGTGGCCACTCTATACGGTGCGCAGAGCAGGTCTTTTGTTGCAACTGCCCGGCGCCCTCGACGCCCCTCCAATTAGTCACTTGGTTGGTCACATAGATGTGCCATGGAACGACTAATGCCTGAATAAATTCTTACTTGAGGTGGCCACCAATGCAAATACTTTAGCAAACATTTTGAGGTATTTATTTCCGCAAATGTACAGTCCACAGAAATGATACAAGTTTTATTTCTTCTTCTTTTGCCCATCGTCATGGCTTATGTTAAAACGAGCTTACTAACGTACCTAAAATAGGACGGCAATATCTAGGGTATTTTATTATATTACCTTACCCGCTACCTCATCGAATTTCAAAAAGGTGCAAAACATATCTACTGAATATAACATTTATAACCTAATTAATTGATCCTCAACTTGTGTATAAAGTTTTAAAAGCAAGTAATTTAAATTTAAAACATTTGCAATGGTTTAATAATACTTACTTACGCCCTATTTAAGAATTAATTAAAATAATCCTCCCCGGTACATGTGCGTTTGTAAGTAACGCAATGTCGCTGTCTGCCAGGACCTCGAGACGTCTGCGTGTGTAATTGACAGGGAACGTTGAACACACATGGTTTGTGGGACCTAACTCAGCGCGCCTTCCAATTTGCCGCATCGCAGCGTTTAGTCCTCTCTAAATATAGATGTATCGCACGATACCTTCCATCGTGCCTTTGTTACCATTTCACGATACACCTTTTTTACAGATCTATACTAAAACAACAACATTCAAGAAAATTCACACATTCGCTTAAGTAGGTAATCGATCCCTTCAAGCATTATTTTTAAACTTCCCTGAAAGATTATCTGTTTAAAACATTGTTACGATATTGTGGGAAGTTCTGATTAAGCAGTAACTCTGTCAAAGTTGAAAGCTATATAAAGGTGGATTAAATTGAAGATGTTCACAAGTGATTCCAATTTAAACTTTTTATCGGGCTTCAATGGTGCCGACTGATACTCCGATACTTAAAAAGTGAAGACAAAAGCTTGTTAACGGCTCACTCCTCTGCTCAATCTTAGTTATAATAAGATTTAATAGGAAGTCAACGTATGGAAATAATTAAGTTGAATATTCTTTATTTTATTATCAGAGTTTAACTGCCTACCTACCCCGCCAGGGAAATAGCGTGAAGTTAGTTAAGTTATTTATAAAATGTATTAACGCTTACATCATGCTTGCATACTAATACGATTGCCGGTAAGTTCGGATCAAATTAAGACAATCTTTTCAAAACTGTGTTTAATCTGAATAGACTAAACAGTCTAATTATTAGATTATCTAGTATGTTTTATTCTAGGTACCTAACACACACAAAATAGCGATATAATATTTTATCATATTTGCAGTTTTAAGTCGAATATGGACAATGCTGGGTATGGCAGGCCTTTTGGCTCTGCAGGCGTGTCTGATGGCCGTGCCTATATGGGACTTGGGCAGAAATCATCTTGCCCTGGCTTCTTCCGTGACAGTCACTTGTGAAATGGTGAGTAATAAGTTACTAAACTATCATTAGAATACTTAAGATACATATTTATCACCTCTACCTTACAATAGGAATATTGTAACAAACTCAGATTCAAACACTAAGATTCAACCCTAAAGCTAAGCTTTTATAGGTACGAAACATGAAAGTTCGCACGGTCTCTCTATAACCTTCTGAGTGCGCGACCAATGCACGACGTAGATGTAAATAATTTAGTGTAATGGATACATAGCGTCTTAGTGATACACGTCAGTCGCTAAGTCCTTATAAGCTACCTACCAAGGTTTGCTGTCAGACTTAATAACGGCAACCTGCGATGGAAAATTACCTATACACACTTTTGTGTTGGTATCACGCACGCACGTTTATCACGCATACCAAAGTAAATCCCGTCCAAATTGTTAGCACAAAATATGAACATACTTTGCGAAAGTATGGAAACGCAAAGCCGTCCCGAAATAGCAATGATTCACTAGTATACCTTAAATTAGACCTTTAACTACTTTGTGGCACCAATAATTCTTGAAGTTGAGGATGTTAATTAAAATTTTTGTTCAAAGACTTTATTACCGGCCAAAAACAATTTGCCCTAATTCGGGAATGCCGAGTTATGGATGAAAAATTTAAAAAAATTAAATGTCCTGAATTGTTCAAAATGTTTACATATTTGGAAATATTTGAAGTGTACTTCCTGCATTAGGTACATGGCTTTTCCGATTAATTTAATACTTTTCGTAAGGTTCATATTTGTGTCCGATGTTGGTCTGGGACTTAAAAATAAATGTGCCATCTGTATTTCTTGCCTAGCATGTCGTAAAGGGCGACTAATGGTATAATGGGCTTTTGGATATGTGTTTGTTTAGGCGACGAGCTAACCACTTCTCACTATTTTTTTACAATTTTCCATCTAACCCAGCCCAGTTTTGCTTTTGGCTGAATGTGGTTAAAGGGGCCTGCAGCACCTTTGACTCTGCCTACCCCTTCGGGGATTATGGGCGCTATAATATAGCTACATATGTACCTATAGTTTGACAATGTTGATCGTTGAATAAGACTAAAAATTCACATGTAAAAATTCAAGTAAGTGTATGATAATTAAATATGCTTATAATCACATACCCACAAAATATTTGGGCCCAATACGTTGATAAAATCCACTAAGCTCAAAAGCCTCGTCGTAGGTTCAAAAACTTTTAATATTCTGGGCAGCTAGATCTAAGCTACGGTTGCTGAAGTATTTTGCATAAAGTTGCACCACCATTTATCGCTCAATGAGAGATTGGCTTAACTTTGCCGGCTTCAATGGGGAAACATTAATTAAAATTGTAACGCTCCGTAACTTTCCAGGTGAGTCAGGGTATTAGTGATACGGGTGCGAATTATTTACAGGTGGCAAAGTTGAACGTAAGCTGCGGGCCAAGTGAACTATGGCCGGAAGAGTAGATAACTAACTAACTTCTCACACCATTATAATCGAAATTCTACAGCTAGGATCTTAATGTCCGTTTGGTAGTATAAATCATCGATAGATCTTCGTTATTTTATTATGGATAGGCGCATAAACCTAAATTTAGCGAGTCTGGTTTAAAATTGATTATTAGAAAGCCAAATAATTCGAATATGGTAACATATCTACAGTTCTGCTTGTTTCCTCACAATGGTTCGGAGGGCTAGTGATATAAACCCGTACTTAAATTTTGAACCAACATCCCTGTCATGTGAGACACGTCTTTACCCGTTTCTTTTATCACCGAAGTCGAAACATTCTAAATCGATGAACTAAATTAGTAAGAAGTAAGGACTCCACCCTGTCATACTACAGCGTGAAGCCACCTTTATGCATGTGTGATTTAGACTTATCACCCAATATCTAGTATCCCACCTGACATGTCAATGTGTGATGTACGTGGCGTGTCAAGTTAGAACCTCGCAGATGCCTAAACGTCTACAAGATAGCGCGCGAGTTGAATGCAGTCGGGGCCTAAGACGAGACATACCCGAGCTCTGCATTCATCTCGCGCGCTATCTGTAGTTAGTGACGCGAAGTCCTTCTTTTACGATTCCGTGATCTGCTTACAATCACCGTCCACTATGGCTTTTATATAATCACCTGTAGGATAAGAAAAATAATAACAAATAACATGTATACCAATCTATAGTACATAGTAAAGAGGGAAATATTTTTTTTTTATATAACTAACTAAACATCACGCCTTTAGTAAACACGAAAAAATTCGGGTTCCATTTATTTCTGTTATAAGAATTAAAAGAATAAGACAATGTTTGACGCAAGCAAACCACAGATTTGAATCATAATAAAGTGACTCACAGGCAAGGAATGAAATCTGTAATATTATACCTGTAGATTAATCATCTTGTTGTTAATCTAGTTAGAATAAAAAATACTATAAACAATAGGTAGCTTTTACTATAAATAACACGATAAAACTGACTTCAGCGTTGGCAATGTTCTAAACTAGATACTGATTTATGATCGAGGTCCTTGCTATAGAATAAAATTGTCCAATGCGGCGGAATTTTAAGTCAACGATATATACACAAAATCGTATAAAGTTGGGCGAGTCACCAGACAGAATGGTTTTATCACGGCGTGATATAAAGAATTTGTGGTGACACTATTTAGTCTCTCTAAAGTAAGTATGTATTATAAAAAAAAAGGGAAAGACCTGAGAGAAACAATTCTTGTACACACTAGGTATTTTAATTGTACTATTTTTATGTGTGCAGTATGGCCAGTATTTTCTTTTTAAGCATGTATCGTTGTTTTTGGGTGCTTTGTAGGTATATATATGTAAATGAGGCTATATAGCCTCATTGGCAGCTTAACTTTTTAAGCATCATTATTTATGATTTGACAGATGTCGGACTAGACAAAATCAATTTTTACAGTTTAATTTAAAATATCTAATTTTCTTATTTACGTTGTAAAAATAATAGCGTAAAATGTTGTTTCTCTAATTTCAGAGCAACACAGCTTTTTATTTCAACGAATAGTTGTAAAAGCATATTATATATATACTTATGTGGAATGAGCTCTGATACAACATTAACATTGTTTTAAACAAAATACTATTTTAGTTTGTCATAAAGCAAAAGAAGTTAAGGTATTATTATCTATGTACGATGAAACTCATAACTCGTAACATTACCATAGAAAATCCCAATAGAGCTCATCTTAGGTGCTCATAAAAGCTTTAGCATTTCAGTTTCAATCCATACAATCATTAAATATTTCCATTCAGCCCTGCCGCCCACACTTACATGACAGATTGTTGAAATATTGCACATAAATCATCTCACGGTGGAAGAGCATTCCCGATAACAGACTCTGCACACAAAACCAACACCACACAATATGAAAAATATTAGTCGATCGGAACACAACTTGAAGCTGATAAAAAATTATATATTCAACTACATAGGTATATATAAAGTCTAAGGCTGAATAAAGTACACAAATGCAAGGACCTCTACAAAGATACAAAGAGTTTACATGTTTGTAATATAAGATTCCAAGGTTTTGTAAACATGCCGATTTTCATTATATGACGATTTTCAAAATGGGCTTAGTAATTTACTATTATAACTCTTTAAATCACGATTAAATATACATATATACATGCATATTTTATCGTGATTTATCCGTATTTACAACGGACATTAATGATATAAGTTGGTCTAAACCTCAAGGAAAGTTGTAAAATTAATACTTTGACGCTGAAAAGATTAACTACCGAGTTTCTTGCCGGTTTCTTCTCGGTAGAATCAACATTCTGAACCGGTGGTAGATTCATGTAGCTTTAAGGATCACTTATGTAAATTTTACGATTTATAAGTGCTTTCTTGAAGCCTACATAAATAAAGACATTTTGAATTTGAATTTGACTTATTTATTACAATTTTTAGTGTCTATACACTGTTTGACTTTTTTCTGTTTAATATGTAATCTCAAATAATAGAATAGAATAGAATAAATGTTTATTTGGCACATTGCAAAATTTGCTTACAAACTAAAACTATAACTAGACTAAACTATATGTAGCCAAATAGGTCTCCGCTCAGCTATTATCGAGACACAGTGTGCCATGACGCTGGTTTTCTGCGGACACCTTTTCTGAAGATGGCGTCTGGTACAAGGTAAACAGTATGCAATGCTAAACAGTTATGCTAAACAGTAGGCGACATTGGAAGGCATTACAATAAACATTACATATGATTACTTATATTTAATTACGAAATATTTTAGTATATATATATAGTATGTGTATATACATATATATGCACACATGCATAAATAAATAAAAGCGATACAATACTTACAAAGTTTCAAAGTTAAGTTAGAATCTAGACATATACTCAATCTAGGAACTAGAATATTATTCGGACTTTTGAGCTGTTAATAGATGCTTTTTTAATTTTACTTTAAAAGATTCAATGCTACAACTATGTCTAATGGGTGGGGGAATATTATTCCAGCACTTTGAAGCCGAATATCTGAAACTGATAACGGGTATCCACTACATAAATGTCGCTTAGTAATCTCGTGGCATTTACCCCATGATTGAAATCGGATCTGACTGCCCTATCTTTATATGTTGATTTCGATAATTACTACTTTTATTATTATAGCAGCGATCTAAACAAGCCTAAGTCAACTTTCCAAGCTACTTTGCCAGCTACATAAAAGGCAAACCTAAACTTTATAATTTCCTAAATAGATTAAAGTTGAGTTTACATACCCAAATTAAAGAATGAAGCTTCTCATAAAACCATATAACAACTCCCATTAATATAAAGCCTCAGGCCATTACATAATTTAACACAAATGAGCAAACTCCCGTGGATTTCGGTTAATTTCCGTAAACTTTGGCATGTAAATTTCCGACAGATTGTGTAAAGTTGTGTATGTAAAAACGTTGTAAATTAGGAAAAATGGGAGGATGCAGATGTAAAGGGGCAAAACATCGTTGAAAGTGGAACGGTACATAAATCAGATGGGACCCTCGTCGGAGCGGCCAGTAAATAACGCACACCGTGTGCCGCTGACGAAGGCCCATTACCCACCTACGGGCGGAGTGGCGGCGCGGCCACCTGCCACCCGGCGGCGCCAGGGATGATACGGCCTACCATTGTGAACGGGTGGAATATTCAGATCCATTTGCGCATCCAAATCCGATGTATCAGAAATCAGCGAACTAAATAAATAAAAAGTTTTCCACTGTAAAACTACGGCTAGCTAGCAGAAGGGAAAGAATATTAAGACCTGGGATAATCTATTAAGCTATATAACGGCTGTATTAAGATACGAATGGATAGGACCTTAAACACAATATATGTACTATTTATAAAGATTATGTCATTCGGAAGTACCAATTTTGATGTTTCGATATCTTCTCTCAAGGAAGTTGTTATCACACAATTGCTTAATGCTATAGTAATGAGGACAAAAACAATACAAATTAAAATTAAAATCACGCCATATTTTCTTTGACAACTTGTGCAAAATTACGATGCCACTATATTAGGAAAATAATATAACTAAAGAAACAGGTCTACCAAATTCACAAACAATAACTAATCCATATTTTAATTAGATCAAAAGTTGTTATGTCGCCGGCCAAATTGAAGCTATTACGTAATGCCTTGTAATTCTCATAAATTACCGCCTCCATTATCATCTATAAACCACCGGGGTGTAACACCCCTAGACGAGACGCGTTTATTAATTGACTAGACGTTGCCCGCGGCTTTTGTGTACGCCTCTTCAAAACTTTGCCGAGGAAGTATGTGAAGTGAGGCCAACTTATTTACTTAGCAATTCAGAACTAAATTTATCTTTATTGTGCTATGCCCTGTACTTACTCGGGGTCTACTTAGACCATGATCTGCGATTAAGCGAGTCTGATAATTATATTAAAGCGACTGGCTATCTGAATTTCATGACCCATAGACGGGGGACCATAGTCACAGGCAATTTGAATCATGATCAACATCCATAGTTTCTTCATTGTGCCGGTTTCGACACGGTGTTCATATAGTTTTGATAATACACAATAATAATATGTTGTACCTATATATTTTACATATGTGTTATACATCAGGCATCACTTAGATACTCCCGATTTTTTTAATACAACAATGTTTACGAATTACCTATAAATTGTGAATAACTTACTGAACAAAAGTAGCAAAGAGCTGGCTTCTCTATTACAAAAGTAACACGGAATTGTGACGTGATAGACGGTGTATTCAAATTCACTGTAATTATTGACTGCGATATACATGTCTAAGCATTTGATTTAGTCGCTTACTTCAGACCAAAACTTTCCTGTACAAAATACATCCTACATACTACTAATAAAAACTAAAATAAAGAACTAACGGAATCCGACACAACCTGAGAGGAGGATTATCCGGAAATCCTGAGAAGGTAGAACGATCTTGAGATCAGTCTAAAGATAAAAGAGGCAGTCTGAAAAAGGTGGCAAGACAACAGTCAGCGCACGAATAAAGGCGTTCTCTCACTACAAGCGCCTCATCTGTATTGTGCAGAAAACAGAAACATTAGTGCTTTGCCCCGAGAGCACTAAAAGCTCGCAGTACTCTTCAGGAAAGCTCTGAAGCTGCCTTGTCTTCACTTTAAATATATAATTCCGTTGCACGATGCCTGTCCTTCTTGTTGTGACTTGTTACATTTCTAGAAAAGCGATTTTAATGATGATTTAAAGATAGAACTTACTTTTAAATTTTTTTTCTAATTAAATATTAATATATACATATATAAGTGTGCCTTTTTGTTCTTTTTTCACATTGTAGCGTAGGAATGGATCCGGTATTAGCAAGAGATTCAGATTCAGATTTATAAAAGCTGCACCAGAAAAGTGGTCGCTGGACTACAAGTAAATGTTATTTTATTTCGATTGCTGACTAATAATAATTCATCACTAGAAACTTAGATGATATTTAAGCGGCAATTTTACCTTGTAATACGAATGGTACCTAATGATCAACATAAATTGAATGGACACTTTGTAAATACAGGTAAACGACCTGTGCAAAATGTCTCCCGAATCTATTTTCCTCGTTAGGTATATCGAAGGACAGTTTAGGTTGTTATAGGGCTTAATAGGGACGAATACAGCGGGGAGCAATGAGGCTTTAAATAATTTATTATAGTACTAGCTGTGCCAGCGGTGTCACCCGAGTTTATGGTTAATATTTTAAAGACTATTTCCGTCATACATGATTTCTAT
This sequence comes from Glyphodes perspectalis, assembly GCA_951394215.1. Taxonomy (NCBI): domain Eukaryota; kingdom Metazoa; phylum Arthropoda; class Insecta; order Lepidoptera; family Crambidae; genus Glyphodes; species Glyphodes perspectalis. The sequence continues at coordinate 8,157,776 of OX596203.1, forward strand.
GTAACTTTAACCATTAAGGCTGCACACGCGACGGAAGCTTAAAAAATTGAGTAACTTCTCCCGTTTTCCCAACATTTCCCTTCATTACTCTGCTCCTATTGATTGTAGCGTGATGAAAAGTATACTATAACCTGCCCAGGAGTATGAACAATAATTGTACCAAGTTTCGTTAAAATCCGTCGAGTAATTTTTGATTCTATAAGGAACATACAGACAGACAGACAGACAGACAAAAATTTTACTGATTGCATTTTTGCCATCAGTATCGATCACTAATCACCCCCTGATAGTTATTTTGAAAATATATTTCATGTACAGAATTGACCTCTCTACAGATTTATTATAAGTATAGATTTCAGATTATTAAACAGGTGAACCTCTACCTACTTCAACTGAACGAGTCAATAAGCGCCCTACCTAAATACATCAAACGCATTTTAAAGTAATATCTACACTGCATCTAATTTCTTATTTTGATATAGGCCTTAGCAACTAAGATTATAGGCTGCTATTAAAATTTTACTACCATCATCATCTTCCTAGCGTTATGTCCCGTGCTTAGACGGGCTCTGCTTAGACCATGATCCAGGATTTGGTATAATATTAATACTATCTACGTATTTATACCTTGAAAAATCCAGTGGTACCTGCCCAGATTTGAACCCACACTCCTCGGTTAAGAGGCGGGTGTCCTTACCATTGAGCTACCACCGCTCTTTTTAAAAATAGATTTTAATATTTTTCTTCTACTACTATCCAAATAAAATTTTGGAATATCCACTATGGTTAGCTCTCTCACAAGATACACTTAACTACCCAGTCATCTGTACAAAAGCTAATGTATAATGGAGAATAAAATTATGACACTTGGCACTTTCGTTCGTTAATTTTCAATAAATACTCAATAAATAGACTTTTAGAGTGAAACCCATTAGCAGTAACGCCTCGGGCGTTAAATTAAGTTCGCAGGATAGATTCCTATTCGTGAATAATTCATTTTCGTTTGATGAATAAAGATGATAAGACCCCTGAGTGCTTAATAATCTACTTAGAGGGCTTTTTTAAACTATTAGAACCCTAAGGTATTTTATGTGGAATTTCTCATATGTAACGTGGGTTATTTTTCCTTGACGAAATATTGGTTTGTTTAAATACATAGATACCTATCTCTAGGCACTGCCTAGCAGTGTCAGTCTCTCCTGACTTGAAATTATTATGTTATTGTTCTATAGTATTCTTACTATCTTACTAATATTATAAAGGCGAAAGTTTGTTAGTTTGGATGTTGCATGTTCGTTGCTCTTTAACGACAAAACGGCTGAACTGATTTGGCTGCAAGTTGAAATGGTGATGACTTATTTAGATTAGGATATAGGCTTCATTTTATCCCGAAAAATTCAAATTTCTCACGGGAATTATGTTTTCGAACTCCGCGCGGGTGAAACCGCGGGCAACAGTAACTAGTAAATATAGTATATTTTATATTATCACTTTAAAATGTTTGCTTGGTTTTAAAATTTTAAATATTTGAAAAACAAGTTCACAGCGCTTCTCGAGCTTGACACTACAATTTTGATGTCCAATAAATAAACAGGTTTTAATTAAACAAACTTGGTTGGTGAACAAGAAACCTTTTTCAAATCATGGTCTAAATGTTTAATGTTCCAAATACTACGAGTACCTACCTACATAAAATTAGATTGGACCCACGAATTCGTAAACGTGGAATTTGGTTAAACACCGACCTTTATCACTTTTTCCCGGAAACTAAGCATTTCAATGTGCGTGCCTATTCTATTTTTCTCGCTCATAAATGACTGGACCACGACTGGACTATACCATTGTACAGTTGGCAATGAAAGTAGCTAAATAATTCTATTAGCCGGAGAGCTAATGACGAATTTAGGGAACATGTATTAGCCTAGTTAAAATATGAAATATATTAAAATTTGGTTGCGGCACTCACTTAGTCCAACATTTAGCCAAAATAATGTGGTGTTGAGTTAGATGGAAATAATGAATAAGTGACTAACTCATCGCCTACATAATAACAAACTCAATACACCATTAGTCTATTTACGATTTAGTCACGGAACACAGTATGCACATTATTTTTATATCTATATAGCAGACCCGGCGAACTTCGTCCCGCCTTGAGATGTTAGCTATCCTATCTTTCAAGTTGGATCAAACTGCACACGGAGTGCAAATTTGATTAAAATCGGTTAAGTAGTTTCGGAGTATATCGCGGACCAACAACGTGACCCGTAATTTATATATATTAAGATACATACATACATACATAATGTCACGTCTTTTTCCCATGGGGGTAGGCAGAGATCACGTACTTCCATTTGCTACGATCCTGACATACACCTTTCGCTTCTTCTACATTCATAAGTCTTTTCATACACGCTCGTCGGTTAAGGATGCTGTTTACCTGACCTTTTGTTAATACATTACCAATCTGGTCATGGAAAGTCCGTCTAGGTCTTCCCCTCCCGACGGCTCCATTTACATTTGCCTTATATATCTCTTACGTCAATCTTCTTTCATCCATTCTCTCAACATGCCCAAACCATCCAAGCATGCCTTTTTCAATCTTAGTCACTACATCTTCTTTCACTCCACATCGTTCTCTATTTCTTCGTTTCCTATTCTATCAGTCAGTTTCACTCCTAACATACTTCTGAGTGCTCTCATCTCTACTGCATTTATCCTACACTCGTGCTTCTTCTGCCACACTAATAGGAAAAAAAATATTGACATAATTTGTGCCTGCTCGGGGCTAATAAGTGTTGTTGTTGTAGTTCCGATTCGCAATGAAGATCCACGCTGTCGCCGCGTCGTGCACGCCCCGCTGCTTCTCCGGGGAGGCGCTACCGACCTTCGGCCACTACGTCTATTTCCTGTTCGCGCCCACTCTCGTCTATAGAGATCAGTATCCAAGGTAATTGTTATAGCTGACTGCACTGAATTTATCTTTCATCACTTATTTCTTTTTTATTTTGCAAACCTACCCTTGAATTTATTCCCGCTTTATTTTATTTATACTTTCAGAACCTATTAAATACAAATGTTTATATTTATAATTTTAAAGTTTTTTCTATTCTATTCTATTTTAGTGATATTATCAGATATATTCGTAATTTTTTACTTTTTAAGATTTTTAAGTTATCGATTAATTAAGAATAGCTACTTAACGATCTATGTCATAATTCAGTATAATATAAGTAGAATCTACCGATAAAATCTGTACGTGTCACTGTAGGTAAGATTAATTTATTTGTGTTATTTTCTCCTTCATACACGAAAAATTGTGCCCAGGTCTTTTTCACTAGGCACCGTTGTGTATAGCTGAGCGTTTTGTAGAACCAAACATTTGAGCATAATAGCACTTAGAGCATGTAACTGGCATAACATCAAACCTTCCTTACAATTTTAACTGTAACCTTTGATCTACTAAGGAGCTATATCAAAGGGAACTTTAAAACAAAGAGGTGCCTTTACGAGGTAGAGTAAATTAGGAAGATGGCTAATTTTAATTATGTTTAAAATAATGAACTTTACGTTGTCCTTAATTAGGTAATTGGGTGATGATAATTGTACATTACTGAGATTGAATATGAATATCAACCCATTTCAAGATAACACAATTAATGGTTGTCGGGAAAACTGTGTTAATATATGTACGGCCAAAATACAATAAACACTGATAGTATTTTTTAATTTTATTTTCTTTCTAAAAGAACAGTAAAATAAAGCATTTTAAAAATGCGTCATCTATGGGATTAATCCAATTCATATAATGGCAAGCGATAGGGATAGTCGGGGTACCTAGGCATGGGTGGCTCAACTAATTGATAATATAAAGTGCTGCTACGAAGTCAATCTGACTAATATTTTTCAGTATTAGCGCACATTGTTTTAGTTTATATAGATACTATACATTCCAGGTAAGTAAGTAAGTAGGCACTCGAAGGAAACTTAACCAACAAAAAATGTTAATTAATTAACGCCAATGTTCAAGATAAAACTGTGCATGAAATCAAAAGGATACGAATACGGCCACTCATAAAATTACTTTTCATTACGTACACTCCCCGCGGCCCATAGTTAACTGAACAAAGTGCCTATAGGCCTTAATTTAATCTTGAAACATAACACTAAATTTCTTATCTACTTGCAGCAGCCAGTCTTGTCAACCCTTTAAAAGCAAAATATTATTTCACATAAATGGCTCGCTTAAGTTCATATAGACGACCATTTTCCTATTATTTCAATTTCACTCAAATATTTGTCAAACCCAAGTTTGCTAGAATAGTATTACATTTGTACTTACTAAAATCAAGTCATATAATTGAATATTATACTTCATTTATTAAATTATAACATAAACCACTTATTTTCGTGAGTCCCGATCAGTTTTTATGAATAGAGCTTCATAGGTTTTTTTTGTAAGTATTTTCCGATAGTTAATTGTAGAAAAGTGGTGTGCGCAAATTAAATAATCGAAGTTCATGAAGTTTAATATGTACAAAGTCTTTAACATGGATTGGTTTCTTTTGTATGGAATTAATAACTTATAAATACGGATTAGGTACTCGATGGCTGAATGAACATTGAACAAACCTTTGCCGTTAGCTACGACAAAGGTTTAAAAAAAATTAAATAGATTACTTGAAGGATGGATAAAAATACTGGGTAGTTTCATAATTTTATTACTATTATAGATAAGTACCTACTTGTATCGAAATTGTTCTGTTTGGATTGGGCAGTACTAATTCAATGGTAGGGGAACGCCGGGTAATCCCGAACGCAGCTATTTTAGTATGTTAGAAAGAGATTGCATTATTTTTTTTATCCATCTTAAGCATCACACCACTTTTAGAGCCAGGTGACCGATGCGGGAAGACCGGGCGCGCATGCGTGTCAAAGTATGAATTTTACTTTTTTTGTGTGTATTTGATGTAATTTTTGCATAAAAACCACTCGTTGTAGCTTTACTTAAATTAACAGTATAAAATATAACGCTTTTCTATTAGAATACTTACGAATCAAAGCTTATAATGGTACAGCCTCTACCAGCGTAAGCTAACATAACCTATGATTATTTTTCCTTTTTTTATTTTTGCTACAGTCGCGCAATGGCACAACGGACAATGAGAGCTAAATTCAAACGTTATGGATAACTTCTTTATAATTTGTTTAATGTCGCACTTTTTTTCTTTAAATTGTTTTAGATGCCCCGATATATAGGGAAACAGAAACAAAACAGCTAGCGCGGAAGTCAAAATTAAACAATAGGCCTCGGAAAAGCTTCTCAAATTTACTTGGCACCAAAAAAGATAATGTATAATCATGCATATTAATTCGTAATAAGGTACAGCCATTTACAATCTACGTCAGCAGGTCACTTACGTGATTGTTGTAATTGAAGACTAAATAAAAATAATTAGTGATATTTCGTAATAAACCGCGTGTGTCGGGCAAACCTGAACGTTAGGGTTTTGTTTTTCGTCATTAATTTCTACTTTTATTCAGAAAATATGAATGAAAAATTCTTGAGTTTACTACTTAAATAGTTTGTTTTGCTTATAAAGCCATAAATTTAAGTCTATGCCATAAATCTTGTTGAATTTTTTTTTAATAATTTACCTTTAAACATGTAAAAAATAGAAGTTGTGTATCGATAAAATTAGAAACGAATGACTTTATAAAAAAAACGTATTTTTTTGTTATACGCCCCTCTGGCTTGTAGCTCGTGTTATAGATGTATCGTGTGTATATATAGGTACACCTGACCCAAAGTTTTTTGCAAATCTATGACCATGGTCCAAGCGCACCTAGACTAGGTACGCGACAAAATGCTAAGAATAAGGCAATGAAAATAATGAATATAATAATATATTTTTTTTATTGTTATTCATTCAGGACAAAGAACATCAGATGGGGCAAAGTGGTGTATCACTTATTGGAAGTGGCAGCCATTATATTTTACAACAGCTTCTTATGGGAACGATTCATCTTACCTTACTGGTCTGATTATGGCAAACAACCAAAGGTGAGTACATTTATATAATATATAAATATTTAATGCAAGAGATAAGCGAATGTTTTGATAAAGTAATAAAGGTTGAATTCAGTTTATTTTAAAATGACGTAACATTTTGACTGTATTTTTGCGTTGACTTTTATTTCTATTTGATTTAAAATAAGGAGGAAATTCTGTCGAAATAATCCCGGATGTGAGACCAAGTTTAAAATATCATCAACCTCCTCCTCCCTTGGAACTTGGAAGACACGTTAAGCTTTTAGTTCCGGACTTCCGGTCCCAAAGATTACGGGATCTATTTTTGGCTATGTCAATATACCATTACCAATTTGGGATCGCCGGATCCCAAATTATTCTGGGAATCGTCTAAACTGAATGTACAGAATACTTAAGTTTGAGGAAAGAAATCTTGTGTTGTTCAGTGTTTACCTAACTACTCATTCAAGCGTCGCCAACAGTAGGTAAGCCGGGATATCGCTAATGTAATGAGGCATATTAGCAGAATCCTTGGGCCTCAATAGTGATGATTAGACCACACACACGGTATTCTAAATTATATCGTTTGTTATCGTAACAGTTGAGTACCTAAGCTTGGCCGTGAAGTAAAACTTTCATCTACTTACACATAGGTACAAAATATCTACGCTCTTGCCGGTGTCATCTGCTCTATACCCCAATACAATACTTACAACATCCTGATGTGATTTACGTAATCAGAAACCTACAATTTCAACGCAATTGTAATATTAGGGCCCTAGTGAGATATCTGCCGACACGAAACATATGTGTAGAAGGAAAACACAAATAATTATGATGTTAGCTCGCACCAGGGGGCGGCGTGACTAATGGCTGTCGAGATGGGTTTTTCTGCGGCAATTAACGAAATGTTCACTGAAATTGGACGATTTTGCGAGAACGATCCCCATCTTGGTGGACAATTTATCGAGGTCACTGCAAATTCATATAAAATGTCACCAATGATACTCGTATACCTAAATCAATGTCTATCTTAATTCTTCCATTATTTATAAAAAAAATATTAGACTCGACATTATCACTAAACAAAGTTTCTATTAGCTACTAAAATGTTCCTCTTACCATGTAACCCAAACAAATATAATTAACTAGTAGGTTATATGTGACCTAAAAGTTCAGTTCAAAATATCTCAACAGTCCAGCTCTGCCATGTATTCTCATATTCCCTTATTAGGTTCTGTTCAACGCTTCCTTATGTATTTATAACTAAAAAAAAAGTACAGAGACGGAATACATGGTATCGCGGCGATGCTCATTTTGACAATGAGGAATTGACGTAGTCCGGAAATTACGGATGCAGATAAAAATAACTATGGTTCCGAACTCGACTGCCTCAAAATACATCAAAATAAGAAAGATAACAACAACCACGAAAAATTCTACTGTCAGGGCAAGGAGGGCCAAGCTGTCATGTCATTTTGTCCTTTTTAAGCGATACTTAAGATGCCATCAGAGCCACACCAGTCCTGGACAACATTTTATACAGTAGACAACAAAAGTAGCTAAACATTTAACCATTTTTTCTAAAAAAATGTGGACAAATATATTCAACTACTTCTTTTCCCGTCTATACAAGGCTTTCCTAGCGGCCTTGTTACAGAACATGTAGACGAAGTAGGTATCTAATTGTATACGGTGACTGCAACAGATATAACCTCACATCTCAGAAGTTTTGTCGGTATCTATATACAGTTTACCCCATCGCGAAAAGCCCTCCACTACACCTTATCCCTCACCCCACCTCCTCCCTATCCCTTGAAGTATAATATGCTCCACTGATTTCTTTATTTCTGTTTTATCCGGTCTACACATATCTACCGGATCCTCCGGTGTCGTGGATTACCAAACACAAAATATATAAAAAAAAATACTACATAAATATATAAAAAAAAAAATAACAATATTTTATAAATATAATATGTACATGTTCTATAGGTGGAAGCCGGTGTTGTGGTCCGCGGTATGTTCGCATGCGTGCTGCCTGGCGTCATCTCTTTCCTCTGTGGCTTCTACTGCCTGCTGCATGCTTGGCTTAATGCCTTTGCTGAAATGCTCAAGTTTGGAGACAGGCTCTTTTACGAGGTAAAATATATTCCTTATTTATATTTCGCGAGTTATTCCACAAAGAGCTTTGCAGCTGCGAATAAGGAGGGCTGGCAAACTTCCTCAACTCCTCAAAGAAAATTGGAATAGATAATCGACTGCTGAATTTATGGATAAGCTAAGAAGTTTTAGTTTTTTTAAACATCCTACATCTTTACTAACATTTTACTACTTTTCTTTTTATGCACAAAGACATCCAGTAAGTTGTGCTATTTTTAAGTAACGTAGGCTCTATTAAACCTGAATACAGGCCTGACCAAAGACCTATTATTATGTGAATTCGCTCGCGATATTGCTCTTATTGAAGTATCAGAAATTCAATCACAAAACACGTGCTTCCAATCTGATGAAATATTCGAGAGAAAATATTTGCTGTACGAAACGAACAAAACAATTGATAACAGAGTTCCTGTTTATGCTGCACGTGTAAAGAAGTGAGATAGCTTATCTGTATATCAATTAACTGTCTAGAGAAATTAGTGATATAATTTTTATTGTCTACGAAGAGAAACAGCTGGTAGATTATTATATACTTTAATACATTAAGATAACTAAATATATGTTCTTTAGGAATTATATACAATCCACATTCTTCTAATTTAATAATATTCATCCAAAAGCAACAAAAGTAGCTGAACGCTTTTGACATTTATTCCCATAAGAAGAAAAATAAAACTGGATTAGCTACTCTATTTTTATTGCCGCTACAGAAATCTCATTCTCACACTCTACCAAGAACATTTAACGTTAACTCTACGCGAAATGTCATTAGAGTTGATCATGTTCTTGAAGAAATATCTGTCTGACTTTTGCTTATGTTTCTTTTAAAAGTTATTTTTTTTGAGTAACAAAAAAAATGTTTATTAGATAATATTAGATATTTCAGTTTAGGATAAGTAGACTAAAAGACAAAGTTTAAATTATAAAACACGACTACGAGAAAAGCGCACTCTGAAAAATCTCTCTTTCTTTAGTAGGCATTTAATAGTAGACCCTAACACATAATATAGACTGTCAAATCATTTCCTTTCGACTTCTTTAATTTTTTTGACTTTTCCGTGGTTCGGAGAAAACATTACCATAGATAGAGTCAAGTAGATGGGCCTCATGTTTTGGTATTAAGATTCTGACTACCTATAGGATTGGTGGACGATGTCCCAATTCTCGAGCTACTACCGCGCCTGGAACCGCGTGGTGCACTCCTGGCTGCGGGACTACATCTACAAGCCGCTGGCTCCGAGAGCTGGCCGTATGATCTCAATACTCATCGTCTTTGTTGTGAGTACATTATTTTACTGCGTCTTTTAAATAGATCCTTCTTATACTAAAGATAGAAAATTTGTTTATTTCTATTAAAAGTCAGTCATATAAACACAATCTAACTAAATTTTCATATAAATAAAATAGCTTTCGTTGAAAACGGCTTCATGTGCCACTTCATATACTTACACATATCTATACCTATTGAGGTAGGTATAGATACACATCTAATACCTACCTCAATAGATATAGATACACATATGAAGGTATTATATATCAATACATATACCTAAAAATTTTACAAAAAATTAAGCACAGTTTGATACTTTCTTAAACTGGGCAGGTATAAATTTAAAATTATAACTTTTGACCCAACCTAGCTGATGCATGCATGGTGAACTTTCAAAGTTTACCTCCTAAAACTTACCAGTTAATATTGTTATAATATATTTTGAATGTATATAAAGTGATAATAGCTTGCTAAGCAGGAGCAAAATAAATATTTTGTACACAATGCCTCTTTACACTCTTAGGTAGTTTAAAGTTTTAAAGTTTCATCGTTATACTGGCATTTTTAAACCGCCAGACAACCCATAACGCGAAACGAGGCGTGCGAACATGCAAATTGCATTTGCAAATTGGATAAGTTGTTCGGAATATTTGCCATATGTAAGCTTTTGATCTTTTAAGGGTAGATACGTTGTATGCATTTATTACAGCGCGGTTTTCTGATAGTGACATTCAAACAAAGTTCATTGTTAAGTAGGTAGGTATCTTGTATCATATTGCATTGACCCGATGAACGATGACCCAAATTATTAATAAGGTTAAGCGTTATACACTACTTACGATTAGTTGAGAATATTAAGTACGATAAAGACGCTAGAGAAATAGACTAAACAGGATATCTACTTCACTATTATTCCAATAACACATATCTTAGTACGAATGATAAATGTAAGATAATATTTCAATCTTTTTAAATCCGGTACAAGCAACAATCCCTATGTCTTAGATAAACAATAACACATACCTAGATACGTAATATAGGTATATCTTACCCTTGAGACTTGGATCCGCTAGGGCATAAATCTTTTGCATTTTGTAAAATTTATCGTTTGCTTATTATCTATTACCATATTGCTGTTTTATTATATAAACGCTCTGTACTATAAAAGTAAACCCTAAGGGGTTGTGTGCGTACATAAAACTGCTACAGGCTTTTCATTTTTAAATTCAATAGTTCTTCGAATGCTCCGAGGCATCCAGTAACATCGTTCGAGTTAAAACGTCTCTGGAGTATTGCTGCAATATCGGTTTCTTAGCTTCGTTTTATATTTTTTTTTTCAACTGTAGTTTTACAATTATGTTCGCAATAGTTTACTAAGTTTAACACCTACTGCTAACATTTACCAGCTTTAAAGTTAAACCTTTACAAATTCTATCTTTGAATATTACAACATTATTTAAAAAAGCAATCGTTAGGTTACGGAAGACCTTTGGCTGACGAAGTTCAGTTAAATTAGGATTTTAATATATGCCTAAATGATAATTATTCGTTTTTTGTCTTAACCTTCAAATACCAAAGTTAATGCGAATTCATATAAAATTATCTAGAATCATGTAAAAGTTCAAGGTAGGTATATTTTATCTAAGTACTTTCATATTTACTATCTAATATCCAATAATAAATATACTTAAATGGGGCTCTCTGCAGTAGCAAACTGAATTAAATTGACTCTGATGAATCTTATATATTAATGGCGTCATAAAATAAACGAATAGTCCCGCCTAATTGAGTCTCAACCTATTCGTGGCTAATTAGACCCCAACAAAGCCGACAGCCGGCGGCGTCGCTCGCCTCAACATTGGCCACAATTGCCATTTATTCATACCTTACATCACACTGGCATAAAACAAAACATTACAGGCGCCATTATAGGCAATGACGTTGCATCTACACGAGCTGTAGTGACGTAAGCAATTTGCCATGTTTTTACTTATGTAAGCTTTGTTTACTTATGTAAAGAAATAGTTGTAATGATGTACCTATTTTATAATTCATGCCAGTAAGCTATCTACCTCAAAATTAAACGCACGAACCCAACCTAATCATCTCAATAGGTACTTAATACGATCTCTGAGCATTGTGTATCATCCTAAAAATAAATTGTTTTTTTTTTTATTAAATAAAGTATCTACTTACCAGGTTGCAATCGACTAAGAGTCGAAAAGTAATATCGACAATAAGATATATCCAACACATTGCGTTAAAAAAAATTAAATTATTTAGGTGATAAATGCGCCAAATACATCTAAATTAATATCCCACAATATCACATTCATTGATCTGACTCCGAATTAGGTAGCTTAAGCACTTGTGTTACGGATATCGGAATCAACAGTGGTATTACAAATATATACTTAAATATTGGATATTATCACCCAGAGACAGCCCAAGTAACACACAAGCATGATAACAGTACTAATGCGACTCATAACACAGTTAATAGTTACGTAACATTTGTGTTACAGTTAAGGAAATAGCTAAATTCTGACTAACGTTGTATTACGGCTATTATAATTTTTTAAGCTTAGTAAAATTTGTATAATTTCGGCTTCTTTCTTAAGGCTTAGTAATAACTTTTATTCTCAATATTACACAAACGTTTCTAAGCTTACAGAGTTTCACATAGCTTTAATTTGCATAACAGTAAGCTAAAAGATAACAAGCTGAATAAACGTAATGTACAATACTATTATACAAACATTATTAAGCTTATTGCTGTTAAAAATGCTATATTCTGTATAAAGTACCCTCAGCAACTAGATGCTGAATAATATTGTTAAAATTCGGTTTTAAAATGCTTGTATCTGAATAACAGCTTTAATATTATTTTGAAATCTTATAAGGTTCTTTATTTTGCGAATTATTCAGCTGCTGATAAAAAGTATTTTCTGGGTTCTAATTAAGCTTATATTGGATATAAAAGAAAAGTAGACATAGTTTATAACTCTCTTACACATACTTCTATTCTTATACCGAAACTAGCAGTTTTAAAGTTAGTTAAACAGTATTTACACAGAAGAATGCAGAATATTGCTTTATTTGTAGATATTTATTAAACCTTAGTTGTTGTATGTTGGGCGTAGGCAGCATAGTGTTTAGTAAACTAGCTGTGGAAGAAAGCGGTCAAGCTAACCTTAACAGTCAAGTGCGATCGTACGTAGAAGAGTGTTCCGTACCCGCAATTTCATATACAGACTGTGTGGGTGACGATGATTACACATCTAGTGGAGATGAATCAGATGAGAATATAAACGAATTCAAAAATACGCGCGGTCCGAATCATTTTATTCTAGCGTTTTGTATTTGTAGTACATTCAATGCGGTAGTATAAATCTACCTATTGTTGTGTCCGAGGTTTTGAATTTGTACAGTATACTCAAATTATGTGTCATATGTGTCATTATGATATTATTAATAAGTATCTTTGAATAAAAAAACTATTGTATACCTATCTATATTGTAATCTGAATGTCGAAAACGGCTCCAAGAATTTTCATAAAATTTAGTATGTAGGGGGTTTCGGCGGCAATTAATCTATCTAGCTAGGTTTAATTTCGTTTTAGGTTTCCGTTTATGTAGGTATAATATCCGTTTGTTTTCATACAATGAAAAATTGCTACATTATCATTAGAATAGATGGGGAACCAGAAGAGACCTCGTTTCTTTTCCCTTTTTAGCATTTTAATAAGGTATGCAGTACATACGAGTAGTTAACTCAAACTAGATATAGGTACGTAAGTTGAAAAAAAAAAACATGATTACCACAGCTTTTTTTCTAGATAAAACAAAACAAAAAAAAAATTTACATCCTTTTTACGTTAGATTAGTATATCTAAATAGCTTTAATTCATTTCCTTAATTTTTTTTTTTATTTAAGTGAAATGATTGCATTATATAATTAAGTTAAATAATAAAGTTTGATCGATCACCTAATCTTTTTTCCACGAATTTCTAGTTTTTGATTGTTCTGTTTTGAACCCTAATAAGCTGTTTAATAAAACATGTGAACAAATACTCAACTGTTATTCAGAAATTATTCCGCCATACCGCGCTTTGCCAAACAAAAGCTTAATATATGACGAGTCAAAACTGTTATTCAGCAGCAGCTCGGTAAAACAACTCCGTGAGCAGCTAATAATCAGATTTATAGGAATCGCCATTATAACCTCAAAAACAATGTTTTTGGAATTGTTTTTGCTATCAAATGCTGTGTTTTATTAATTGAGATACAAATTCGAGTATTATACATAAACTAATTATTGCTTTTAAAACACTAAAATAAGGAATTACGCTAAAAGTTTTTTTTTGCCTTATTTCTGTCTTGTACATTAACTTATTTCTATCATTAAACTTCGATATTGAAGCGGCGCGTAAAACCAATTGTTACAGGACATACGTTATTGACGACAAAATTACTTGCGCAATATTATTTCACTTGTGTAATAGCTAAAACTCGTATTTTTAAAAATTACTTAACAATTCCAAGTATTCATTCCGTCCACATTAATATCTTAATAAATATTAATGATGTCAACAATTTCTTGAAGGAAACACACATTTTGTTTGAAATAGTGTGGTACAAATGTGCTTATAGCTGAGTAGTTTTTGAATATCACAGCCACAAATATTTATCTGAATAAACATGATAAAACATCTGTGTATAAGTAACGACTGCCGTTTTTCAGACGTTATTAAGCTATGTGGACAATTACATTGCTACTACTCCAATTTTATATTGCTATTATTCAAATTAAAGCATTTAAAAGTGTGCCCAATTTGCTTGAATAAGAGCTGAGTACACGTTTACTCAGACATTAATCAACAGCTTTTTAAGCTTATCGCTCCCGGGTTTGCTGTTACTAAGATCTTATACTGCTATCTGTGTTACTTGGGAGAACAAACACAAGTATCACACGAATGTTTGTCCTGTGTGTGGATCGAACCCACAACTCTTGGCGCATAGGACAAGGTCACTACCGAATGTGCCATCGAGCTTGTCAAGAAATACTGAATAAAATAAGGTATTGAACAAAAACGTGTTGGTTAATTCACAGTTCCAACGAAGGAATGAATCAGTTCAAGGACTACGAATTGAACTGATTTTTTAACTACTTAATTTCCTTAGTACTTTAAAATTGCAACATTCTTTGATCTCGAACGCTGGTGGAACGTAATCGATAGCAACAGGCATAGTAGATACCTATTCAGTTAATCAAGACAAAATGGAATTAACTAAAGGCCTTTCGTTAGCTTATTACATTATTGTAAGAGCCATAAATCATTATTTAATATTCGCAGGTTGATACTATTAATTCACAAGACATTCACAGATTCCAATGTAAATAGCCTAAGCAGTTTGTATCAGGTCGACGGTGTTATCTATACTTATAATAAATCTGTAGAGAGGTCAATTCTGTACATGAAATATATTTTCAAAATAACTATCAGGGGGTGATTAGTGATCGATACTGATGCCAAAAATGCTATCAGTAAAATTTTTGTCTGTCTGTCTGTATGTATGTATGTTCCTTATAGAAACAAAAACTACTCGACGGATTTTAACGAAACTTGGTACAATTATTCTTCATACTCCTGGGCAGGTTATAGTATACTTTTCATCACGCTACAATCAATAGGAGCAGAGTAGAGAAGGGAAATGTTGGGAAAACGGGAGAAGTTACTCCATTTTTTAAGCTTCCGTCGCGTGTGCAGCCTTAATGGTTAAAGTTACATAGAAATCATGTATGACGGAAATAGTCTTTATAATATTAACCATAAACGCGGGTGACACCGCTGGCACAGCTAGTCACAAATATAAATGTACTTTAAATATTAGATACTAGCTGTGCCCGCGGTTTCACCCGCGTTTATGGTTACCTAATGTTATATAGCCTATAACCTTCCTCAATAAATGGATTATCTAACACTCAAAGAATATTTGAAATCGGACCAGTAGTTCCTGAGATTAGCGCGTTCAAGCAAACAAACAAACTCTACAGCTTTATAATACTAGTATAGATTGATACCCGGACACAGATTAACAGTCTTCCCCAAACGAATGGTTATGTAGGAATCTCTCAGCACGAAGGACAGCGTCACTACCTAATACGTAATAGAGCCAGTCGAATAATACTGGCTCTATTATACCTACTGTTTCATAATGATTTTTTGCAGGAAATTGGGGACTCTTCAACAAATCATTGTTATAAAAAAAATATGTTTACACCTACTATGTACACTTAGTGAACAAATAAATATTTGATTTGATTTGATTTCATCCATCCATCTACTAAGCTATCTTACCTGATACTACCTAATTAATAAAAATATTTATTCATTCTTACCTAAGGTATCATCAGTGGCGCATGAGGTTATACTGGCACTATCATTCGGGTTCTTCTACCCCGTACTCCTGATAGAATTCGGGGTCTGTGGCCTGCTGATGCTGCCACTGACCGCCCATAGCGGCAGACGGTTTCCCAATGCCTTAAATCTTCTTATGTGGTTGTCATTCTTCTTTGGAAATGGTAAGTATACAAAAGAATATTTTGTTAAGTATATTTGGTTACTAAAATTTTCCATTATGTAAGTTAGGAAGTAGGTACATTTTCTATTACGCATCACTGTGTTGAAGGAAAATCAGTCAATATAAAGCAATAACTATCTCTTATTTTCACTTGATCTTTCACAACTGTTAGTCACAGTGGCGTAGCTACCCAAGGGGCAAGGCGGGGCAGTGCCCCGGGGCCCTAAGCTTGGGGGGGGGGCTAAAACCTAAGGAAGAAAAATGTAAGTGCCCTCCCTGCAGTAGGGGGGGCCTGGACCCAAAGCTGCGTTAGCCCATGGGCCTTAGTTTCTTTTTTGCCCCAGGGCACTTTGTCACCTAGCTACGCCACTGGTTAGTCAAGCAACTTATTCTACTAATTTTAGATAATAATATTAGTTAAGTATAGGTTACTTATTTAATATTATTATCCTACCTAATGTTGATAGACAATCTACATACCTATGTTGATTGTCTATCAACATTATAGGTCAAGCATGTATCAAGCGAGCGTGAGACCCGTAGCAAATGCTTATCAAAAGGCCATGTCTTAAAATAATTGCGTCTATTTGAGTCTTTCTCCAAGGGGGCCCCAAAGCGCAGGGGGGCTGTAGTATTTGCAACTCCCGCTATATGTTAATCCGCCGCAGTTATAGGTAGATAGGCACCGTTGTTCATATAAATGAGCTATAGATATAGCTTATTTTAAAGCATTAAGTTTTGATTAAAAAACGACTATTAATCTAGCTGCATGTAAATTCTACGATTGTTATACAAATAAGTGCGTATGAGAAAATGATACAATACAGAAACAATTGTTGGCAGATAAACTGTACTAACTTTGTTTACGGTCAGCTACTGGATAAATGTGCAAACATCTACATTTGCAATCTAGGACAAGATTACCAAGAAATATAAAAGCGTTGACTAATTCGTGCGTTAATAACTTAAAAAAATCCATGAAAGTGCCTTTTGGTAATATATTTTATACGGACCTTGCGTCAACTTGAACGCTGATCGATGCTTCATTTAATAGGGCAGCTATTGATATGCTGATGTCCACATGTTATTTTCTTTTTAAAGCATTTCGATATTAAAATGTGAAATATAATTAATGAATAACTATCATATTGTTAAAGGCATTCTTTGGAGTCTATACCCGATGGAGTATTTCGCCCGCAAGAACTGCCCACCCAGTGAAAGCGACAGCTTCTTCGTGCCCAAATCGTGGACCTGTCCCGAAATAGTGCTAAAACCTAACTGGACGTTCCAAAACCCATTCGATTTAATACACTAATTAAAATAAAGAGAATTAAAATTGTCCATTAAAACAAAAACGATGTCGTTATTTCAAACCTTACTTTTCACGCAGCGCTACTTAGGTTACGTTGCGATCATATGATTATTTTAAAGTAAAAAACTTTTTGTACACTAGGGACCATCCATAAAATACGTCACACGTAAAGGGGGACGGAGGAGGTCTACGATGTGTAATATGGTGTGACAAGGCGTGGGAGGGGTCCTAAGTTTCGTGACATCACATTTCAAAATCTAATATACTTATCATAATAATTTGCAATCAAAACATGTGATGTCACACAAGAGAGGGGGGAGTCCCACAAATGTGACCAGCTGTGACAAGGACGGGGGGGAATCAAAAAATCATGAAATTCGTGTGACGTACTTTATGGATGGCACACACACACCTACTCAAACAATACAATACGATCCGAACCGTAAGCGTATACATATTTTTAAGAGTTGTCTAAATACAATCAATAGGGATGATGACTGCATCAAAAAACTATAATTCTATTTAGTCCGTCAGCTATATTAAACAAAAATACTACACATATTTTTCACTTTATCAAATTAACAAAAAATCACAAAGATACAAAGCATCAAAGTTTTGGAGTGGGGGCTTGCGACGTCACTATTTAGTAAACAATATACGAATGTGTGACGTCACGCGCAACTTGAATGCATTGTATCTTCCGTCAATGTTTGATTGATAAATAAATAAATAGGTATCCAATATTTTTTTATAATCCAACTAACGGACTATACAGATTTTTTTAGCCTATTCTTCCATTCCAAACATCTTGTACTTAGATACTTGTACAGATATTAACGTGTGACCATTATTGTGACCGTAACCTAACGGCTTAAGCCCTTACGTCACGGTCACAAATGATTATGTTTTCCAGTGAATAAAATTCAAAATGTGGGAATGTGGTGTCATAACCCGTTTAACGTAAAGGCAATTATGTACCTGGTATTATATGAAAATACAAATTAAGACAATTATTATTTGGATACAATTTATTGGAAACTTTATAATATTTAGATTAAAAATAATATAAAAAATGTTGTAAATAGTCACAGATCCGAGCGAACCAAAGATATTTTGTTAATAACACAAAACGTGATTTATGCGAACAGACATTTGGCCAATAGCTCAAATTCACAAAACGCATTCTGGAACGCTCAGACTGTTTTATTACTATACTTACGTGTCTAAATATTAACCACATAGAAATCCCTACTTTATCAATCATTTACACCCCTTTGCCACACTGTTGGTGATATATTTCAACGGAACTGAATAACAATAATAAATGATAAACATGGGCGGATATTATTAGATATAGGTACTCGTTTATATGTATGTATAATATTTAATTTACAAACGGAAATTATTCCACTACAGATTAATCATAAATATAGTTTTCTTAGTGGCAGTTACATACCAATTACCACAAATAAAACAATTATTTTAACAAAAATGTATAATGATTCATTATAAGCATAGATTTTAGTGCAGTTTGTATTTGCTTTATCATTGCCAAGCATTCTGTTCATACGTAAAATGTCTCAAAAAACAAGTCTTGACCGAGATTCGGTGGGTTATTTTTGCGTCATGTCCTAAAAATATTTGTTTTATATAGACCAACCAGTGCGAATCCATAAACCATGAATCAATAAGCCTGTTATGAAACCCGATAGGTACTATACTGCCGACCATTATACATAGTTTACAAGACATCCGGTTCTGATTTTGATAAATGAGTTAACATTATCTTGTGTACCATAAAACAATTTTATTATTGAGGTAGAGAAACGTTTCATACAAATTATTTAATTATAATGCGTGGCACTAGGTATTTATTTTCTGTTCTTAGGCAATACCTAACATGTGTGTACCAAAAATACATATTTTATAAAAGAAAATAATATTACTGATAAACAGCTACACGGATTATAAAACAAATGAATGTAGACTAATTGAATGTGTGGCTACTAATCAACTGCCTATAGGTAAAAACTGAAACGTCAACTTATCGACAACGATCATCTTTAAAAATATAACATTTATTTTCTATTACAGTGATACATTTATTCAAGGAATGCTGAGAACAGTAAATTGTACAGAATTATACAAAACTATAAATGTAACTAAATTGAGTTTTAATTACATCTGAGGTATATAACAGCATTATTACTTAAAATAAATTAATGATGAAAATTATTTGCTACCAACTTGCATTTATTATAAATTGGGTGACAATATATTTCCATCATCATACCAGATGAATATGACGTAGATAACAACTAACGTTAAAACAGACTCCTTTGTCAGGTTAAAAATAATATTTTTCGTAATTTTTATATCAGTCATATCAATATGCTATATGGCCCCAAGAAAACCGATGTACCTAAGTGTACGTACCTCGAAGTGTACGTACGAACAATGGGGCATGCCGGACCTCATATAGTCAAAAAGTGTAACACAACGCGCTACACTGCGCAATTAAATTATATATGTCTACGCTCAACACACCTAATATATTTCGGCTTTTATGGAGATTTTAGCACCTTGTTAATTCTTACAACAAGGAATAAAAAATGGCATCTTATATTTTTGGGTTGAATTTCAATAATCTCTTCCATTGGCCTTCCAGCACATCCTCACAGCCCTTACTGACTATTATAAATCTAACCTATACTTAACTTAATATTTAATGATACAGTGAAATTCTATTCAATAATTTTTTGAGAGCAATTTTTATGGTACCAATTGAGAATGCTGCTAAATTGTAGTAGTAAAAGTTATATAAATTCGTGAAAGTGGCATAACAATTGGAATATTCGACACAATTAAACAGCAGGCGTACGATCCAATTCCTTGAAGAGAGAGGTGGACATCCTGAAAATAAACAAAAATAATGTTAAAGTCACATCTTTGTACTAAATTTTAATAGGCATCACTTACTACTAAATGAAAACACTACTTAATAAAATAATCATTGATTCATTGGTTAACAAATGTTTTAAATAGTTTTAACTATTTATGTTTGTAAAAGTAAAATAGATCATATAAATGAATAATGTAATTAATCAATCGACTTAACATACATATCGTAATATGTTGTTACATTGTAATATGCAATGCACATTGCAATAGTGAATTGTATACATAGTTGACACTTGTGCTACGTACATACATCATAAAATAGTAACAAGCTACTTATGTACCTACCAGGAAACAAGAAGGAAACAATGCAAAATATGGGGAAATCCCTAATGAATTTACACCATTTTAGTAGATACAACAAACACACTGCTAAAGCTTATTTACATTCCCGCTTGGATAAATGTTGCTTTAAATGTATTTATAAAAAAAAGTTGATATGCACAGTTAACATGATATTTTATACTCTATATTAAATGAGGCCGCAAGTGATGACTGTTGTTCATAACATAAACTCACAATGTTGATAAAAACATGCATTTATCTACACCAATGATGTGTAAACAAATTGGAAACACATACTTACTTGCTTATCATGTGTTCATAGATATATGACGGTATAATAGTCACATTAACAACAGATGGACCTTCTTCGATAATTCTAGATATTTCCTTATCTTTCAATCCCACAACATTTATAGTATTTATTTCCAAAATCTGATGATCGGTCAAGAGACCATTACGGGCTGCCGAGGAATCTTTCACCAGTCCTACAATCTTGCCATTCTTGAAATGGAATCCAACATGGCCAATGGAGTCCTTGTGGAGGGTTACAGTTCTCTCGAATGGTCTAAAAAAAAAGTTTCAGTTTACGATTTTATTAATTGTTCTGTTGAATGGTCTACAAATATTTCAGTTTAGGATTTATGATGAAATTAATTTGCAAGTAAAATGCTTCTTATGCAACATAAATGATTTTTAAATTTAAATACATTTTACCATTTAAAAGCAAGTATTCCTAAAATATGGTCTACCCAAAATAGTGTAAGCTTGTTATTTCCTGTTGATAAACTGTGTGGGCATTATAATAATTACTGTAGAAACTTGATTATCCTGTCCTGTTATACAAATCAATTATATGAAATATCTACAAGTTGAAAAATCCAGTTAATTTTAAAATTTCAGCCTTTAATTTATAAAAATCATAAAAATGCATGGAGGAACTCTAAAATTAATTGGCTGGTATGACAACAATTATTTTATTCCTGAAGTAAAAAAAATAAATATATCCTACTACTTATTACTACACAATGCGCCAACCCATCCTTCGGCTGAACTGCTAGAGAGAAAATGGAAAGTTTAAAGAATGTTTGCCATATTTCATGATTACCAAATGCAAATTACTATATCATACCTAAATATTTTATTTCATGATTAAGTCTGCAGTATTATAGTAAGTATGTAATTTAAGAAAATATGTATGTACATAAATAAGTGCATACATTGTATATTTAATAATTTCTTAATAATTATGTTAAATTAATGTTTACATTGATTTTCGATAATATGAAAGTGTATCTGTTGTTTTTAATAAACATACTATAACATTATGTACCACATACATTCAACTATTGGATTATCGGATAATCAACATTATCATACACACATAATTGAAATGCATATCAACAACAATTAGTCAGGTTAATCAAGTTTCCACTGTATATGTGAATTTAATTTTGGTTTCTCAATTTAAAGAAAAATAATGTAATTTACCTGTCACGCACAGCCATCCTTATACCATTTGTTGGTGCTTTCTTCAATATGCCATGGCACTGGTCCATGCTCATACCAGCAAGGGCCACATCATTAATCTCCAGTATCTGGTCACCAAATCTTAAGCCAGCAAGTGCAGCCGGACTGTTTGCAGCAACATAACATACAAACACCCCATTGTTAACCGAGTGCAGACGTAAACCACATCTGTTGTCACGATCTTTGCAAAGCACAACCTGTCTGATTGCTCCCGTGACTGTTGCTTTTGCTAATGACAGTGATTGCGATGACAGAGGAGCAATCATGGTGCAGACGCCACGAGGGGCGGGGACCTTGAAAAAAAATTTTGAAATGATACATTGTAAACCTAACAATCTACTTTCATCTACAAAGTTCATTTATTTGACTTTGTTCTCAAAATAAACATATTTATAGAGATGAATGAACAGTTTCTTTTTCAGAATTAATAAGGTTTTGACTGAACAATGTGAGTACTATTATATACTGTACTATACTTACCTACTGTTTATTATCTATGATATGGCCCAGACAGACACAGAGCAGGACAATTAATATTTACTACTTACATTAAGAAAAATATTACAAACTTTCACACCTTTAAATCAACTCTAATCAATTGTTATGATAATGTAAATAAACAACTCACTAACCGTCGGAACCTGAACCTGATACTCTGGCATGTTCATAGCAATAACACCTGAAGATAGCTCCAAGCCCATGTATTCCCCGAGAGCTGGGTACACATGGGCAGGAGCGCTGGGCGCGGCACTCCTGGGCGCAGCAGTGTACGAGTGTGGCGCCTGATGACTCATCTGGGCTCGCACCATCGTATCCACTTTCATATCCTCCAATGACGGATACAGAGACATGTTCTCAATCTAAAATAGCATAATTCAATACATTATAACAGATAACTAAAACAAACAAATCAATCAGCTCATATTTCACTTGTGCAATAATGTTAAATACTTACTTTGTATCCTGCGTTGAAACTAAAACAGGTGTAGAGAATAAATGATCTGGAAAATCTTAACGCAGCAAAAAAAGCTTGAACAAGATAAGTAAATGTGATTTAGTGAATGCTAAATAGATATTGAATCAGCAGCCGAAAAACCCAATTTATCTTCAATCTGACTCACACACAATACTAATGTCAATTGTCAATCAAACCGTGTTTCATTCTAGCAAGCAAGACACCACAGACGAGTAATGTAAAAGAGTGCAAGACACTAAATAAACTTCTCTCAAGTTCTCTTTCACACTAACATAGCAGTGATGTAACGTAAGTAATCGAGTATGTTTATAAATAATCGATTTTTAGCAAGCATTTTTATCGACAAAAAGAAATTCAGTATAACTAAGGTTCAATTAAAATATTTTATTATTTTAATAAATAGATACATAACGTAATTTTTATAAATTAATAATATAAACTTATGTTTTAATTTTAATATATATTGAATGGTTCAAATGATTTTATTTTTAATAATGTTTTTGTTTATAAATTTAATAATTTTGAAAAATTTTCATGCAAATGTTTTACCGGAAAGTTGAGTATTAACTACCTATCAGATAGATAAGTTACTCTATGGTATTAACTATTTAAAAAAAACGAAGTCAATGTCAATTGGTTAAAATTGTCAGAACTGTCAGTACACAACTGTCAGTACATCATTTCTCGTCTGTGCACTACTTTTACACTATAATAGTTTGATAAAAAAAAGGTGGAATTGATTAAATTTTATCGAACATTTTTGACTTTACTGTATTCTCACATTGTTTAATTTGTTGTTTACCTCTATGTTATGTGCCTTTTTCATAAATGTGAGATATAATCGCTATGGAGCCTACTAGTAATAAAGCCCGAACACCAAGGTATTGTGTTGTTGTGCTCATAAATAGAGATTTTTTCATATAAAAATTAACCCAAATCATTATTTATAATTTTTCAGCCGTTGTCGAGAGTGGGAACGGCAGAGGCGCACCAAGTTTAATGAAGCTATTTCCAAGCTGGGAGAAGTTGTCAAAGAAATTAACAGAGCTGATGATACAACTGGCAAAGATGTAGAAAATGTACAATATCCTAAAATAGAGATTGTCCAGAAAGCTATAATTTGCCTCACTAATTGTGCTCAGGAAAAAACTAAATTGAGTAAGTCACTGCTTATAAGTTATTTTCCCTCCAGGAGTACAAAACTTTTGGAATAATAGTGGCCTAACTGAAATTCATAAAACTTATGTAATTTATTGCACAGTGTATACAATTTTCTTGTTCATCTTTCACAAATTACTAATTTGAGTTAGGTCACTTTCTTGCTATGGATTCATCTGTAAATAAAATCTCAAAGCTATTGTTTTATATGAGTTTGTTACTATTTTATGATTTTTAAATTATTTTCCCATTAATTAATTGCCTCACTCCTTGTGAGGGTCAAAGTAGAAATTGTTATATATAAAAAAAGATTCATATGGGGATACTTAATCCAATCACAAAAATAGGATTGTTTCAAAA
Source organism: Glyphodes perspectalis (assembly GCA_951394215.1). NCBI lineage: Eukaryota > Metazoa > Arthropoda > Insecta > Lepidoptera > Crambidae > Glyphodes > Glyphodes perspectalis. The sequence continues at coordinate 8,182,402 of OX596203.1, forward strand.
TACCTATGTACTTATGTGTAGGCAGACTCCAAGAAGAAAGAAGCTCCTTAAACCACATTTAGCAAAAATCAAGTTGAATTATGTAATTATAATCTTAATTTATAATCTGCATCTTGATGTGATTTAATTTAATTTTAAATTTTTTAAATATATAGGCTAGGATCATAGTTGGTTGGTTTGTTTTAAACTAAGACAAATGATCATTGGTGAACTGAATGGTGGTTGAGTAGTGTGTTTGAACTGTTTCAGAAGCTGAAATTCTGGCTCTCCAAGTAAAACTAGATGCAGAAATTCTAAAAAAGTGTGACCTGAAAGATGCATCAACTCAAGTTTACCTTAGTCCAGGGAAAAAAAATCAAAGTAAGTGTATGTATATGGTTTCATAAACTGATTCATTCATTCAGGTTTAATGTAATTACAGGGCCACTAAATCCAGTCCAATCTTGGTCTAAACTAAGGGATAGACACTAAGGGACATAAAGCTAAGAAGATGATGAATAAATTACAACAAGTAACCTATGAAGTTATGCTAAAAATTAACTATAGACTAGAATACAAGATGAATTTTTTTTTCTTCTATAAAAATAAAGATTGCCAACTTTCGTTGAAACTCAATTAGAGTACAAAAAATCTCCCTAGTGGACTAATCTCCTGAAATTAATATTACTTAATAATATACAAATACATTAAAATTAATACTTATTGTTTAGATTGTGAAAATTATTTGTTTTAAAGGAATCATTGATGTGTGATAGTGGTGTATTCTATTTTCAGATAGCAAGTACATGAAATTAGTGATGCTACAAAAATCTAAACGGAATGCATTGAAAGAAAAAACAGTTTTGACCACAAATGTCACCGTTAAACCCAAACTAGATAATAAAAACTTGAAACCAAGCCCAACAAATATATTACCAAAATTGGTACCAAGAGCTGAAGATAACAAATGTAAGTATGATGTATAAACAAACTTAAAACTTATCATTTAAAAATATAAATGCTACTGGCATACGTTATAGTCCATAAACATTATGATACTATAAAAAAATATTAACAGGCTTACTGTGACTGTTACCAGCGACAAACAGAATATCTAGAACAATTGTTATGTATCACTTGTGATGGGACAACAAAATGTTTAAATAATTCTTTAATAATAAACAATATTTCTTGAGTTTATAATCTATATAGAAATTAATGGCGTTATTTCCTTTTCAGCTCTAGAAAACACAATAGTAGTTCTACCAGCTGCTCAATATATTTTCCCACAAAGACCCCTTTTGTTCCCAACAGTTCCACCCGCTATTGTCTTAGTTGATCCCAATTTACAGACTCTAAACAAACCACTAGTATATAGGAATAATGGAGACATTACCAAAACAACAACAGTGAATATTTTACCTATATCTGCTTATTCCCGACCCATGTCAGCTACGAAAAGTAAAAAAGGTCATGTTAAATTAAAAAAAGATGTTACGAAAAAGATTCTAAAAGTTACAAAACCAACTGGAACGGTCCCAGAACCCTCTGTATGCAAACAAGCAGCTGAAGAAAAGTCTGAAGAAAAACATCCAAAAAATAAAAGTAATGACACAAATAAAAATTCTCAATCACATATTCAACCTGAAAAAACATCTAATAAAGTTGAAAAAGTGGAAGTTAGTGAAGTCTTATCAATCAATAAAGACAAAATAGAGTCAAATAATAAAGACCCTGTTGTTACTGCCGAACCCACTGTAGTTAGTAATAAAAGTTGCGACTCCAAAGAAAAAGAAACAAGTCAATCATGTAAAACAACATCTAATGAGACAATTATAGAAAAAAAAACTATTACTGTATCAACATCTATTCAAAATTCTACAAATAATGTGCAGTCTTCTGAGGGGAGTAGCAAATACACTAAAGTTGCTCCTGATAAGGTACCATCAACTATAGATAAAGATAAAGAGAATAAACTACCTAATATCCTAGAGACCACTCTATGTGATACTGCAGTTGACGCTGGCAATGCATGTCTAGAATTAGCAGAGGAATTATTAGCAGATTCGCCGAAAACTGCAGCATACCTTATGTCCTTCCCGTTAGTTAGTGGAAATAGAGCAGATAGTCCTGCAGACGAACCCCAAAGTACATTGCAAACAAGTAGCAAAGAGAACAATCAAAGGAGAAATGATGTACCGCTACAAAATGCACCATATTTTGATAAACAAGCTCCAAATGAACCAAAAACCAAACCTGCCGAGAAGCCGCAACCACCTACTACAATATCTACAAAACCAAATGAATCACAAAAGTATACTGGAAGTAATCAAATGCCAAAGCCAGTTGAAAGCAAAGTTTCCAGTGCCTCAGTTGTATCCAATGAAAATCCCTTCCTGAATCTTCCAATGCCGTCCTTGATATCGACTACTTGCACTATATCTGACACAAACTTCGGGTTAGATTTTGATTGTAATATTAACAAATCTATCCAAAATCAATCCACAAATTATGTCGGTAATAGTAACAATTTCTTTTACAAAGGTGATCCATTTAGCAATGTGAAAAACACTATTTACAGTACGAGCAGTATATCGTCTAGTCATGATTTCAATAGTTTAGGCCTTTATCCTTGTGCAATGGAAAAATATACCTCTAAAACTAAGCCGGATTATTCGAATGTTGAAGAAAATCTTATGAAAATTGGTTCTTCTAGATTAACCTATGACATTGATTTGGGCTGGTCGCATAAAAGCTTCGATTTTGTTAACTGCACAACAACATCTAATACATTCGGCAAAGATAATATATTGACCACAGTATCAGCCCCTTATTCAACTACCTATAATCCATTTAATCCTGACTTCCATATTCCTTTAGTGGCAAATTCAAATAAAAAAGAAAATATCTCGTCAAAATCTACAACTTCTTTCGCTGATACTATTACCAGCTTCTATTCTCAGCCAACAAATTTGTGGTCTGAAGATGTACCCTTTTATACAAATAATAATGTATCCAAATCAATGCCTATTAAACATCAAAACTACCTATCCTTGGACACTCCTCAAGTGAATGGCAACACAAGACCTATTGAAAAACACTTTGATATTAAACATACCACTGAGACGGGAGTAAATGTTGGTATGAAAACTTCAAATGTTACCGTGGAACAACAAATGCCTGAAAAGTTTACTAAAAAATCTCCAACCAAAATGCACATTAACTGGATGACGTCTGAAACAAGACCAATGGAAAGTAATTGTAATCCTCTGCCCACGGTAAGCAAGGATACTCATAAAAATTCGTATAGTCACTTAAGTCAAACTTCTAAAAAGCAAGATCACAATGAAAGCTATTTTCCAATATCAATGCATAATTTTGTAACTCAACCTGTTCAAGAAGAATTTCAAATGTGGCCATCAACAAGACAAGTAGGCCCCACAGAGATAAGTATAGAACCACCACCAATAAATTTACCGACACTTGTTGGTGACTTGGCTTTAGGACCGCATGATAAGAAAAAAAATACCGATGGAGCAAGTAGAGCGATCGCGCATACACAAGATATACAGAACTGTGGTAATTTTCTGTCAGTTACACAATTAATGAACCGTTCATCAGATAACATGTCCTCACGTTACCAAGCACCTACTATTGAAGCACCGAAAACTAACAGTACAAAACAAATATCTTCGACTTATTTCTCAAACGACATTAACCGAAAAACAATGCCGTCTCGACTAGAGAGCCAATTGCCGCAACCATGTTACGGTTTCAACGATTCCAAACTAGGGAATTCCTACGAGAGTATGGCGCAATTTACTCAGAACAAAAACAAAAATAGTAAATCTGATAAAACTTCTAAAACTCAAAAGAGTAGTTATTCTGCTGAATCTTTGATACGCGGTGGTGGCTGTACTCAAAAAATGCAAGATAACAATAATGCAAAAGTGATGATGCATTCGCAGAAATATAACGAGTTTAACACGCAGGATAATTCTATAGCACAAGTTTCTCATTTTCCACCTATGCTTGATTACACGGACAACAGTTACGCTACTCAACAGTTTTCTGGGACCACTTTATATAATTCTACCACGAATACGATTTCCAATTCTTTCTATTCTAATTTTATGCCTGGTAGTAGTAATTTAATGGCCGGTAATTATACGGGTGGACCGTTTACGGGAGAATTCTTAGACTATAACCAAACAGACTGCAACTATACAAATCATAAGTACGAAGAGTTAAAAATGAGGAATAATCCTACCGTATATCCCCAAGATAAAGTTACTTCCAATTATAAAAGTTCGCGAAGAGAATCAGCAGCGAAACATAAATTGGAGTGTTCCAAGAAAGATTCTAGCAAGAAGTATCAAAGTAAAAGAACTAAATTGAATACTGATGTTGAAGAATGGACTGACCCTTCACATATTCTGTGGCAAAATAAGGCGCAGAGTAAAAGACATGCTAATTTGATGTCTGAAGAATTAGCTTTTCCGAATTACGTCGGAAACCAAATGCCGACTCAATATCAACCTGAATTTTTCAATAGCCATCTAATGCCTTCCAACATGCAAAGCGTGGGCCATAATGTTGATAGGACAATCAGTTTCCCTGCCACTTCACGTGCCAATTTCAACCTCAGTACTATCTTCCCAGAGATAACTATGGTAAGTGTTTATTTACATTTGACATATCTATGAACACCGGAACGCCGATTCTAGCCCAAATAATACCTAGATAATCTTGATTTGAAAATTACGCGTTATTAACTTAAATTTAATTAATTATTTTCAATCGCTTTTAAATATATATTTTTTATTCCGTTTAGATATAACCTACTCTAGTATATGGAACGTCAGATTTTATTATCGTCGTAGAAAAATGTGTAAATGTATGTAAATGATTCATTTCCTACAATATGACACGATCTAGCGATTATTTTTGTGTAGACGGAAACAAACATGCAAGTTTATTTTATAGTGTAATATAAACCTAAATATTTTTCATTTCAGAAAGTGCAGTAAGACATACGAAGAAAAAAATATAATAAATCATTAAGTATTATGAAACATATTAAATTCTAATAACATGTTATGCAGTTACTAAAAGTCAATTGATTGTGTTGTATATACGCAAGAACCAACCACCTGTGATGATGACTGATTTAGTTATTTAATACATATTTATTGTTATGTTGTAATGGATTAGGTAATAATGCATATAATAAAACTAATTTTAAGTGTTAATAGGAATTGTTTCTTAATTAACCTTAATTTCTTTATTACTGCATTGGCGTTGTAGACAGCGTATAGCGTCATTAATAACACTGACCCCACACGGATTGTTGCTAATATCTCTGTAAAAATCACTAACTGATCCTACCCCTGAAGTTCATATGATAGGTATATGAATAAAAAATATATATTCGACAGATGCAAAGTAAATAAAGTCAACTAAATCCATGATTTATTTTATTGTTTTATCGTTCTAATGAAACTGAACTTTAAAACAATTTTTTTTTTTGCATATCTTACATTATTACAGTGATTTTTTTAAACGTATAAAAAGCCAGCGTTCTCAAATAGTACGAATGACCAAGTGCCGTTGGACGCATCACATGGGCACAGGGGGAGTACCGCTCATACAAAAAACGTCATCTGCCAGTTAACACGCGCTTCGCCAGCTCTGGCACATTTTTATGTCAATATGGGGTAATAGAAGCGAGACAACGTTTTCGGCTCGACATAAAGGGAATAAATAGGTTTAAGTAACAACTCCAGGTTTTATTTCATCTCCAAAAGAGCTACATATTAAAATTGTCAAAAAATAACACGAACTTTAACGTCCCGTGTAAAACGATCTACTGGTAGTTGTCTCGACTGATATTATTTCTAATACAATGTAGATGCGACTAACTGCAAAATTTCTTAAATTAACAATAACTACTAACTTATTTACCTAGAAACCAACATAACGTAAAAATAATAAACAGTTAAAATATTGAATGATAATTATTTTAGATAAGAAATAAAAATAATTAACCCACTACTTCAATCTTTTGCTCGGGATTTTGCAAATAACTCTTTGCAACCGTCGTATTGGCCTGTAACAAAATAAATAACTTTAATGTAATCGTTACCTGTTAAGTAGGTATACATACCTACATACACGTGTACCTACATTAATATTGTATCATACAACCTTACAGTTATGATAACGCCTGGCTGGTGGGACGTGTATAAATACAGAGTACCTACTTAGGTATTAAAGAAGTATAGGTTGAAGACAGGGTAATTTAACAGATAAACGATTTTAGTTCCATTATATTTTATATCTATACTTATAATAAATCTGTAGAGAGGTCAATTCTGTACATGAAATATATTTTCAAAATTACTATCAGGGGGTGATTAGTGATCGATACTGATGCCAAAAATGCAATCAGTAAAATTTTTGTCTGTCTGTCTGTATGTTCCTTATAGAAACAAAAACTACTCGACGGAATTTAACGAAACTTGGTACAATTATTCTTCATACTCCTGGGCAGGTTATAGTATACTTTTCATAACGCTACAATCAATAGGAGCAGAGTAGTGAAGGGAAATGTTGGGAAAACGGGAGAAGTTACTCCATTGTTTAAGCTTCCGTCGCGTGTGCAGCCTTAATGGTTAAAGTTACATAGAAATCATGTATGACGGAAATAGTCTTTATAATATTAACCATAAATGCGGGTGACACCGCTGGCACAGCTAGTATTAAACTAAATATCAATCACCGCTATTAACTGTAGGTTTTTTCTGCGATTACCTACTGCATGACTACGACAAAGGCCATAAAGGTGACGCATCAATCGATCGCGATCGGGCTTAGGACCAAACGATATTGCTCTATCAAGGATTTTTTTTCCGACAAGTAAGTCCCTTGCTCGTCTTCCTAGGATTATGCCCCGTGTCCATGGACTCCAACTAAGTACACGGGGTTATACACTGGATCATGATCCAGGATCTAGGGAGTCTGGTAATTGTAAATTACATTGGAGCCACAGCTTATCTGACTTTCGTGACCCGGGCACAAGTAAGGGTACCTACATCATCATCTTCCTAGCGTTATGTCCCGTGCTTAGACGGGGTCCGCTTAGACCATGATCCAGGTTTCAGCGAGTCTGGTAATTACATTGAAGCGACTGCCGATCTGACCTTCGTAACCCTAAGATAGGGGAACCAGACAATTTTTGGATCATGGTTACAAAACCAAAGTTGTTTGAATTTGCAGGTTTCATCACGATGTTTTCCTTCACCGTCGAGCTAGTGGTATAAATACGTACATAGACTTGAAAAATCGAGAGGTACGTGCCCGGGTTTGAACCCGCACTCCTCGGTAAGAGCCGCGTGTCCTTACCATTGAGCTACCACCGCTATCTCTAAGGTATCTCTATCAAGTAAGGGTACCTACCTACTAAACAAATTAGATCATGGTTACACATCCATGACACATTTTGGATGTGCAGGTTTTCCTTTCATGATGTTTAGCCTCACCGACAAGCCAGTGATATAAATCCGTAGATACCTACCTAAATTCCAAAAATACAGAGGTAAGCACCCAGGTTTGAATATGCACCCCTCGGGTATACCTACGACGCGTGTTCTGATACTGATTTACCACCGATCTCTTAAGTGCAACCCTTATCGTACCGGGAAAATTCTAACATGAATTAAAATTAAATTGAACAGTGAATAAAATCATTTAAGAACTTTAAAAAAAGTAGATATAAAACTGTTATTTTTAATAGGCAGTACGCTTACATACCTACCTAAATACCTAAGCATACCGTTCAGAACTAATATCCACATACCTTTGTTCCCGAGACAATAATGTGTTAGGTTGCGGGCACCGAAACAGATCGCCAGACAAGTGGATATGCGTTGTGTATGCATGCAAATTCGACCTGCTGCTATTATACTTTTACACAACTTATTTTTACATCCTTATTTTTAGTTTAAAGGAAACCTGAAAACTGTTTGTACAGAATCGTAAATAGAATCGATTGCAGTAGTTTTTATACCATGTTATAATTTCAACAAATAATATTTCTAAAAACCTTTACTAAAAACTGTATGGTGCATGCGCATAGCTTGTCATAAGATCACAAGGACATTCATTATTAATTTCGTTACTAGTAATTTGTATTATGGTCAAGCGCCGTACCTACAACTACCATAATCGTGCGACAACACAAAAAGCTTGTATCTTATTGAGTTTTTTTATATAGATACTAAGTATTATTTAATAATTTTATACTGATTCTTTATATGAATTTGACCCGTATTTCGGTTTTCGTACTATGTACTACTTAAATATTAAAAATGACCTTGTACCTATATGAAATATCCAAAAAACATTCCTATCCATTTAAATTATTCTATTATATTATATTCTTCTATTACCTACGTAGGTAATAGAAGAATACAAAGTGGCTAAAAAAGAATAAGTTACCCATATGAATACCTATCTAATTTATCTAGGATCCTACGTACCTACCTATTTATATTTGCAGCGGTGTGTTTATTATGTCAAATTTCATGAACTACTGCATGTACAAGTACCTAAACAGATTTTCCAAGAACGGACTTATATTCTAAAAGCATTCTTAGTCATGTCACATTACAACTAATACCTAGTAGATAATGTATGTATATGTATACAGACATTAACATAGATATGGATTGTGAGCTAAGCATCTTTAGATTTTTCCAATCTTGGTTTTTATTAATGATTACCTACCAGACAGCGACCATCTTAGCGCAATCAAGATAAGAAGATGATTAACGACCATGGCTTGCTCTTCCCCATTGTCTGTTCTGGAACAAGCCCAGCTGATAACGAGGTTCTTTTACTATAGTGCTTTATAAGTAAGTAGGTCCTACTCAGAAATGAATAAGTAACTAGGATAATATAAAATTTCCTTTTTCAATTTGTTTTTTATTCTGGAGGTTACATTCAATTACATCTACAGTCAGTAAATTGAAGAATTGCAGGGGTAATTGTTTGTCTTGTAGCGAAATGCCTGCCTCTACAGCTTCACAACTAGGTAATTTGATACACATGTAGGACTAACTCGCCTTTAAAAGCGTTTAGAGTAGATAAGTTACATAATAGAGGATAGCACCCAGTGGACGGACGTGGATTTATACTATCCAGTCCTGCACACCCGGCAGACAAAATGGGATGCAACGACAACGTTTACGAGCCACCTGAAGTTTATAGCTTCGCTGCTATTTATCGCTTTAAGGACTGAACTAGGAACATACACCATTTGTAAAACGATATATATATCTTAAGTTAAAATATTTACATAAGTACTGCCTTATGACTAAAATTAAAGAACCTGCATAATAGGTTGACTTGTTCTTCTAGTCGCGAAGATTAATTGAAGTTTTCTTGTGGTTTATAGGTATTCACTTTATATTAAAATTATTTGACTTTGTCTTTCACTCTGCCTACCCCTTCGGGGATTATGTTATGTTAATATTAATATTAAATATTTTTTCTTTCTACACCAAATGGCATAATATTCTTTATGTAGGAACCCCTCAGGCAATTTAAAAGTATTTTAATCGTTAGGAACTCTAGGACAACTAAGGCCTCGTTTAGACAGACGCGGGGCGTTAGGCGGCGCGGTCGGCGCGGCTTGCGGGGCGTCGAGCGTTTTCTCCGTTCATGGACAGGCGGCGCATGACGCGGCCCGCCACATTTCATGCGCCAAAACCAACATATGGTAACTAATGTATTCTTTCATGAACGAGCACGGCGCGGTGCCTGCCGCTACGGCTGCGGCGGCGCACGCGGCAACATACGCAGCTTCGTTAGCTGCGGTTAGCGCAGTAGACCTGCGCCCTGCCAGTCTTAAATAATAATCAATCAAGGATCAAATTGAAATCGGACTACTGAGAACAAATGATGCTGCTTCAACCACCGCGAAATCCGCAGCGTCGCCCGCCGCGTCACCCGCGGCGTCCACCGCGATAGACGCTTACAAACGCGTGCAAAAACGCTTTTCCGTAAACGCTCAATACGTCCACCTTATGTTTGTGTTTTCGGCAGCCCGCGCTGCGCACCGCGCCGCCTGACGCCCCGCACCGCGCCGCCTGACGCCCCGCACAGCGCCGCCTGACGCCCCGCGTCTCCCTGAACGAGCCCTTACACAGTGATAGATATGTCTGCGGGCATAAAATATACTTACGTAGATACAATTTTATGAATACTGCTCGGTATTCATATATCTAGGTTACACTTTATATCTCTTCAACGGAGTGAATAAATTTTGTCCCTGCCTGAGGCTAAGTGGCGCTATTTAAGAGACCTCCATTCTATCCATCTAGGGTCCAATTTCCATAAAAAATGTTATCGACGTCCATAGCCTCAGGATAAAACTTATATGATTGAGATGTTACTACACTACTTTGTCAAAAGTCTGGGTTTGGTGGAACAATTTCAACTTCAAATTATTTATATTCTCATTTGATCAAATTGCTTGTCTTAACAGGCGTAATGTTGGAACCTTAATAGCTGTAGAGCATGTATAAACAGCATTTTGAATGTCTAAGAAGTGAGTGAGGTGCGTAAGGACCACGACATATGGTCCTAGGTTCTCTATGTCTTCTCCACCAGGCCATATACATGAAGATGGATTGATAGATAGATGTAGATAGTATAGAAGATAGCTGGCTATCGATTAATATAATCTGGCGTATCTTTTAAATGTGGATAAGTAGATATAAAACATGAATATAAAAACGACTCAAAGTGCTAAGGAAGTTATTTACAAGGCATATCGACATGGCTGAAGCAAGTTTGTGCCAAAAGACCTTTACTTGGGTATCCCAACCAGGGAATTGTGCGATGTAAGATTGACTATTTGGTCTGTATAAATGGTATCTAAATGATTTATCACAAATAGAAATAGGTTTTATATTTTCCTCTATTGTGATTCGTAGCGCAGATTAAGTAGAGTCCGTCTGCCTTATTGCAATGGTCTTTTGATATAGTTAGCTGGTGCTTCGCATATCGAATAAATTATCCTTATTTTTAGTAGCTTTTTTTCCTCTACCTGAACGTTGTCTGGAAGTTATCGCTATCAGAAATCAGACCGCCTAAACTGTACTATCTAATCAATATTTATCTATTCTATCTATTAATTAGATATCTATCTAATACGTAAAACAAGCTGTGCCGTTACGCAACTTATCTGTGTGATATTGGTCTCTGCCAGGACCGGAATGATGTTGCAAATCAATTTGGGATAGTAACCCATTAATCTACCAGGCAATGTCGGTTTCATTACACATAGAGAGTCAGGTCACAAGTCGTTACACTTGTGACCTGACAGTTATAGACAACTCATTGTATTGGACATCGTAGATCAGGAGGTGATTTTTTGCACAAAAATAATTTAACATAAATGCCTATTGACGTTTGATTTTAGAGCTTTCCATTTAATAAATATTTAGTGTAATTTTAATAAATTTGGCGTTTTAACCCATCTTTTATGAATGCCTGCTAAAGCAGACAAAAACGTCGTATCAAATGTGGAAATGTAGAATTTACACCTTTTTCTTCTTGCAGACTTTCAGATTCCTAATGCTACTTAGGTACAATCGTTCGCTGTATGTAATCAACATTTATATGTGCTAAACAGTCAAAATTAACAGAAATATTAATATTATTTTGATACCTCCATGTGGTACGCGCGCCGCTGTAGGCGTAATTTGGGATCTATTGTAAATGTCCCATTTCATATGATATAGTACCAGTCTATGTTTACGTTTCTTGATGCATTTCATTCGCGTGCTATCCGCGATACTTATATGCATGTATGTGGTGCAATGAGCAGGTTTACCTTGACCGACCTTTGACTGTTTATGTATTTCATTCATACTGCCGTTTTGATAATAACGTTTATTCATAATGGCGCATTCTTATGAAGGCTTTCCACGTCACCGGCGAAAATAAATAATAATAATAAATAATAAATAAATACATAAATATTCAACGACATCACATACATTGATCTGACTCCGAAGTAAGTAACTTAAGCACTTGTGTTACGGATATCAGAAACAACAGTGGTATTACAAATATATACTTAAATATTGGATATTAACACCCAGACACAGAACAAACACAAGTATTCATCACACGAATGTTTGTCCTGAGTGGGGATCGAACCCACAACTCTTGGCGCATGAGGCAGGGTCACTACCGAATGCGCCATCGAGCTTGACAAAATATTATTGAGCGAACGTAAAATAGGTACATAATAATTGTTTTCTCAAATATATTCTTATCAGGTGATCAGTTGATGATTCATAAGACCTATGAGTATTTACTTAAGTATTTACCTTTATTGTGTACATTGGTTCGTACAGCCTACATATCACATGGAACTGGTCCTATGAAGAAATAAACATTACATTACTTAACTACATGATTGGTTATGAATAATATTCGAAAAAATAACTGAACACAACAATAGAACTGATATATTCCACAAAGTAGAGACCGACGTACCTACCTAATAATAAATGTTTTAAAATATGTTGAATTATTGACAACAAGGTATGTAACTACTAAAAATACTTACAATAAATGATTATATTATCCGAAAAAGTTATCTAAGGATATTTCGATGATAGTGCTGGCTGGCGCCACTCTGGTTTCTATCTTAGGCTCTCAAACTATTACTACAAACTATCGTAATTAATTCGTAAATGTCGTCTAATAAATAATACATTATTATTTTTACCACCTAACTGATATCGGTCACGGCGGCCAAACTCAACGAGGATTAGCTATCTGTGCAGGAGATATTATAGTGCACAAGTGTGTGCGCAAGCACAGGTGCACGCTCTATTCCTTCACTCACATAGTCCGGTGAGACGGCAGTTCGACATAACCGGAGAGAGGTCAGGCGCAGGCCCATATTATAACTCATATGGGTGTAAAGTTCTCATCCATCAATATACTTAAATGAATTAAGTCCAAATACATGTTAGCTACAGGAAACCGTTGAGGAGTTCCCTTAGCTGTACTTCGTCTTCATCATCAGACCCCTAATGAAAGTCACAAGCCAGATGGCTAGGCAGATCTAGGTGTAAAGTTCTCATGAATAAAAATTAATCACGCCCAAACACAGGATAACTGCTGTAAATTGTTGAGGAGTTCCCTTGACTATCTTTCGGCTCCACCATCAGATCGACTCCAGATCTACATTGAATTGTAGTGCTTTAAAATATTTAATGAAAAAGTTTACAAACGCACTAGTCGCCACTACGATTTTCGAAGGTTTCCCTTGATTTCTTTGGTATGCTATGATAAGATCCTAGTAACCTTATCATGGGACCACCCTTGGGATATGTTCTTTCCAACAAAAAAATAATCATCAAAATCGGTTCATAAACGACGAAGTTATCAGCGAACACACATCAATATATATAAAAATCAATGCCACTTTTCGTTGTAATTTTTTAACTCAAGAACGGGCTCACCTATCCAAACCAAATGTTTAGGCTTGGTTCGGACTATTTAGTAGATGGTTTCTGTGAAGTTTGCACAAAATCGGTAGAGCGGTTCTTCATTTATCACATTTTTTGTATTTCACTTTATACGTAGCGAAGCACGTACCGGGCCGCTAGTAAATATATATTTCAGCTATTTCTAAGCCCATCACACAAATAGACAGACAAACTTTCTTAAGTATGTCATCAGTAATCGGTTGTTACTCTGACAATACAATAGACACTTTATCTTTATTCTTTCTAGCTGTACCCGCCGCGGTTTCACCCGCATTTAGGTAAGTACTTATAGCTAATGTGCACCTCGATAAATGTACTATTCAACACAAAAACAAATTCAATTCGGAATAATAGTTCCTGAGATTAGCGCGTTCAACCAAACTAACAGTAGCTTCATCTTTTTATATTATTAGCTAGGTAGTCGTAGGTATAAGTACCAAAAGTTAAAACATTCCGAGTCAAAACGCTGAAAGAAGATAAATATATCGCTATCAATTTTCATAATAAAATCATCTTCGGTATCCTGAAAATCCATTCAGCTATACTTGGCAAATTTAATAACAACTCGATCATAATTAAATTTGTTTTAATGCTCTCAGTGTGACGTTTGTCCTACGGGGAAAGTTTTAACGCAACTCGCTAACATCGTACAAATGGATTTAATTTTAATCTTTACTTCTTACAAAAGTGTAGTTTAGTTCTAATTTTATGAGCTTAAACCTGCATATCGGTGGGCAATAATTATACGAGCAGTGTAGCACTTCACTGGTCGTCAGTTTAGTCACCGGTTTGCGAATTCAGTATAAATACGCGATCGGTCAGCGACAGACGCGCGCGGAACGATCGGCCGCGCGCGGGAAAAACTTCACGTTATGGCGGCCGGACATATTCCCGCCACTTTTCATTGACAGATATGAATGCAAATGCTGTGATGATCCTTATCTTGTTCCTGATCAAGTGACAGTTTTACAGTTTTCATCATGAGAGCTGCAATGTGGGCAAAGGTAAGCTTCTAATCTACCTTTAAGTTATCCGGTTTAAGTTTATTTTTTAATTAAATACTTTTAAGTAAATCTAGAGACCAATAATACTCAATTTCTTATTTTTATGGGCTTTTATAAGGTTTGTTATAACTTTTAGTGATAAACGCAAGAGTTATAAACCCTAATGGAATTTACGGTTCGACAAATTTGGATTTATTGATCCACGTTTCAAGACACAGATTTTAAAAAAAAGTTTATTTTGTACTATAAAAAGTTTTCTGATCTCCTAGTACTCTAAATTTCAATTTAGATTAGGTACATACTTATTATATTTTTTAATTTATTTTTTATACTTTTATGAAAAATAAAACACCCATAATAATAAATGTACCTATAATATTTCTTCGTCATCGAAGAGCGGTGGTAGCTCAATGGTAAGGACACGCGCCTCTTGACCGAGGAGTGCGGGTTCAAACCCGGGCACGTACCTCTGGATTTTTCAAAATCTATGTACGTATTTATACGCTCGACAGTGAGGGAAAACATCGTGATGAAACCTACAAATTCAAACAACTTTGAATTTTGTAACCATGATCCAAAAATTGTCTGGTTCCCCTATCTTAGGGTTACGAGGGTCAGATCAGCAGTCGCTTCAGTGTAATTACCAGACTCGCTAAATCCTGGATCATGGTCTAAGCGGACCCCGTCTAAGCACGGGACATAACTCTAGGAAAATGATTTCTTCGTCATCGAAGCAAATTGTCACTTACCTGTATTTTGTAGCGCATATATTCAAGTACATATATTTAAAATTATTTTGTTCGTATCTACTCATAACTGAAACTAACATTAAATCTGTCATGAAAAGCAAATTAATGTCGGAATAAACAAGATTATTCATATTTCCACACGTCTAAGAAATTTACGAATCATAAAGACTAGATACGACTATTAGCTTTAAAATGAGGACAAAACAATTTAATTTCAGAGTTCACTCTGGAAGATTTGGCCAGCGGAAGTATATGTTATTCACTCGTTTTTACAGACATATCTTCTAAATATAAACATAATGGACAACGCACCGACTTTGATGGACATTATCGTACATCTTGCTTTATTTTTTAGATACAATTTTTTTTACTCTCTGCAGTAAAATGAAACTTTATCTTACTTGTGAATAACTCGACTTTACCGGTATATTGCTATTATTAATTATGTGTAGCCGTGGTCGAAATGTTATTTCTCCTGTCTAAGAGCTATGAAGGTTAGATGGCAGTCACTTAAATGTATTGATCAGACACTCTATTAGAAATCCAAGCGATCTCTTCGTCAGGCACCACGTAAGTCATATACCTATAATTATTTCTATCACGTTTCACCAATAGTGAAACGTTCAATATGTCATTTAAATTATATGTATGTAAATGGAAATATTGAGGCATAATTTTGGACATTTCATTGCCATGAGTTGAATTAAATATATAAATTAAAAATATGCACTTTTTTAAAATTAATATTTCCTAATTGTTACTAAAATATAAAGAACATGCTTTGGAATAGTCGAAGTTGTAACTTTTAAACCTACGTAAAATAAATGTTGATAAATAAATGTAACACAAATTATATCAAACTACATATTAGAAATTATCAACAAAATATTTCTTATTTCACAAGAAAAGACTTCAACGAGCTTCTATTAAAAATAGGTACAGGTTATACAAGACATTATCATAAATTATTATCGATTGCTACTAGCTAAATTAGAATAGTACCCCAATTAGTTTTATGTATAAACAAGTATTTCCAACAACTTCACATAGTTGACCTATGTAGGTACTAGTTGATTAGGAAATGTCTATTGAATTGTACCTACACGTACATACATGTCCATAGTATTGAGGATGGGTTTGCGTGATAGTAATCTGAATTTAGTTGCATTTCCGTTTAATCTGAGATACCCCGTGGAGATTCCTATGAAAAACCAACTTATTTAAAATGTAAAGAATACCTATAGTAGGTAACTTAATAATTAATTTATATGTGTTAATATGTTCATTAGAGAAACGTACGACGTTTTGTATTGACAGAATAAATATTATATAAGAATTGTTGTTTTGTTACAAAAAAAAAACTTTAGGTCTAGTTTTTTTTCTAACCTCACATCACAAAACATCACTGCATTACGCCATTTCCATGCAGGGAAAATAAGTAAGAAAAAAGTATTTGTGTCTATAAATGGTCAGTTTTTAATTTATTTCATTTAAAATATTTATGAACCTGGCCTAAATTTAAGTGCAACTCAACCGACAAAGTGCATTGTCGGTTTTGTCCCACATTTTGCAAAGCACTTAAGCTAACCGTAAGAAGGCTTACTGTGCCAAAAAAGGCATAATGTAAAGAAGTAAATTTTAAGAAACTTGGCACGGTATTATTGTTGCCATTATTGGACAATATTTTGTATTTTTCTTGTCATACAAATCCGGTTATTTATTACGTAATGTTTACCGCTAATATACTAAATATCGATATTCGATATGCATCTACTCATACATAACTTATTTTTGTAACATAAGCACAGGCACAGCGCGAAGGTGGGCCCACCAGACCATCAGACGCCGATCGCGCGGACGACCGGCGCGGCGTCTGATTTCTGGGCGGAACAGTTGAGACATGCTGGGTGGCCTAGCATGTCTCGACGTGCGCGTGTGCTCGGTATTGTGCATTCGGTGCCTAATGACCATGGGGTGCACAACATCAACCACCGCCCCGCGAGATGGGCCGCACAGCGCGGCATGCGCACAACGGAGGAGCTGCCGTAAAGTCCCGGCAGTGGGGGCACCGGCTCCTCCGGAATTACGCTGCTGGACCTTTGAATTACCTTGGAGTTTAGTTGGTTCGAGTCCGACACACCACCCTCTGAATCGCCGTTCAGAGGATGTCGGCTCGTGGGAGTTCCACAAGTAAAAAAAAGACATACTTGAATATGTTTATAAACATCTATGACTCGAGTACAAATGTTCATGTTCATCATACGAAACATTTGCCACTAGCGGGATTCGAACCCGCGACCCTCGGTTTCGTGGCCAGCATCTCTGACCACTCAACCAACGGGCCAGTCAAAATGTTTCATAATACGATTTATTAGGTCTTTTTTACGTCCCTCTGGATTCCTTTATGTCTACGGACAAAACCCCCGTGACAGCCAGCGGAAGAATAATTATGTTGAAAAAGCCGGGAAGTTAACTCTACTATATAATATAACTTTAAGAAAATTGTGGAAGACCGTCCTTTGCCTAATCGATTTCTATCAGAGATAACCAAAATCTTTTATCATCGATATATCTAACACTGGAATATTCTTATCTATTTTTATAAATCAATATATCTATGTCAATACCCAACTTATCAATACTAGTTCACTATCGCAAACGGGACCTAGAATATTCATTCCGTGTCATGTCAAACGAGCAGCGTATCAGTAACACTGTACCTACGCATAATGCCTAAAACGATGTTAAACGTAACATTAATATGTATCGGGCGCGAAGGCTGCGCGGGCGCAGCGGGCCGCTATTGTTGTGCGGTGATGGTACAATGTTCGGTACATGCGGGTACCGGTGATGTGCATACAAATGAAAGCTTTCCTCTTGCCAAATATCTTGATAACGCGGTAGGTTTTTTCTGTAATTTGAATAGAAGTTTAATCGCAAAACGGATTTTTGGCTAAATCTGTTTTGAGGAGCTTATTGCAACTTGTAAATTGCAGACGTGATATGTAATTATAAAATGTATAGGTAATTAAGATGATAATGATCCAATTCATTGCATCTAAGATAATAATAAAATAATTATATTGAATAATCATAGTAATATTATAAAGAGGAATGATTTTATTGTTTGTTTGTTTGTATTGAATAGGCACATAAATTACTAGACTGATTTGAAAAATTCTTTCACCAATAGAAAGCTACTTTATTAGCGAGTAACATAGGCTATATTTATCCCTGTATTCTCACGGGGACGGGAGCTACGCGGGTAAAACCGCGGAGCGCTGCTAGTTTTATATAAAATACAAGTAAACCAAATACGTGTGGGTATACATATTAAAGAAGGACTGTAAAAGACAAATAAAGCTCTTTTCTTGCATCAGCCAAAATAATGTCTCAATGATAAGTCAAATAAAGTCCTCTTTTAATGATATTTACTTGTATTATTATGAAATCCTTGATAACCTTTAAGTATATCGGTCGTAAAATCGTGCGTAAGTGAAGTTCTGATCCACCAAGCTACACATTTTTAAGGACGAGAAGTACAATCTTATTAAAGAACTCGTAATGTTGTATAAGAATAGCGAAGACTTGCATTTCATTTCTAATGACTTGAGATAAGCATGCAACGGATAAGGACAATGGCAAGTTTGTTTCAAGTTAGCGTGCGCGAGCGCACGGCCGTTGACGCGGTGACGCGGCAACTATGTCAATGCCGGGCCACGCCGCGCTATCGCATAAACCTCTTCGGTATTGGAAAATTACGTTATGGATTCTAAATTGCCTATATCTTTTATATACTACGAGCAGTGTATATAAGTTGAGGACTACAAACACCTATATATTCTCCTTTTCTTAGATATATTTTCGGACTGTGGGTTCAATCTGACTCGAAAGGAGAATTCCTGCACCCTTAGTTGTGAGGACATTTCTTTTGACATATGTACCTAACTATAGTAGATAATAATAGAAGAAATAAATATGGACATACTCCTAACACTTATTTTTGCTCCCTTGACCACACTTAATTACTAAAGTGTTTTAAACATGGTGAGATCATTGTAAAACCTGTACAGAAAATTAAGAAATATTAAGATCTCTAAGTTTTAAAATTAATTACAACACTATCGTCTATACTCTGACTTATAAAAAAAACACTTTGACGGCTTATAAAAAAAGTCTATAATTCTATAATTAGAAAGTCCACAAGTGCAACTAGGTATGTAAATATGAATGAACAAATAGAATAGAAAGGAGATATTCACTCTTGTATAAAAAAGGTTGTTCTTGTTCGCCTGTCAACCCTATTCAAGAGTGTCCATGTTTAGCGCGTCACACTTTGTGTTTCACATAAATCTTTAACAGGCAATTGATTGCGAATTCACTCCATGGCCCTCTAAGCGTGCGATACAGCCCGGAGGCTCAAGTTAATGCTCCGTTTAGAGATGAAGTACTAGTGAACTAGTCCTTGCTATATTTCGAAACAAATGATTAATTACATGCTTACGTATTTATCCAATCGTGACCGTAATAGCTAAAATGTACGGACCCGCCTTAAATATGTCAGGGTTCTGCAATAAAAATTTAGAATAATCATTTTGCGATTACTTGCCAATATCCAGTTTTAAATTGATGTTTTCTTATGAGCAGAATCTTAAACTAATTCGACGGAAAAGTTTGAATCACCGGATTTTGCAAATTTATGGCAAGGGAATCGCATATTCGAGCATTTTACAAGCCATCTTTTGTTTACTAAAAAGTTGTGTTGTATTACTTAACGGAGGCACAGGTTGGAGATTGATTAGGTTATGGAATTTATGCATCAATACTAGTTCACTACTATATTATTCATTATTTGGAAAGAATATCCTTGGGAAATTTGGTGTTAGTACATAAAAGTTAGCTAGCATAGCTAATTTTAAGTTAAAAAAAAATTATGTTTATTATTCATCCTATGTTGGTCTGGGACTTAAAACAATGTGCCGATTGTGTTCCTTGCTTATAGGTAGTATGTCGTAAAAGACGACTAATAGTAAGTATATCGGGTTTTGGATTGTGTACCTACTTAGACGACGAACTAAGCCACTTGTCACTACTTTTCACAATTACCATCTAACCCAGCCCAGTTTTATTTTTGGTTGATTGTAGTTAAGGGCTAGTCACCCCATTGACTCTGCCTACCCTTTAGGGTATTACGGGCGTAATATGTATGTATGTATGGTTATTATTCTAGGATTACGGGCATGATGATACTATGTATGATAATGTACATATATAATAAAGTAAACATATACATCGGTGTCCATTTGCTTAAGTCTTGTTATTAAAACAGATATTTCCTACTTATACATAGATAATATTCATGTGTATCAATATAGATAGATACATACATTGATGGACGGGTGGTGAGGCTTGGCCTCCAATAACTATTATTCTACACAGCTGTTATGCAAACACACGGAGGGTCGGACGCCCCGAGGTGGCCTTATCAAGACGTTTATTTAGTTTCTTGTTTATATCATACTAATGAAACCTTCACTTTATTGCATTGGTGACGTATTTTCGGATGTCGAGAGGGAAATTAAATTCAATTCAGTGGAATTATAAAGACGGTTAAATCTCTTTAAGTCCTCGAAAAGACGCGCTATTACCAGCTCAAAGAAAATTATCCAGGTAGGAAGGAATAAGACCTATATAAAGTCGCTCAAGCAGGGTACGTAGGTACGTAAGTACAATGCTGAAATTTCTATTAACAAATAAGTTTGACCAAACGAAAGGTAATTTCTTTTTTTGAAAATTTTTAAACACTAATGAGTAAATATGTGGTATAACGAGTTTAATATTAAAATAATTTTACCTCTGTATTCAGTCTCTCCAAGCGGGTTTTTCTATGTCTTGTTATTTTCGACAATTAGTTAAATATCGCTCTCAAACTTTTGTACCCATTCTCTGGGTTAGTTACAATTATAAGTTACATTTGATCATAATTATCATTACAGTGTTACTGATTGTTATACTGTGATGATAATTATGGATTCGTAAGGAAATTAAGTTTTATATGAATGCAAGCAATAAAGTACGATTATACTACAAGGAGCACCATCCATATTACTGGATTAACCAATCAATACACAAACAGTTACTAATCTAATTGAACACGGATAGTTAATGGGCTCGCAACCACAGGGTGACCGATAAGAGCGGTGGTAGCTCAATGGTAAGGACACGCGCCTCTTAACCGAGGAGTGCGGGTTCAAACCCGGGCATGTACCTCTAGATTTTAAAAAATCTATGTACATATTTATACCACTAGCTCGACGGTGAGGGAAAACATCGTGATGAAACCTGCAAATTCAAACAACTTTGAATTTGTAACCATGATCCAACAATTGTCTGGTTCCCCTATCTTAGGGTTACGAAGGTCAGATCGGCAGTCGCTTCAATGTAATTACCAGACTCGCTAAATCCTGGATCATGGTCTAAGCGGACCCCGTCTAAGCACGGGACATAACGCTAGGAAGATGAACCACAGGGTGACCGATAAGCTTTGTTTAGTTTAATGAAGACCTCTCTAATAATGTGAGTGCATCGCAAACACGCACCCTATTCGTGACACTCGACTTAACCCGGTCATAGTCACACAAATATCTCTCGGTGGTGCTATTTTTAACAACATTGTACAAATTCGCCCTCCCGTCTAGTGGCTGAATGCGGGCCGTGTTGATAATAAATATAACATGTGACATGGGTAGGTAATACCGCAATATCAACGATACTTTACCCGCTGCATATCAAACTAACGACGTCGAAACGACCCACATAATAAGCTTGGATTAATGATGAATCACTCTACATTAAAACATCCTTTAAAAGAGTACTTACCTATTTACCATGCCTGTCTATAAAATAATATCATCTTTTCGGACTTTTAAGGGCTTCCACTTTCGTCATTCTACTCAGAAGTAAAAGTATAATAATACTACCGCAGAAGTAAAATACACGTCAGTGTATTAGATGTTATCATTTAACAGTGGTTTCCTCCGTGTATGTTTATCTCATTATGTATGCAAGTTAGGTATGAGTTTGAGAAACTTTCACAGCAAACATTTTTGGGTGTACAAATATAGATTTGTGATGGATAGCCATCAATATCTAAATATTACCTACGTGTAGATAAATAAAGAACTATAATCATTTTGACTTTATACTAGCGCCATTACCTTACTGTTTGCTGTTGTTGCTGTTTTTGAAAATCGTTACTCCTTCCCCACAGGACAGGCTTAGCCTAGTGTGGGGACCGGAAAATTTGTGAAAATAAATATTTTAAATTTTTTATTTATTTTAGATAAATAATATTCTAATACACTGTACTTACAAAGCGATAAGTATAGAATAAAACAATTACAAAGATGTGAAAAATCATTATTTTGTCTTAATATACCTATGTATTTATATTTAGTAGCTTAAAATGATTATTTACTTTCATCTTAAATTCAGCTATCGACATTAGCGATGTTATTATTTATTTTATAAATAGTGATTATTAAGGAGATATCACTTAGTTACTTATCGAGAAGAATATCTCTCAAGGCTCATTTTATCACGTTTTCGCAACTACAATAAAAAATATTTACCGAAATTACATTAAAACCTGTACGAACACGTGACACTCGTATCATAAGCATTAGCCACATCAAAATTACAGATGGCAACTTTCACGGTGCGCCGGCGCGGCGACGCAGGCGACCGGGGCGCGTGAGCCGCGAACCTGTCGCACCGGACGGGTTTTGGTGATCGCCATTCGACATTACACTTGTGCCATTGCGCAAATGTTCAAAGAAATCATATCATGTGTGTAATGCGGAGCTCGTACTTTTGTATGTGTCGAAATGAGAAGACGTAGGTAGGGTGCTAAGGAAACATTTACGCAAAAACAAATGTTAACGCAACTTTACAATTAAGGCCGTGTCTTTGTAAACATTTTATAACAGATGAGTGAGTAATATTCAAATTCATTTAAATTGCATTAACGCCTTTTCTGAGTTCACGGCTTATTTTGCATGGCTGAGAAGACCTATATGTACATAGGTATCAGAGCATGCGACTTTGTGCTGTCTACAATTATATAATTATATCTTGTTCTAGAGTACTGTCAAGTAAATATATAACAATAGCTTCACAATACATATAAACACAAGCTTTTTGCTCCAAATAGTCATAGATTTCGTAGTGTCATGTTTTCATAGTGTAATTTCATTTTCATCTTTTATCTATACTTATAATAAATCTGTAGAGAGGTCAATTCTGTACATGAAATATATTTTTAAAATAACTATCAGGGGGTGATTAGTGATCGATATTGATGCCAAAAATGCAATCAGTAAAATGTTTGTCTGTCTGTCTGTCTGTCTGTATGTTCCTTATAGAAACAAAAACTACTCGACGGATTTTAACGAAACTTGGTACAATTATTCTTCATACTCCTGGGCAGGTTATAGTATACTTTT
This sequence comes from Glyphodes perspectalis, assembly GCA_951394215.1. Classification (NCBI taxonomy): domain Eukaryota; kingdom Metazoa; phylum Arthropoda; class Insecta; order Lepidoptera; family Crambidae; genus Glyphodes; species Glyphodes perspectalis. Next base: position 8,206,215 of record OX596203.1, read on the forward strand.
CATCACGCTACAATCGATAGGAGCAGAGTAGTGAAAGGAAATGTTGGGATAACGGGAGAAGTTACTCCATTTTATAAGCTTCCGTCGCGTGTGCAGCCTTAATGGTTAAAGTTACATAGAAATCATGAATGACAGAAATAGTCTTTATAATATTAACCATAAACGCGGGTGACACCGCTGACACAGCTAGTAGCAAATAAAAGTGACACGTTTCTAGCGGATGTTCTATCGATACAAACCTTCCGGCCGATAGTAATTATTCATAGGTTAAAAACAAACATACTTAATCGAATTTATCTCCTAAAAAATACAGTTAATGGCGTAAATATGAAATGAAATTTCTTCTGCGATATGTTATTGGGCCACTCCTTTTCAAAACTTTAAGAATTGAGCTCATTATCTACGTAACTTCTGGTGACAACTTGTAACACGGTTACCTACGTATTCATAAGATTTCTACGTATTCACAAGAAGAAGAGTTGGGATGTCCCATTCCTTAGTTGTAACTAAACTAAAGATTATAAAGAGGCAAGTTTTGATTTTTTGTTTGATTGTGTGTTTACATAGAATAGGCTCTGAAACTTGAGGACCGATTTGAAAAATTCTTAACCAATGGAAAACTTCTTTATCAACAGAAACTGCGGTGCGCTGCTAGTAAATTATATAAATATATTCTGTGAAATTAGACATTTTATAAAAAAAATACAAAATTTAGTGGAACTTCTCACACATACGAAACTCTGTGTCAAGCAGCAAATTGAATATCAACCAAGTAAAAGCTAGTTATTGATTACAATAAACTAACATAACGTAACATAACATCCACGCCCATAATCCCCGAAAGGGTAGGCAGATTCAAAGGGGCAGCTGGCCCCTTTAACCACATTCAGCCAAAAATAAAACTGGGCTGGGTTGGATAGAAAATTCTGAAAAAGTTGTGACATGTGGCTAGCTTGTCGCCTACATAATCACATACCCAAAACCCGATATACCATTAGTTGCCTTTTACGACATGTTAGGCAAGAACCACAGTTAGCACATTATTTTTAAGTCCCAGACCAACATGGGACAATGGGCTGGGTTAGCTGGAAAATTGTGAAAAAGTAGTGACAAGTGGCTAGCTCGTCGCCTACAAAATCACATACCCAAAACCCCATATACCATTAGTCGCTTTTTACGACATGCTAGGCAAGAAACACAGTTGGCATATTCTTTTTTTTTGTCCCAGACCAGCATAGGACAACAATAAACTAAAACAATCGAACTGCGCTTTGACCGCACAACTGACCCATAACTGGCATCAAACTTCAGCTATAATAATGTAGAAAACAACAAACTAATGTACAGCTATTCAAAACAAGTTGGTCAGTAGATACACTCCCAGTGTGATCTTCGCCCATTCATCGTCGGCAAATGATTTGTGTGCTTATTGGACGTCAAAGCCTGTACAGTCTCAATAATAAATCATTTGTATCTCGATAGCGAACTTTTTCTGTACTATCGCTGTTACATTCCCTATACAAGAGTGTTTATGGGCGATTCCATGATTCCGACAGAAATAAGAGCAGGGCCGAAGCGTGTGTTTAAAAGCCGACATATCCACACTCCAGGGCACTTTACGAGCTGACGATATTGGAAAAATGTTGGACGCACGTGTGGACTAGCAAAGATATGATGCACAGAAAATTTTTAAAATCTGCAACCATTTCGGACTTTAGGTAATTTTTTATTTTTATTATTGCACAGTTACTGCTGACTGCATATGGTCGTACAGTATCGTTTTTTTATTAAACAAACATTGTTGACCTTCATGCAGTAATGCGCTTTTATTTATCTTTATGGCCAAAGTAAGGAGGCATTTTGAAAGCGAATGTAGCTAAAACCTTAAATATTGGCTTTTTCGATTCATAATATATTAATTTAACTAATATCAAACGTCCTTAGATATAGCACAGCCTGTAGTGCCTTTTAAATATGTAACGATGTAGGTACGTAGAGATATACCTATCTAAACATATACCATTACCTTCGCTAGTTACCTATCGCAACAAATATAATCCAAGTCTAGTTCTAATTTAGGTCCCGCAGTCGGCACATATTTACCTGAATCCGAGCTGCTTGACAATGTTTGCCTTCTCTTCCAGTGGCAGTGGTGGTGGTGTACGCTAATATTAGCAGCACACAGTTCGCGTGGAGAAAAGTTTACACTGGGCTACATAACCGGCTCCCAGCGCAGACCTGGAGACTATAGCTATCAAAAGCCTGGAAGGGTAATTTCAGGTAATGTAATGTCAACTATCTACTCTCCTAAATGTAATCTTAAAGTCCGCATCCTTAGTACATATGTATATAAATAGCATTATATACATTTTAGCTCGTTAAATTGAATTGAAAAAGTTTTACACTTTGAGATGAAAGTTACAACTTTACACATCCCTTACAAAATTTTATCGTTAGTTATTTTCTTATTTTTTTGTCTGCATGACTAGCTTTCTAATGTCGGTATGAGCCAACTTCACAACTGATATTAAAAAATCTGCTTCAGTATTCAAAAACTTCGTAAAAGTCCGCTCTCAATTAAGCAGTGCACAGCGTCTCGCCCATTTTGAATAACCCTTAAGAGCTTTGCGATGTCGCTAAAATTTCCATTAGCACGACATCCCGTCGCTAGTGACAAAACTTAGTTCGTGATGCACACTTCGCTTGTCGAAACTTAGTCTGGGGAATTAGCTAAAGACGGCACAAGAACATGGAATAGTTCGGCATTATCTTGGCTCACAACGAAACTTTCAACAGCTTATTTAAACTGCCGGCGAGTGATGCGGACCTGGTGATTAATTGTTGCCACTATTTGGCACAGTGCGCATATTAAATCGTTCGCTGCAGTTCGCATACGCTTATAAATGATGACAATGACAATTTTAGCATTTTTTTACAAAGCATAATCTGATAATGGAGATATTCTTTATTTACTCATCAACAATTTAATCATAATATTACTCCTTACAGCCTTCTTCGCGCATTAGAAACTTTATAATAATTACAAATAAAAGCTAATTGTACAAATTATGAGTAACTTAAAAAATATATATATTGCTTAAAACAAAATACTTTCAGAAACGTCTTTCAAATGCTATTTTTTAAACAGGTGCTATATCAATGGCGGTTGAAGAGGTTAATGAAAAACTGTTGGGACCTATGGGGCATTCACTAGACTTCGTGGTGGCAGAAACCTACGGACAAGAAGAAGTTTCTATTAAACAGGTTAGACAGATTATGCAATTTTTTTTTTGATTGAGTTAGTTTCATAGAAGGAGACAATTAAATAAACATTAGAAATAACGAGAAATCGCTCTCAGCATTATTATGTTGATACTTTACCCTGTTTGGGGGTTATACTACCATTTACCTAAACTATTTTTAGAAATATGGATATTAGCCAAACTTCGTAGGTACTTGCAGTACCTAAAATTGTCTATGTCACAACCACAAGACCATCTAAAAGGGTAAACATTCCAAATGTATATTGATAATTTAGTTTCGAATACATAAAGGCAACCATTTTTCAAGAAACAACACCATAACACTACGACTGTAAGTGTAAAAGGTACGAGTCAAAAAGCTCATAAAAGCATTCCAATTTATCTGGTACTTTTTCCAATCGGCTGCAAAATTACTTACTCCAAGTCGCCCGTTCACTCGACACCCATTATTCTTTCACAGGCCCTGCACAAAGATTGGACTCGTTGATTTGTTTCAACGACTTTTTTATAAAATACATACTTTATAGTTAGATACATGGATATTTGATTTTAGAATAAGCTTTATTACAATTTAATACATTCGTGACGTTGCGTTGTTTTATCAGCACAAACAGAATTTATAGACACAGATTAAGTGCAGAAACAATTATACAAAATCTATTATAAGACAACATATTTAGCACCGTATCATTACTAAAATTTATAAAATGCGCCCCCATAATAATTTCCTGAAGTTAACTTTTTGTTTTCATGAAATCAAAGCACTATTCCCAGGCCTAATCCTCTTCAAAAGGAATATTAGGACCTCTAAAGAGGTTGAGGGTCTATCTTATTTAGGTAGATATGAAATTCTCTTCGAAGAAAGTCCTTAAAAGTTCATACAAACATTTCTTAACATACTATGTTCCAAATTGAATGCCTAAACTTACGAACGCGTTCCAATTTGTGAAATATTGATGGATTTGATAAGAACTTCATCAATGCCACATTAGTCTGGTGCGCTGACGTTCCGCGATATTGATATATGGCCGTGCGAACATCTAAATTGTAAATCAATCTGCCTAAGTGTGAATATGTTAAGTACCTCTCAGCTCGTAAATCATATTTTTTTAGCCACTCCATCACATTAGTATGACATCAATATGAAATTAATAAAAGTTAGTAGGTAAGTCAGCTTTGTTACTGTTGGACTCTTGCCATGGACATGAGTGAAGTTGATTGTATTTAATACAATTGAGATTTATAAGTACCTACATATAAATAAAAAAGTAAATAAATATTAACAAAATTACTTAAATGTTTTGATGCCAACGTAAATGGAATAAGCATGTGTACCTATTAGAATCAAATGTTGGAACAACAACCATCCAAACCAAAGATAAATACCTGTTTCGTCCACCACTACTTATTTGTTCGTCTCGATTGAACCCACGCCCCGCATCTGACTGACTGATGTGAACTCTGAAATAATACGCTTACGAGGTTGTCGAAGATAGTGTTCATACACTTATATTTGTATAACAATTTATATTATTATTTCATGGCCATTGTCTTGTCACTAGTAAATTCTAAATAATATTTAAAATAATAAAGATATTTCATTGTGATCCCAAACAGTAGATATCTAATTCTACAAAGACAAATAAACTTCCTGCGGTTTCGATAAATGAAAGGAAATAAAAGGGCAAACAGACAATATCCACTCGAATCCCGGAAACACATTCAATTATCCAGCAATTTTTATCTGCACAGCTTGCCATTTTCCTTTATCTCGGATAACGTAACTTAATTCGAGATCTACAAAGTCCTATTGGAAACCAAACAAACAAGATAGACGATTTACTGCGACCAGCACTCTCAGATAAGACACTAACACGATGCGTGGTGCGTGGTAAGCGCAAATTTTATGGGCAATAGACGGAGTTTACAATAGCCATAACTCGTTGGAACAAATGGACGCTTCTTGCGAATTATGCCTGGCTACACGTATTGAAAAATCAAACGATAGGTAGCAATGTCAAGAAGATTGATGATGTCGATGATGCCATTGAAGTGTGGTCGCAATCACTAACTAATGCATACCTACTTATAACAACTTTAGAATAATAAATGAGCTACCGATGACTACTTATATTGAAATGTTAGTTTTAGTTAGTTTAAATACGTGTAGTCACTTCAAGATAGAATACTTTGAAATGATGTAGGTTTGTTTTTTCTTGAGTGATTCTGACACTCCCGTGTGTGAGCGCCGAGCTTAACTCAACAAATATTGTTGTATATTTAGTTTCGCTCATATTCTACGAGGGTTAGTTTTAGGTGAAGGCCGTGCTCTAAAAATACCGAATACGCGTATAGCATAAACTGTATTTCCTTAGTAATAAAAACATTATATTTTATAGACGTCTCTATCGGTTAAATGTTACATGAAGACGACTTTAATATAGGTTATACTTTTCGTGAAACATATAATATCTCGTAAAGAAATGTACTAGAACGTGACATCAATATACTCGTATATAAAAATCAATGCCACTTTTCGTTGTAATTTTATAACTCAAGAACGGGCTCACCTATCCAAATTAAGTTTCATCAAGTTGTTTAGGCTTTGTTCGGACTATTTAGTAGATGGTTTATGTGAAGTTTGCACAACATCGGTAGGTAGAGCGGTTCTTCATTTATCACATTTTTTAATATTTCACTTTATACGTAACGAAGCACGTACCGGGCCGCTAGTTTTGTATAAATATCGATGCTATATATAGGTACCTACTAACTGTATAGTTAAATGGCACATTGAAAACTATAAAGTATCTTTAGTAAAAGCTCGTCGTGGTTCCAAAACTTAACATATTTATTGAATAAATCATGTTGAATATTTACGATACGTACTCAACATTTGTCTTGTTTTCTTTAGTTCATAAGTCCCGATAATCCATAAAAACCATCTGTGATATCTCAAGAGTACACGTTGCACTCCAGAAATAATCCACGATGCGTTACTGAACCGCAATGACCTATTAATAGCTGGCATCGATATGCAGGACACGTGCTGAAGTCAATGAAACTTCTTGCTTCCATTCAATTTGCGTAGCCTTAATGACACATCAAACTAAATAGCGCATTAATTATGCAATTAGGCCTTATAAATCAGAAACGTGGGTTCATACTTCATCCCATCTTCCATTGCAAATATGTGAACTACGGCACAAAGTAATTCATCTTAACTTAAAGCACGTACTTATAGACTGTTATGTTGTTAGTCTCACCTTCGTTACCTTAAAAGAATTTCTTAAGGCCACATTCATATGATTATAGTTAATTTGCAATGCTAAATTAATAAAATAAGCAGTGAAATTTTATGATCTCACTGTTTGTCAGTTATGGTAGGTAAAAGGGTATTGTGTTTGATTTATTTAATGTCCTATTCTTAGTTTACATCGGGATGGTAGGTATACATTATTATTTCATTACTGAGATGGTGCTACTCATATTTATTAACAGTTCTTTACAAGACAATGGTGGTAGCTCATTGGATTTGTAAACGTCATATTCGAGGGGTGAAAATGTATAGTGTACCTACCATTAAATCCGTGCTGTTAGGAAAACTTAAAATAAATTAAACCATGATAAATGATCTGTTCCATAGACTAAAGATACGAAATTCCGACGGCAATTTTAGTAATAACATCTTTAGAACTTTTTAGTCGATATTTAAAAATATTGGTTTTTACAATTGAAATAAGGTTATAATTTGATTACATTTTAAATAATTCAATTATCTGTGAAATGCAGTAAGCACACTTCAATATTATAAGTAAGTGTATCTCTATCTACTAATACAAAAGACACACATTAATCTAATGGAAGCATGCTAAAAATGACATGGAATTCTATGCCCAGAGTTTATCCCATTACCGTTAAGTAAGTATGGTTATTTGCACAAGGAGATTTCCTTCAACATTTTTGCAAGTAACGAGTATATTTGGGTCAATACAAGTAGCAGCGCCCCTTTGTGCGTAGCTTGACATATTGGCTTTGTTAATGCTAGAAATGTAAATTGCTGGTTTTTTGTCGGCGCTCCAACACTTAATACTAAGATTCTTCCCTTTGCTATTAGCATAAACATTTAATATAACCCGAGTACCTCCCTATATCTGGTTAAACAAATTTGGGAAGTCTTATATCTTCTTCGTTTAATACTACCGGTTAAAATGTGAGAAAAATACCTAAGTTAGTTTAAAGCGGTGACAAATTGAAGTAGAAGTGCCCATTTGATCAAATGTGTATAGAACGTTTTATTTTATAGGATCTAAACACTATTATTTCCCTTTTTATATTAAATGCAAAAGTAGGTAACTAATTACTTTTTTACGCCTAAACCATTGAACCAATTACGATTGTGGTAAGCCGAAAGGTTACCCTAAAAATGGACGGACTACTATTATTCTAAAAAAAAATTAGAAATGTACAATGTATGTAATTTATTGGTTCTAATTTATGTCTCTTTTCTAAGTATGAGATGTGGTATTTAATCAATTTAATATAACATAATGCCACTAAAATGACCCTAAGAATTGTAAAAACAATCGCACACAATTTTTAAATAGTAAATACATTTTATTACTTGTCTCCATTCCTCTCGCGGTCCTTTATCTTCATCCGCCCTAGACCCGCTCCAGGGCCCGCCCACGCCCAACAAAAACAGCCTAGTGTTATTTTAAGTTTGTTTCTTATCCTTATCGCAGTCGCAGCATGTTTCAAATTATAAAAAAATCTATAGTATGGAAAAAATTTTGCTGCCAATATCATTAATCATTAAGTGAAGCGAAATAAAATTTAAATTTATATTTGATATAACAAATATGTGTTTGTCCATAAATTAAAAGTAGATTTTTTTATATGATAGCAGAAACGATACCAAAGTGGAATTTAAAAATCAATACCTATATAGTTAAATACTGTTACATTACTCTTTCACATAAAAACTACTGAATTGATTTAAATGAAACTTTAAAATAATATAGCTCATACACCTGAATAACATATAGGCTATATTTCATCGATGTATCACGCGAGCGAAGCCGCGGGCAGAAGCTAGTATAAAAATATGTTTAAATTAATTGACTTTATGACTAATGTCAAACAATAGTGCAATTTGATGTAAATCATTTAGGAAAGATAATTTCCATTCCATAAAATCCATTTTAAATTAAACTAGACAACGGCTATCCGTAGTGGAATAGATCAGATATTAACACGAACAATTGATTTGCTAAACGTATAGAAAATAATAGAATATAGAATGAATAAAAAATTATTGACGGATAATTAACAAATTCTAGTATGATATTATCATAAGAGTTAACCCTACTATTTCAGAATGACAAAAGGGTTGTATTGTTTTGGCTTTCTGAATTAGCACCCTTTTTACTGTTATTGTATCGGTGTTTTGGAAATGAAATAATACCAATATTAATGGCTTTTACTTTTTTTAATGGCTTTTCTTGTTTACTTTATTATTTTACAACGATACAATCATCTGGAATATTATTATTTGCAAATGTTATGAATCCTCATAAACATGTTTTGTTTTGTTATTATTTGTCGTTTTGAATGATATTTTAATATTCGTAGCTTTTTTTTTTTTTTTTAACAAAATGCCATAGTAAGTAGTCATAGAAAACGGTCCAGTTATATAAATTGTTGCTCTCGACAGTGCACAGAAATATATTCATCAAGATATTTTAGGAGAACAAGTCACAGTCGGTGGTTGTAATTATCCGTCCGCTCCTGTAAAGCTGTAAGTATGATAACTTGTAGGTACCACTTGATGAGTTAATAGTAACTGGTAGCTACAAAACCCAAGGGTGATGAACTCTCAAACTAATAAGTGAAAGTTCTGTACTGAATCTGAAGAATGATATCCTGCTCCTTAAATACTTCTGACGAACTTCGCGTAACAATTGATTTATAGACAAAGATACTGTATATTGTGCGAGATAGCAACGACTTGTGATTCCTTATGATTATTTAGTTCCAAAAATATTTAACTGATCCTAACAATATCACATCAATAAGGCGTTTTGGAACTTGAACATATTATAGTCGACTATTTTTGTGCGAATTAGCTATGGAAAGCTGTTAAAACTTCCATTTACTTCTAACGGTGATTGCTTTGAGTTTAATCGTATCCATTATATAGGTTTCCATTAACTTTTTATCGTCGATTTCATCGCGCTGGCCATATTTTAGGAAAACTTATGGTCCTTGGAAACTCCTCCGCGCTATCAAATCGAGGCGGAATCCGGGGTGTGACGAAAGCGTAAAAAACAGCCCACATCTGTCGTTGTCTCCAGCAGCCGGCACGACGCGAAACACAAGTTTTTGTTGCTTACTTTCAGGATAAAAAACATTTACCTAAGTGAAATGGGGTGTGTTCTTACCTCCTTTTGATGGCAATCCATCAAACACAATGAAATATGACTTAGGTACGTATCTTTAAATACATATTGATTCTATAAAACAAAAACAGTTGCAATTCTTTGAGACATTGTTTTATTGATATGCTTTTTGCCTGTTATTGTCCTAAGAAATAACAACTTTTCCTTAAAATTTAAATCAATTATTCTTCATTTCTCACAAATTCATGAAAATTATCACGAAATTCTAGTACACATTCTAATGAGAATACTCACATAGAATATATCATAGTGTATAAGTATATTATATACATATCGATCTACTATACATAAAGATAAATTTGTATATGTAACATTTGTTACGCAAAGTTATTTTTTACGAAACTTTGTAAAGGCAATAAACTTTCTATTCAACTAACATCCATAAAGCTTCAATCTTCAATTTTCTGCTTCGCTAGTTAGAAAGTTCCTGTAGATAACAATGTTTATTCATTTCCCCTTGCCGGCGACTCAGCGAGCCGCTTACTTATACAAGGAAACTCAAAGCTCTGGCTCTATTACTGTTTACTGCCTCAGCATAGGGTTAAACTGACACTGACAATACGAATGGTTATTTGATGGCACTATTAAATCACTCACTCAGATACAGATTATTGCTTTCAATGAAATTGCTCTCCTAATGACCGTTCCGCGAGTACTTTTTACATCGCTCCACTAAATACAAATTGTTATGAACAATGAGAAATTGAATCATTAACCTATGACAACTACTGGAAACAAAATAGATTACACTTTTTGCGATATTATATAACTTAAAGACATTTAGCGGGCAACGGTCTCGTGTTTTATATTAAACCTCTATCGCACTTTGTCATAGTACCTACTCGTAAACTGACGTTCATAAAATTGCTGCAGCCTTCCCACGAGTTTAGTACGGCAAAACGGTCTTTGTATTTCCAACAGAAGTTAACAACTGCCAGGGACGCTGAGAAATTGTTGAAGTTACAAGTAAACCCATCTTGCGCCTGGGTTGTTTCGAAGATAGATCAAAAGATTCAGGAAGCTCACGAATAAACTCACGCAAGACGTAGAATAAACTCACGAATCGTTTACATAGGCAGATCATGTCGTAAAAGTTAAAGTAGGTATGAGCTTTAAATAGCAGGCCTCTTAGTTCCGTAATAAAGATATTAAAGTCAGACTGTATTCAGAGACCAACCTAGCTATCAAACTTGGACATTTTGGAAGGATGAACTAATAATAATGATCCTTTCGTCACACCCGGGTCAGGGGAGGCCATTACGCGGAGTGCCTGAATCATAAATCAAGTGTCCGAACCGCGAACCCTTTGTAATTTTAGCAGGAGGTAAATTTACTAACTTGTTAGAAGTTCGTAAGTAAACATAATTTAACATTACTTACAATTCCACTCTACCAGGAACTAGATAGATAGTTTCGTAAGATATCGCTGTCGGAATTTTCGACAGTAGTGTAATTACAGCTCTGAGTGAAACATCTCAAAGGTAAACAAGTTTTGAATAAACTAGTTCTCGATAAATGTTATTTAACTCATGTGTGTGCTCTTTATTTTAGTTAACATCAAAAACAAGTTTTAGTTTTTACTATTCTGTACGCTGATTGCTAAAACTACCACTGCGTTTATAAAAAAGATACGAATTATAGATTATCGAGTACTTTCACTTTAATTATATTAACTAAGAATTAGTTTTTGTTTGTTTTTATCAAACTTACTATACCAACTTAAAGATGAACAGTATTTTAACATTAGCGAAACGTACAGGAATCGTTTAGTAAAAGACTCAAATATACAAATATTTGTAGACGACAGATAAATGTAGGAGTGCGGACTGCGGCGACACTTCTTGTTGCTTGTAAGCACACTTGTAAGCTTTCATGACTTTTTATGTTTTTTTTATGCTGTGGAAGCTTCATCCTACTAACTATAAGATCTATTATTTTTGTCATCGTCGTCACATATACTTGACTGGCTCGATGGCGCATTCAGTAGTGACTCTGCCCTATGCGCCAAGAATTGTGGGTTCGATCCCCACCCAGGACAAACATTCGTGTGGTGAATACTTGTGTTAGTTCTGTGTCTGGGTGGTAATATCTAATATATATGTATATATTTGTAATACCACTGTTGTTTCTGATATCCGTAACACAAGTGTCTAAGCTACTTAGCCGGAGTCAGATCAATGTATGTGATCTATTCTGATATTTATGTAGTTAGACAACCACAAACTCAATACGCTAGTCCAAGACCAACATAGGACTATATTATCTACTTGATTATTTATAATTGTAGGCCACTACTTCGTTCACAACTAAATTTTTTTTATGCCTAAATGTGTTTTAAGGACCTTATTGTCCCTTCGACTTAGCCTATTGCCGGCATGATGGTATAATGTGAATGTATTTATAGTTCAATATACAATATATATTACTAATTTATTCTATTTTCCTCTAGGTGGCAGCCCTGTGGGCAGCCAACGTGTCCGCGTTCATCGGTCCGCAGGAGACGTGCGTGCACGAGGGGCGCATGGCGGCCGCCTTCAACCTGCCCATGGTCAGCTACGTGAGTACCCCCTTCATCAACTTAGCGTTATGTCCTGTAGGCGGAGTCCGCTTAGACCATGATCCAGGATTTAGCGAGTCAGGTCAATGCATTGAACCTACTGACCCTTATATTAGGAAACCAGATAATTTCGATCATCGCTGTTTGAATGTGCAGGTTTCATCACGATGTTTTTCTTTACCGCCTAGCTAGTGGTATTAATTCTTACGTAGATAGATTACAAAAATTCAGCGGTACGTGCCAGGGTTTGCACCCCTTGGTTGTACTACCACCGCTCACCGTGAGTACCTACCCTATAACTAATTAAATCTCAACCAACAACGCCTTTGTTGCCGTTCACAGACCACTGGCTCGCCCGCTCGAAATGAATCATGTCTGCTGGAATCGATTGGTTTATGATCAAGCGTCGTATTGCTGAGACTGTTGTCCTTTATGTTCGCTCATTCAACTGACTAAATGGAATGGAAAATGTAAATGTAAAGCTATTGCTTTGTTCCGTTTTAAAGTTATATTTTAAAACACAAAGTTGAACGAAAAGTGAGCCTTAGTAGCTCCCACTTATCCACTCAGTGAAAACAATACACCTCCGCAGTTTTGAGTTGTTCCTGAACATTTAAACTAACGTAAAGTAATTTATGGACTGGAAAGATTTGAAAAATGTTACAAAATATTCTAAAAAAACTTATTTACTACTTATTACCATCTAACCGAAATCAATTTTTGGCTTAATGTGGTTTAAGGAGCTTATCGCTCTTTGGACTCTGCTTACCCCTTCGGGGAAACTGGGCCGATTTAGATGGGAAATTGTGAATAAGTTGTGACAAGTCGCTAGCTCGTCGCCCACACAATCACATACCAATAACCCGATATACCATTAGTCGATTTTACAAGATGCTAGGCAAGGAACGCAGTTGGCGCATTCTTATTAAGTCCCAGACCCAAGTGGGACCTATGATGATATAACCTGGAATGATATGTATGTGTATATAATAATATATTAATGTGTTTCTTTTGTCTCAGTACTGCCGCGACGTGGCGAGCTCGAACAAGCGCGTGTACGGCACGTTCGCGCGCACGCGCCCATCTGACATCGACATCTCGCGCTCCGTCGTCGCCGTGCTCAGACACTTCAATTTCATGCATGTAAACATTACATTATTGTGCTTCTTAATTCGGCGCCTATCAGGCAAGCGACACCTACATACAAGTCAAAAAACTTTCAATGGGCTACCGACTTGCCTCTTCCCAGTTGCCTCCGCCAACAAGGTCATGTCTGGTGCCAACTGGGATATTGTTATCCCAGTAGTAACACTTGACGAGTACAAATCATCGTATATCCTAATATGAACAAAGTGATGAACATTTTATTGTTTTTTTATTTACACATACTAAAATTGAAATTCTTTTGTTTTTTGACGATTTTAATAAAAATACTACACTAAACTCTCTATTTGTGCGAAGATACAAAACAATACAATTAAGCGTGACAATCCCCATATATTGTCGGCAACCAAGTGCGTTTTTTGAATCAATAGTTCCGTTAAATTTAGGTGAACAAAATTTATTCTAGACCTAAGTACTGTTACCGCGTAAAATGTTAAGTTGCTAAGGTAGTTATCAACATGTAGCACTCAGCGTGAGTTAAATGTTGAACTGCTTTACTGCAAAATAATACATCATAACTAAGTTCTAAGTAATTATATTCATTACGACTTTCACCGTTCAGTCTAATATCCCTGTCACTAACGTTGATGTAACTTAGACACATTAAATTAAACTATACGATGTTCTACTATGACGTAATTTTCGGAGGTAACATATAAAATAATAATCTATACACTGTTTAAATATGTAATATATCCATTTTTTTTAAATTTAAGTAAAGGTAGTATATTTAACTAACTAAGCTAACTTAATTTACGTAATGGTGTAATTGTGTAATCTTATTGTTACGAATACGAAACCTGGAAACTTAACAGAATCGTTAAAAGATCTAATTAATTTGTAAAAAAAATATATTTTGACCAAATATTTTTTGCAAAATCTTAAATAAAGTTACACCATACTAAAACCTGTATGGAGCACGCGCATAGCTTGTTACAAGGTCGTTTATACCCGTTAATAGCATTTCTTATTTCTAAACACAACCGCCGTAATAAACACAATACCATACTCGTCGCAGAACAACGAGGCAACTCAAAAAGCTTGTAACTTCGTAACTTTTTGAGATACCATTATATATTTTTTAAACTTATTATTTGAATTAAAATATTGACCTGTGGGTCGGTTTTCATATATGCTAAAATTGACCTTGTATAAACTGTGATATTAAAATAATGAACTCGACTTACAAATGGTACTGCCCCCAGGTCGCGTTCATATACTTGAAGGCCCCTAACCACGACTTTTCTCGGCTGGCGCTGGCCATCATGACGGCCGCTCGAGAGAAGCACATCTCCATTCGGACAGCGATGGAGTACCGCCAGCCCTTCTACTTCGAGAACCCTCGAGAGAACTTCAGCAGGAACCCCTTCATCGACATTGTGAGGGAGACTTATAAAGATACTAGAAGTGAGTTATTATATGTTAAGATGACATTTGAAAATTAATATGGTCAAAATATGTAGATAGTATTCATATCAAACCACATTCGCAGAGTTAGGTGACTGTATACCTTGGCTAGTCAGCCAACGTTTGCATTTATTCTCGAAAAAAATGTTCGAAAAAATATAATCTTGCCTGACACTTTTTAATTATATTCAACATATTTTTACATCCCTGAAAAATGGTTAGATCCTGAGCGATGTATGGTAGCGTCGCGTCTCACAACAGCTGTCCACGCATAACGCTAATAAATCTATAAACCTAACAGAAATCATCGTAGCTGCTACGCTGTAGCATTCGTAGCACGCGCATTACTTGTGAGCGGGTTTTGATTTATTGTCAGAACACAAACTACTCTTTCGTTTCATATAAAAAAAGTACAAATACTACAGAATATAAGAAATCCAGACAAAATTTAAACTTTATTCTACTTAAATAGATTCTCACCGTTAATCATGGAGTTGTAAACAAGTTAATGGTTTGTTTACCATTAAGACGGTAACAAATGACCACCATAATAAGTCTATCACGAAATTATTGGATTATTCTCATCTTTCCTCTGTTAGGTAAGCGGACTGAATGTAAATTATATTACTGAAGTTGTTGTTTCTTTTCAGTTTACGTAACGGTGGGATACTACCACGACCATATTGGACTCATGTTAGCATTGGATGCTATGCAGCTGTTGGATTCAGGTATCTTAATCGTCTGTAGAATTTTGCAATTTATACTGAAAGCAACTTTGCTTTGAAAACCCAATATGTTTTTTCTCTAAGCTAATCTATACTTATAATAAATCTGTAGAGAGGTCAATTCTGTACATGAAATATATTTTCAAAATAACTATCAGGGGGTGATTAGTGATCGATACTGATGCCAAAAATGCAATCAGTAAAATTTTTGTCTGTCTGTCTGTCTGTATGTTCCTTATAGAAACAAAAACTACTCGAAGGATTTTAACGGAACTTGGTACAATTATTCTTCATACTCCTGGGCAGGTTATAGTATACTTTTCATCACGCTACAATCAATAGGAGCAAAGTAGTGAAGGGAAATGTTGGGAAAACGGGAGAAGTTACTCCATTTTTTAAGCTTCCGTCGCGTGTGCTGCCTTAATGGTTAAAATTACATAGAAATCATGTATGACGGAAATAGTCTTTATAATATTAACCATAAACGCGGGTGACACCGCTGGCACAGCTAGTATGAAATAAAATTAAATACAGTACCTTAAATATCTTAAATAGATTGCCTAATAATAATAGTAACGAAATATTATGATACCGTTCATCATCATAAAAATAAGATTTTAATCAATGGATATAGTATCAGTTTCTTATTGTGTTACTTGTCACACCACATCGTTTAAAGAAAGAAAATAATACATGAAGTTTAAAAGACAAAAAAAGAAAAAAGGCACAGAGCCGTGGACACTACAAGCTCGCCTTAACTAGGGTCTTTGAGTTAGTTGCATTTATCAATCCCTACTGTATAACGGTTTTTGGAGAATCGCATTTTCATATTCCGACTTCGTGAATAAAACATCCAACTGTATTGCCTTGGAACAAGGCTAGAGGTACACTCTTGTCGCGTATTTGGTTATGCAAATCGAAAGGGTCCTCCTCAGCCGCAAAAAGAATCTGTCTCGGTTTTTTCTAATACGAAATTTTCTTAGCATTATCCGTACATTCCGTCGGAATAAAAGAAAATGCAAAATTATATCCACAATTTAAGTACTCGAGTGTCGTGTCAGAATTCACCTCAATATACGTTTTCGAAAAGCTCACGCTTTGCACGAGTTTAATCAAAGTAGGTACTTTTGAATTTTTTATTGTTTTATATAGTTTTATTTCAGAAGATTTCTATTTTTGAAAAGTTAGTATTACTTTTTATTAAGATACTAAATAAATTATTAAGTGGAACGTACTATAAAAATATGCCATTATTTACTGTCGGAATTTTGTTTGTTTTAAGTAACCTATTTAGAGTATTTCATTATTAAATGGAAATGTTTAAGACCTTAGTTCTCTTGGGGGGTTTTATCAGTACAGAATCGTTGTAGCCAAAATCGTCAAGTCATCCTTGACAATGGTGTTGATAATAGTCTAAAAATAAAAGCTTAGAATATATAACATAAAAAAAACGGAAAAGTTTCGTTATATCGATATTATAATAAGAAATCCAGGCTGTTTCCTTTTATTGGAAATATTAAATTTTCTTTATTATTCGTACATTTCTTGTAACTATGTACATTGATACTGTCTTGTACACCAACTGAAGCTTTTATCAAGAAACGTTTTGTGAATTTTCTGTGTTTATCACGAGGCCCCCTATCTATTATATACGAAGTGTATTTACAATACAACTTATCCGATTACGATAAAAATCGTATTTCATAAATTGTTTCTGTAACCACCCGCGTTGTAGAT
Source organism: Glyphodes perspectalis (assembly GCA_951394215.1). NCBI lineage: Eukaryota > Metazoa > Arthropoda > Insecta > Lepidoptera > Crambidae > Glyphodes > Glyphodes perspectalis. The sequence continues at coordinate 8,223,529 of OX596203.1, forward strand.
AGTAAATAGTTTTTATTGTGTTTATTTAGTACAGAAACTTTGCACGCGTATAAAGACGCTTTCGGATCAAAAGAGCGTGTACGTGCGTAATTTCCATAAGCCGAGACTGATATATTTGTCTAGATCCCCCCTTTGTTGGTCGGCCAACACACCATTGAATTTAGCGGGAATCCGTTTCTGCTTCTGGAAACAGAATTAATTTATTTTTATTATGGCAGGGAGCCGTTTACGTTACACCCACAAAGTTTGTAGACGACCCTAATTAGAAGTAATAATTTTTTATAATGTTATTCTACGCTTATGCGAATGCGAAACCGTTTTAAATTGAGACGAGACTTTCTAAGTCTGAATCAGATTGTTTTCCTACGAAATCACGATAAATATCTCCATATACCAAAAACAACAACAATTACGATTTACATATCTACATATCTAGAGTTTTAATTTGATTTATGATTTTATTCGAAATTCTGCCATATTCAATGTCTTGAAAATATATTGAAAGCGTCTGAACTTATTATATAATTTATCCGTTCGAAGTAAGTAGATAGGTATACTTATTTTAATTACTTGATTGAAAGTCATACATACAGTACCTATAGACTTTTTACCAGTAATTGATTTTTTTTTTTAAGAAATTACTAAGTAAGTATATAATTTGCTGCCTGCTGCCTTTGACTCTGCCTACAACTTCGGAAATTATGGGCGTGATGTTGTTATGTGTAAGTTGAGGTTCCTATCGCACGGGTGTATTATCTATTAGCAAAATGTTACAATTAAAACATGATTGAGTTGTTTCTTTGCCGTTTGTTTCAATCCGCTATTGGTTAAAAATACATCAGTCAAGTAGCGGTTATAAGTAATGTATTTTTTACGATGTTAATTTTGATAATAATGGTAAGAAACCTTTTGTTATAAAAATTTAAGAGTGAGTTCAATGACACAAAATATTTTGGTTTGCAAGTGGAAACGTGAATTACTAGGCTATAACTGGCGGTGACGTTATTGTGTGGATTTAAATGCACAATTACTCTAAAAGACAGTCTTTATGCCGAATTCACTTCACGTGACTTATCTTTTTACATCACCTTGTACAAACGTCGTAAATGGACTGTTCTTATCTATGTTATTCTATTCTCTCTTTATTGTATAATTCGACATAATGCTGGTGCAATGATCGCCTTTAAAAGCATTTTAAAATAGTAGATACTATAAATAAAAATTATCTTATTAGTAGGTACACATAATCATAAAGATATAAAGATGATGTTTTAAATATGTATTAAGATATTTCAGAAATATCGAATCGTATTAAATTTTTAATAATATCCTTTTTTTTGTTTTAACTTGAACGATACAAAAGATGTGTATGTTTCTATTTAGTATAATTTTAAGGACTTTTCAATATAACTTTATGATCGATGCGTTAAATTTTTCCCAATTTCCATGAAGTAATAAAAGTCATTACGAAAGTTTTAGCATACTCCATGCTCTTCACAATCTCATCAATCATTTCGATTCCAGACCGTGCAATAAATTATTTTCCCGATTAAAAAATCGCTGATTGCCACTGATAGCTTTAAAGAGCAGGTTAAATGGAATCAAAAACTAGTTTCAGAAATAATTGATAGATTACAGTCTTATATGATTAAAAAAATTTGCAGGCCAACCTTTTATTAACCGTTTTAAATACCTCAAATATGCATAATTAAATGTGTATAAATAATTTTGAACAGGCAAGTGAGGAGTGTAGGTAAGGATTGTGCCATAATGGCGTTCGGTTCTCTCTGCCTACCCCGCTAGGGAAGTGGCGTGAAGTTTAGTTAATTAGTTAGTTATAAAGAATAAAAAGAATTATAGAATGTGCTTGGCAGTGTCAATTATACACACACATATAAATACCATCGCGCCCGCAATCCAAAAAGAGGTGGACAGAGTCAGGTCAACAGTCCATGGAGGACTGAAACCACATTTAGGCAAAAACAAATCTGAGTTGGGTCAGACGAAAATGTGTAATGAAGTACTGACTACTTGTCTAACATACTAACTCGTCCCTGACACAAACGTAATACCCATTACTCAATAATAATGTTTAGTTATAATTCAATAATGAATAGATAATGAAAAAAAATCTTTATAAATATAGCCTCGTTTACTTCCCGCCTTCGTTCGTGCATAGTTTATCATGCGTGTGTTACGCGCATTCCCTATCTGATGTCCTATAACATAAAGAAATACTTTTCCAATGACCTATTTAGCGCCATGCTCCAATTAACACTCAACTTTATAGAGTTCATTCAATGAATATTCATAAAATATATTACCCATTAATGAATAATACATAGGTAGGTGAAAAGGTATTATACATTATAAGTATGTACATTGAGTGAATATAGAATGATTTGAGCACTGATGTATCTACCTACAAAATTTTCAAACTACGAGTATTCGCATCTCATCGCGAATATATTTAATAAATGTATTGACGTTGGACAGTTTCCAAATCTAATGAAGTATAGTAAAGTAATTCCATTGTTTAAGTCAGGTGATAAAAGTGACCCGTCTAACTATAGACCTATTTCTATTTTACCAGCCCTAAGTAAGATTTTTGAAAAGATAATATTTAATCAGCTACTTCGTCACTTTACACTCAATAAATTATTGCATAATAAACAATATGGATTCACTAAGGGCAAATCCACAACTGACGCTGGAGTGGCACTTATGAAACATGTGATTGAGGCTTGGGAGAGCAAAAAGGATGCTATCGGTATTTTCTGCGATTTATCGAAGGCGTTTGATTGCGTTGAGCACCAGACCTTATTGATGAAGCTAAAGCATTATGGTGTTTCAACGAATTCACTTAGTCTTATGAAGTCATATTTAGTTGACAGACTTCAAATAATTAACATTAATGGAGCTAATTCTTCTGGCGCCCCACTATCCATGGGAGTGCCCCAGGGCTCGATATTGGGACCTCTGCTCTTCCTAATTTATATAAATGACCTTCCTTATTACACAAATAACATATGTGAGACAGTATTATTTGCAGATGATACTTCATTAATTTTTAAAATTGATAGAACCAAAGAAAATTTTGACGACGTGAATAATGCTCTCTCAGAAGTTCTAAAATGGTTTACAGTCAATAATTTATTACTTAATGCTAAAAAAACCAAATGTTTGAAATTTTCATTACCCAACGTAAGGCAGGTGAGCCCGAGCATTATAGTAAATAATGAAGCAATTGAAGTTGTCAATTCTACTGTATTTCTCGGGATCACCTTGGATTCAAAATTGCAATGGGCTCCTCATATTGCGGCCCTGGCAGGAAGACTTAGCTCTGCGGCATATGCAGTCAGGAAAATAAAATACTTAACTGATGTTGAAACGGCAAGATTGGTATATTTCAGTTATTTTCATAGTGTAATGTCATATGGTCTGCTGCTGTGGGGTTCTGCGGCCAATATTAAGACTATTTTCATTTTGCAGAAGAGGGCCGTCAGAGCCATATACGGCCTCAGACCATGTGATTCACTCAGAGAACTGTTTAAAGAAATCAATATTTTAACACTAGCGTCACAATACATTTTAGATTGTATCATGTATGTTTACAAGAACATTCAGATATTCCCAAAAAAATCAGATACTCATTCTTTTAATACTAGAAATAGACACAGACTTGCTGTTCCAAATCACAGACTTAATAAGAGTGGTAATTCTTTCATTGGGTTAAGTATAAAAATATTTAATATGTTACCTCAAAATCTCATTGATTTACCTGTACATAAGTTTAAATTATATGTTAAAAATTGTTTGATTAAAAAGGGCTACTACAAGATAGAAGACTATTTAAATGATAAGAATATATGGTTAGACCCAGAATAGGCTGTTCGCCTGCACTGTAAATTTACATTCACGTATAAATTGTAATAATAGACTTGGCATTTTAAAAGAGTACCTATCGAGTTTCTTGCCGGTTTCTTCTCGGTAGAATCTACTTATGAACCGGTAGATATTGATCTTATTCTGACGATTTATAAGTGCTTTTTTTAAGCCTACGTAAATAAAGACAATTTCATTTCATTTCATTTCATTTCATAATGAAACCAGTCTTTTTAGGGTAGTTGTATGGCGCTGTGGATATTGCCGTCAGACTACATACCATGACGGATCTCTTTCTCTAAACAAAAAGTTTAGTATGTCAATGAGAACAAACAACAAACATAGCATCACGCCCATAGTCCCCGAAGGGGTAGGCAGAGTCAAAGGGGCAGCAGGCCCCTTTAACCACATTCAGCCAAACACAAAACTGGGCTGGGTTAGATGGAAAATGTCATTGAGATATATAAAAAAAAATGTTTACTGCGCATCTGCCTTCTCATAAACATAAGTACCTAAATTACTTAAATAAATAATACTCATGTTTAATCGAATGCCGTTTTCGCGTGTATATAGTATGTGACAGGTCAAGTAGGCGAAGGGACAGGCCGGCTTGCCGCGCATTGCACTTGCACTCCTGCGTGGTCATTTGGTCATGTAGGTATTTTTCCCTCTCAGGTGAATACGCAGCGATCGGAGTTGACGTTGAAAAGTACGAACCGGACGATGCCGTGCGGTACCTAGCCGGTCCGCTCCGCAAGGCGCCTCCGCCGCGGGCGCTGAAGGCGTTCCGCTCGTACCTGGCGGTGGCGCCCTCGCCCTCGCCCTCCTACCCGGCCTTCGCCCGAGAAGTCAACAGGAGACTTCAAATGCCGCCCTTCAATTTCACTAATGCTCTCCTCGCGTTGGGCGGCGCGAAAGTGGTGAGTAAACAAAATCATACTTGACTTTGGTGTAGGATAATAATATCATAACACCCGACGATGTTGAGTTCCGGGAGTCGATTTGAAATAAATCGAAAATGTACCCTTGGGATAAGCGTATGAAAATGGAAAATTATTCTTGAGTTTGGATAACAGTGGCAGTAAGCCGATTTCGACTTACCTAAGACAAACTTCATAGAAAATTTATTGCAGAAATCGAAAAAACCATTCATATCATATATACATAATTATAGGAATAGTGTATATTAAAATCGGGGTGAAAATTTATACGTCTATTCATTAAACATAAATTAAACAAATTTCATAATTACATAAATCTGAACCGTAGATAGACTATGGTTCCAAGAAACTGTAACACTGTGTCTGAAAAGTCCAGTACGCTAAATTATAATAAAGGATGTTTAAAATTAAAATAAAAACAGTGTTAACGTTGCCAAATTAATTAAGCGTTAATTAAAGAGCGCCATTCCAGCGCGTTCACATAATAACAAAACTCGCATAAACTGCTATATTCAATAATCTGTTGAAATACCAATTTACAGGTTCGGAAATGTATCGAAGTCCTGGCGAAAATATCACCAAAAGGATGTAATCATCGCAGTTTATCATTATAACATCATTTACTAGCTCATACATAAATAATGAATGAGTTACCCTTTATGAACTTCCAGCAATAAAAAATAAGACTAGCCACAATTTATCTCGAGGACAAAGACATTTAATTATAGCCAATTAACTTGGCTTTCAGCATAAACAAGGGCTACTGAAATGTAAATAAGCTTACCCTAGATAATGGAAAGTTGATAATAAACGTTTAAGGAAAAAATCCTCTTTCCTGTCTACGCACGGCAAACTTTTCAGATTCTTTATTTATTTTGGTAGATATATTGAATATTTTGGCATAATGTCACTTGCACATCCAATTGTCCAATACAATACATTATATTACAGTTTCACAATTCCGCTTACACCACACAGAATTTCTTGCCATCTTGTGCGAAATATTGGTATAATAGATTCGTAATGGTACCTACTTAACTTTGAGCAGTGTTAGGCATCTGCATGTTGACGATGAATAGAGAGGTATTTGTTTAAGCAGGGCACATTACGAGCAGGCGCGCGCAATTTGTCGAAGAGTGCGTGCGGTGAACAATTCATTTAGACGACGGAATTATTTCAACGAAAGTGCTGATTTATTTCATTTCTGTATTATATGGTCTATGTAGTTATTCAATCATGCGTGAAAAATATATATCAAGATTAATCAGAAAAAGTCACAGCGACGTAGAGCTTACTTTTGATCTTACTCCGATTTGGTGATAAATGATTACCTTTGCGATCGTTGCGTTGATTAGAGTTTCGGAAAAATATTATATGTACCGTTTTTCTATGAAAGTTTGAATTAAAATAAATAAATATAAATTTTCCAGAGTGACACACCAATTCCCTAGTTACTAGGTGAACGGTTGGACATACTTAAATACGTTTATAAACATTCATGACCCGAGTACAAATATCGATGTTCATCACACAAAACATTTACCCGTAGCGGTATTCGAACCCGCGTTCCTCGGTTTCGTGGCCTGAGTCTTTGACTACTCGACCAACGGGCCTGCCCATAGGTTTTCTGTGTCCTATAATTGTTTATTTTTTGCCTGAACCTGAAGATTCCCGTGGAAGCGGCGTGGCTGCACGACGCAGTGTGGGTGTATGCGCGTGCGCTGGTGGCGGCAATGGGCGCGGGCGACAATCCGCGCGACGGCCGCGCTCTCTCAGCCTACATGCGGAACACCACTTACCGCAGTGTTATGGGGTACGTAGGTACATATTATATAGTCAGCTGTAGTTGTTATCCACATCATGTCATAAGTGACGTCACTTTGCATTGACAAATATGGTAAAATTGGCAGTGTAAACATGTTTCGTAATCTGTTTTGAATATTTCGGACTAGATTTTTTAAAAACCAATTTCTGTTTAGCTCTACTCGTTATTTAACAAAAAGATCAACGCTCATCAACATTTACACCCCGATTTTCAGTCTAAAAATGTAGTCGAATACACTACAAAATAGTATCTAACAGCTCGTATATTGACGCTTATTCCTAATGCGCGGGCGCAGGTACTGGATTCACATGGACGAGAACGGCGACGCAGAGGGCAACTACACGCTGCTGTCGACCGACCCCTCGCGCCCACCCGCCCTCTACCCGCTCGCCGTGCTGCACAAGTCTACGCCGGTGATCTACCTAACATTATATACCTAGAAATAAAACATAAGGGAGTGATGCTAACTCAATAGGTCTCATAGGCGCAAGTGCAAGTCCTAAGGACACGCAGTATCTCTCGCCCTTTAGCCCGAAATACAAGATCGGTGATGCGAAGTGGTGGGCTTGGATCTCTTACGCACCTCTACCGATGTATTGGTTCTATTTCAAAATATGCTTTTAAAATCGAAGTACTTAAGGATTGGATTTTACCACTAACTCGACGGTAAGCAAAAACATCGTGATAAATGTAAAATGCAAAATATTTGAGGTTTTGTTAATAGGCATGCAAAAATTTGCTGCTAGAATTATTAATTAACAGTCTGAAATTACCCTGAAAATTGCGCACCTTTTGTGGCCAGATGCCAATTAAGAACTTTACATGCGGACAAACTCGCGAGCGCAGCTGGTTACTAATAAATTAGTTCTCGTCTACGGCGCGGCGGCGTTACCTAAATGATATAGTCATAATCATATAAATGTATAAGTTTGACTTTTCATCAACGTGTACACTCAAAGCTATCCTACTATCGAGCAGTGATAGTGAGCTCATTACTAATCTGTTTATTATGCCGCAACATGTGAATCTGCGGAATTCTTACGAAAATGTAAATAGATTGTGAATTAGGATGCACGTCACGTTCGCATAGCGAATCTGGACGTGGCCCGAATAGCGGCGCCTTAACTGTTCGGCCAGTACGCGTTTACGTCACATTTGGCCCCAGAGATGCACTTTGGTGCCAACGTCTCGGGAATCGTACGCACTTTATATCCTTTGAAACTGAACCGGGGAAGCTTAACTGACTTGTCCCGGATACAAAAACTTTTTCCATTAACTTAATTATCTTCGTGACCGACATTTTTTAAGAACGCTTCTTTTTTAAAAAGTTATTTCATTTCATAATTCCAGCTATATCTTTTCATTTTTAATGTGACAAAAGAATTTAAGGTGAAAAATTCCCTGAAAATGTTTTAATTATCTTTTATGCAGAAAGAATAACCATATCCTAGTACATATTATATACTTGGTTAAAAAGCCCCAAAAACTGCAACGCTGTATCATAAAAAAGACCGACCCGGGGTTATAATTTCGTTGGTATTTGCATATGCGCACTCGTAAAGAACTGCATATAGGTCGCGCAACGCGCCGTCGCCACATCGAGCTGAATGCACAACGCGAATTACAAAAGCGCGGTCGGCGGGTCCGAAATGTTATTAAAATTCTTTGTTAATGAGTGCGAGACTGGTAACAATGTACTCGTGCACAGGAGGTGAGATTCCTGCGAGAGCTGAAATGGCCCGGCGGTCAGGTGCCGCTGTCGGAGCCGCCGTGCGGGTTCCGTGGAGAGAAATGCGTCAGTAAGTAAAACGTTTTAATTAAAATTTATAATTCTGGTTGAAAACTTTAAACAGCAGTGGTAGCTTAATGGTAAGGATATGCGCATCTCATTCAAGCCGTGCTGGTTCAAACACAGGCACGTAGCTATCTTTGGATTTTTTTTAGATTTACGTACGGGTTTGCCACTCGATGGTGAGGGTAAACGAAGATCAAACAGGCAGTTGATTCAATTTAATTACCAGACTGGCTAGATTCTGGATCATGTTCTTAGTGGACTCCGACTAAGCACGTGACGATATGCCGGTTGAAAATACGCCTCATTCTAAAGTAAACTCACTTACTTAATTTCTAGAAATACAAGTTTTTATAAATCGGAAACAACGAACGCCCCTTCGACACCCAGATTCAACTATTTGTACTCGTACCAGCCCCGTTTGTATGCCGTGATTTATAGAATTTAGGCACTTTGTATTCTATACAAAAAGTATGAATGATTTTGACATTCCGCACTCATTCTGAAAAAGAAATAAAGTGCGTAAGTATGACATCACGTCGAGGAAGCTATTTGCTTCCCCAAAGACGGCGACAGCTACGACTGTTCGGATTTATTAGTGGGCTTATTTTGTTCCATTTAGCCCCTAAGTACATATGCTGGGATTTTATATTAGTCACATTTCCTTGTACGAGCGAATGCGTACTTCGTTTTTTGCGAGTATTTTCATATAGCTGCTACAATGTTCTTGTACCAGAATATGTTTGCAATCCGTTCGTTTAAAGACTAACTGCGAATCTACAAACGAAAATGTATATTGCTGTATTATAAGAACAAACATAGGTACACGATACAATTTGATTATTATTTCGTTGCTTATGAAGAAACGCGCATAAAATAATATGTTATCAATACGCTGTCGTACCTACCTCCTGAAAAAATGTATGCATACTTACTTATATATAAGTACCGTTTCTTGGCTGGATGGCAGGCGAAACATCTAAGGCATTTTCATTACAAGCACACAGAAAACGTTTTTGATGTAACCATAAAAACAGTTTTCCCTAAACAACGGGTCTTAGTCAAGCTCTCCCTAACACACGACGTATGTTAGCTAATAGAATCGGGTGGGCCGGAATGGTCCATTAGGGTCCGTCGACATTCTATTTAGTGGCGATCTAAAAAACTAATACGTCGTGTTGGGCGCAGGGCCGCATTAAGTGCACGGGTTGTAGCTCGCAGCTAGGGTCACCAAGTGACATGGTATCTTGAAGACAAGTTTTATAAAACCCATCATCCGAGCTATCACTTTGAGCAATATACCTAAATTTCGTCTAAATTTGAGTTTCTTGGGAGAAACAAATTACTTTTACACGGCAGTTCAATCTACTTTTGACATTTAATTTGCAGGTTTTTGTCACACGTTACGTTACGTTATCTTGTCGCTTAAGTTCATACAATATCACGGACGTATAATATATTATGACAATTTACGCATTAACAAACGGCTATTGTTTTCAAAACGATCAGCATTCATTTGTTTTTTTAACAGCTTATGTAGATTTGATTTATTGACATATCAAATCCTTAATCTAGTGATATAAATAAAAATACTTTTCACTTTTGATATATATTTTGTTTTTAAGTACACTACTACAATTCCTAAAAGTTTATAAATGGTGGTGGCAGTAGTCGTAGTAGGGGTGGGTCGTAAAGCGCGGCCGTAACTACGCGAACATGTCGCCCGGCGACAATACGCAGCAGAGTTGGCTCGCGCACGCGACACCCGCTGTGCGCCTGCTCGCAAATCCCGGCTAGCTCATATAGCCTAATAGATTTTAGGCAAAATGAAATTTAGGATTACTTATAACCTACTATGTATACACTCCATTAGGCTTCTATCCCATAGTTTCGATATATGTGCTTATGTTCGACATTGCATTATATTTCAATTCAAAATTGTTGTGTATTGAATGTACATACCTTGTTTTCGGTGTTCTTGGTGGTGCGAATTACGGTAGACGACTGTATTAAATTTTTATTGCCTGAGAGCAAATTCCACGCATTTTATAGATGAATGTTAAAACTGTCGTACTTTTTATTTATTGATACAGAATATATATAGAATTAAATTCCAGTTGTTAACATATTTTTTCCAATGCATTTTGAAATTTGCATAACTGAACAAACATTTTGTCCCATGTTGGTCTGGGACTTAAACATAATGTGCCAACTGTGTTTCTTGTTTAGCTTAGTAAAAGGCGACAAGTTGTCACAATTTTTCACAATTTTCCATCTAACCTAGCCCAGTTTTATTTTTGGCTGAATGTGGCTGCCATTCCCCTATGTTCCCTTCGGGGATTATGGGCGTGATGTTATATTGAACCTAACCTATCCGATTAAATTATTTTATTAGTAAATGTCAAACACTTGTTGACCACAAACATACTGTGCGTCTGATGTTACCCAGTCAGCGCAGCCCCCAGACGCCCCGTCTCCACCACGGCGGCAGAACAAAGAATTGCTCTCAGCGCGACAAAGGCACAGTGTTCCCCGCCACTGGCGACGGTATTAATATTGCTAGTTACTTACACTCCACCCTGTGTCTGAGAGCAAAAAGCTATTCCATTGTTGTAGTAACAGAAAACCCTTTTGATTTTATTGCGACCGTTTCTAAAGTGGTATAAAGTTTGAGAAAATTAACGAACCTATATACCTACGTAGATATCAACATCAACAGTGACTCCAGGTGTATATTTATTTTAAGACCAACGTCCTTGCTAATATAATGAACTTACCATTGCAAGAATTATTTCACCTGTTTTGTCGTTACTAAGAGTTAATATAACGCTAGTTTTCTGTCAGTGGCCTCTGTTCTGCTCAATGCTGATATTTGTATTTACTTACCTAAGCTTAAGATTGCATATGTGGTCAGTGCTGAAATAAAACGAAGTACCTACCAGTATTACCTACTGAATTTGTAGTAGGTATATGTAAGTATTCGTGTAATTCTGTATAAAACGCTAATGGCCAAAAGGGGAACGGTTTGGTCAGATCATACGTAAATTCCATTACCCGTCTAAAAATATTCGGACAGGATATCTAGAAGCGGAATTCCCCGGACGTGCGACTTTGTTCCACTCCAGTTACTTCAATTTAATGCTCCGGCTCACCCTCAAATCCACTTTATATCTGTGCGCTCGTCGCAAAGAATCCGCTCACAGTTACAAATTGAATACAAACGTATAAAGTAATTTACCTCCTGTCCGGATTTTCTGACGGAAGTAAATCTTTTTAACAATTTACCGCCACAATAGTTTCTTCTATGCAACAAGACAAGGTCAACTTGAACTTTAATTGTAATCTAAGCAGCTCACACTCGCGTGATATAAAATACGTGATTATTAACAAAAATATAATTACTTAAGTAAGTAGGTGAATGAAACAAAAGACAAAATCTTCGAGGAATTTGCCAACATTGCACTCGCAAAAGCTTTTGGTGTTGACTTTTATGCGACAAATTCCTTATGGAAAAAAAAAACACTATCTACATTTTACCGCTGTTGATTTATCACTAGCCAGAAACTCCTTAATATACCTACATACAAACATATGCTATCCCTATACACCCAATAGGTAAACATAATAAACGAACTTTTTATTGCGAAGTATGATAATGCTAAACGGTCCCATAAATATAAACTTGTCACTATCAATACAGATATGTGCTCGAAGAAGGGACTTGACTTAAGGGACACTTAAGATGTGTCCGAGATGGAAACGACTGTAGCATTAGGGATGATAAAAACATGCCAATAACAATAAAGTTTCATGGAATATTTGCAAGTGTAGACATATTTTTGGGATGCAAGTTTTTGTGACGTGTTTCCATTAAGCAGGTTGTACCTACATACACATATAACTTACTAGCTTCTGCCCGCGGCTTTGCTCGCGTAGTACGTCGATAAAACATAGCCTATATGTAATTTGGATATATAAGTACACGCGAATAATATATAACTACATTATTCTAAAGTTTCATTAATAATCATTCAGTTGTTTTTGCGTTAAAGAGTAACAAACATCCACACAAACTTTGCATTTTGCAGCATTTAAATTATTAGTAGGATGATTGATAAAATAAGTTCTAATTGTTTTCGTTTATATTAACGCTTTTGTTTTTTATTGATTTAAGTTAAATTTTTACAACTGTTTAGTGAGATAACCTTAGTTCTTATGACTTCCTATGGGATTGATGCAATATGTCGCTTTTTTTCAAAGAAGCATTGGATATTCAAGATGCAGTTGGAAGCATAGAAGTGTGAATTCATTTGAAGTTTATAGGTTCAAGTTTATAGGCGAGAAGGCAGTGTAGATGTCACACTGCCTTCTCGCCCTGTGTACATAAAAATTAAGCTTACTTTACGCCAATCGCGTGAAGTAAGTAAAGTTGAAACTAAACTTACGTCATGTCAGTTACGTGAAATATGTATAGTTTTTATAGAAAAGTAGGTACCTACTCATAATTTCTTGTCACGTTTCTATAGGTCACGTAAGCGCATGGGCGCTTGGTGCTTCGGGAGCAACCTTGGTGCTGCTGGCATTGGCTGCACTAGCGCTGTACCGTGGCTGGCGATACGAACAGGAACTGGACTCTTTACTCTGGAAGATCGATTTCCGTGACCTGCACTTGCCGGATGACGAGCAGACCACCAACAATATGAGTAGGTAAAACAAATTTGTATGATGTTGTTTGCATGCTTGTCAGACGTGTAATATAGAGCCGCTACAACTTATCTACACTTGCATTTAGCCATGTTAAATGTCTTCGAGGTCGATTAGTTATTTTAAAAAATATTTTTGGTCGGAGCCTCACGGTCAAAAAAAACTTTTTTACTGGTGGGCTGTGAGGATAAAAGCTTTTTTTATTTTATTTCTTTATCTATTATTTGGTCCAAAGCAATTGATGGCTTATCATAGGCACTTTAAACATATACCGATCATACGCAGTTATGTCTAAAAATCTTTAATGTTTTATATTGGATAATATTGTTTAATAAGTATACCTAAAGTATACCTAAGGTTTACCTAATACGTGTTTCTCCAAAATCCCATCGCCAGGGTGGGCTGTTTCCATAGATAAGTAAGTTATAAGCCACTGTTTATTACTACATAATGAATAAACTAATTAAACTTGTAGATATAAAATGATCCAGTGAACGAGGAATCCGGTTTATTATAAAAAACTTTTTATCACCCTTTTCCGAGAACTACGACGAAACTGTGCGGCAAAATAAAAGTTTATTTGAATTTCATTCTTCAACTTATATTAGAATAGAATTTCTTATAGTCAGCAGATACTCTTTCAGGTTTAAATCGTCCTATTTTGACGTGTAACTTGTTATATCTAACTATATTACATGATTTTGTACAATTGGAGATAATGTCACAAATCGTTAAATTATGAGTGAAACATATTGTAAATTAGCACGGTTGCGCAGTTAAGATTACATCTGTGTTTATAGGTAGGTAACTGATTTTATATGCAATAGGCACTGAACCGTAGGTACCGATCTATATTTTCTGTAGCAATAAATTTCTAAAAACAATCATTGCATTCTATTATTTAATTAGTGCAACGATATCATAAATACCTACAATATTTCTAATAAATAACGTATTAGTTACTAACTAATAACGTATTAGGTATGTAGGTAGTAAGTAAGCATGTTGATACTTGAAAAGCAATAACATGCTTACTTACTTAGGTAGAAGATACTACGTACGTGATCTCTGCCTACCCCCATGGGAAAAAGGCGTGACATTATGTATGTATGTATGCAGAAGATACTAGGTAGAACGGAGAGAGATATTAGATAGATATGCCTTTTCTATATTAAGTTGGGTAATTTCACAAGCATTTTTATTTTGCTTCTAGACTTACATATGAGTAGTGTGAGTAATACGATAGCTGATATAATATGTAGTTTTTTTCTGAACTTGGAATACAATTCACCTACTTATGCCGAATCCGTAAGCCTAATTTAAGCCGAAACCCAATAGGCGAGTTGGTCAGAGCTGAATTTTTCCAGCAAGACAGCAGCGTGGGGGCCATCCCTAACTCTTCGAATCCCCCCAACGAGAAGAACGGGATGAATGGCCCCGGCGTGCGCTCCAGCCAGGTGTCGCTGAGCTCCAACCCCGATCTGGACTTCAGATACTCCGCCATCTTCACTGAGGTCGCCTTCTATAGGGGGCGGCTAGTGGCCGTTAAGAGAGTCCGGAGAAACCACATCGATATAAGCAGGGAGATTAAGAAGGAACTCAAAATTGTAAGTTCTTCTAAGTAAATTTTACTACTCTTCTCTGTAGTCGTCGTCGAAGAATAGATTCTTCGTATTTTATGTGTAAAAAAGGGATTTCAATCGAAATTAATGGATTTACCATTAATTATAACTATTGAGCCCAATATTACAGCTGATTGTATCAAAAAATGTTTGTTTACTCAAGTCATTGACAAATAATTATTTAAATCCAGCTGTTGATAAGACGCGGTAAAACTGTTTTATTAAGGCCAAAAAAATATTCAGATATTTTTAGGAAAAAAAACTTTACCTCAATACCCTCACCGAATCTTTTAAGAGCGCCCTAATCGATCCTTTCTATTTTCTCGGGACGATAGCCGATGTACTAGTAGGTAATACAACTAATTTATTGAACAAGCTGAACGATTACGTCTCGTAAAGAATTACCCAATGTCTACAGATATTTTAACGACCATAAAAGTCGAGAACTAACAAAAATAATACGGACGTGAGATATGTAAGTACTTCACAACAGGTCCAACAGTCGTAAAATTCGAGTTCTTTAAACCTTTTTCGACAGTTGGAAGTTTGGCAACCTTTCACTGAAAGTAGGTGGCAGGACAATGTTCCCGTGTACTGATATTTTGAAACTTAGGATTACTTGCTAACTTCTCAAACACTGTAACCATATCTGATCCCCTAAATATATTAACCCATCAAATCTAAAAAGATCGCTTAGCTAAATAAATAAACAAAATGTACATACTTCCGAGAAAATCATTCTTAAGCAAAAGCGTTAAATTTCAACGCCGTAATATAAAGATTCAATAAAGTAAACAACAATGAAATCCATGAAAACTTTACGGTTATCTCCCGTTTACTGAGACCATTATATTTATGGGTATAATCAAGGTATTCTGTAGGAAAGGCCCGTAAACTGGCTTTGAAGGAGCAAGAGACCCCTTAAACAAACAGCATTTTCTTAGCGAGTATGATAGACTGAGACAAATTACCCGCATCCATCCGGATTTACTGTAAGGCCTCAGGTAAATAGGCAGAACGTAAAAACAAACATTAGTTAATTTATTACCTATTTCACAAAAAGGGCCTTTGTAGTAATTTGTTGGAGTGTTAGTGAATATGTATAATGGTAGACGTACCATGTAAATATACCTAATTAGTCAGAGCCTTACAAATAAAAGTAAAAGCGTTTGACAATTTGGTGCATGGAAATGGAAATTGTCTATTGTATAGCTCAATATGAACGTAAATGCTGTATTTGGATTACTTACATTTGATACAAAGGTATTTCAAATAGTATTGTGACCACGGAACAGAAATTTTCAAATTATTATATACATACAAACAAACCTAAGGAGCAACTAATTCACATTTTGTTGAAAACAAGTTAACTTAGAAAATTTAATTATGTAGGTACCTAATAAATATATTATGTAACTTAATTATGTAAATGATAGGCAAATGTTGGAATAATATAGATAAGGAACCGCAATTCTTCTAGTTGGATAGTCACTGTCGGAGGAAACCCCTAAAGCAATCAAGCCGCTGAACTATTTAGAACTACGAACACGACAAATAAAGTTAATTTGTTCAGGTGCAGGAAAGCTCTAAGAAACACACGTCGTTGTTTGCACGGGCGGCCCGCCGGTTGGGTTCGATCTCCCTTTATCTTGGGTAAACTGGCTAGGTACAAATAGTTCGCAGTTTTGTGATTTCAGCGGTAGATAGGTATGTCAACTTTTCAGGGTTACTTTACTTTGTATTGAGAAGAAAGTTTTTATAGTCTTCATGTTGAAATAATACCTATCAGTAATATTGGCATTTGACTTTGGTATGGTAAGGTAATAATTGCATTGGATTGCGGAAAATATATTGGATTTTACTGCGATAAATTTGTCCTGACTAGACTTTGACTATATGACCCGTTGTTTTAAAAGCTGGATCCGCCCTTGTTCATTAATTGTACTCGCCATTTGTATTGCTCAGATGCGAGATCTGCAACATGACAACGTCAACGGCTTCGTCGGCGCCTGCATTGAGCCACCGAACGTATGTGCTCTTTCGGAATATTGCACGCGCGGAAGTCTAAAGGTAACTACCGAAAACGTTCTAAATTTTAGAGTAGCGATTACTGTAAAGATGGTCGCCTATTGTCCCATGTTGGTCTGGGACTTAAAAAGAATTTTCCAACTGTGTTTCATGCCTAAAATGTCGTAAAAAGCGACTAATGGTATACGGGGTTTTGGGTATGTGATTGTGTAGGCGACGAGCTAGCCACTTGTCACTACTTTTTCACTATTTTCCATCTAACCCAGTCCTTTGTCCCATGTTGGTCTGGGACTTAAAAATAATGTGCTAACTGTGTTTCTTGCCTAGCATGTCGTAAAAGACGACTAATGGTATATCGGGTTTCGGGTATGTGATTGTGTAGGCGACAAGCTAGCCACATGTCACTACTTTTTCACAATTTCTCATCTAACCCAGCTCAGTTTTGTTTTTGGCTGAATGTGCCACATTCTGCCTACCCCTTCGGGGATTATAGGCGTGATGTTATGTTATGTTATGGTCGCCTATTTTTATAGTAATACCTACCTAAAACGTAAGTGAATTGTAAATTCTTGTGAGAAAAAAAATAATCTTAAACACATATATACATATGTTTATAGCTGAAGAATTTATTTTGGTTGAACGCGCTTATCTCAGGACCTACGGGTCCGAATTGAAAAAATATTTCTGTGTTGAATAGTCAATTTATTGATCATTCTCGAACCCGTATATATCCTGACGAATAAAAATAAATAAATAAATATCAGACTACATCACATCTGACTCCGAGGTAAGTAGCTTAAGCACGTGTTACGGATATCAGAAACAACAGTTTATTAACAATTACAAATATATACTTAAATATTGGATATTAACACCCAGACACAGAACAAACACATATGAATATTTGTCCTGGGTGGGGATTGAACTCACACATCTTGGCGCATTGAGCAGGGTCACTACCGAGTGCGCCATCGAGCTTATCAAAAGGATTATAATTATAAATGCAGAAAACTAATCAGATTTTTTTTTATTTCTAAATATTTCAGGATATTTTGGAGAACGAAGACATCAAATTAGACAACATGTTTGTTGCTTCCCTCGTTGCCGACATTATTCGAGTGAGTACTTTCTTTTTTCTTGGGAATATTAAACGGTATAAATTCAAGGGGGTTTTTACGTAACGACTCAGTGGAATGATTCAAAAGTGTGTAAATAAATTCCCAGAAATCATATCTACTTGCATGATTGCTTTGAAAGGCACAGTGCTACAGTTATTGCTAGCATGTAAAATAGAACAACTAGGTACTAGATATAGGTAGGTAATAGATACAATTTAAAGATTTTAACCGCCATATAGTCAAGGCTTGTGTTCAACATATTATTTTATTTACTATACTATTTTCCCATAGCATTACCAATTGAAAACGATCAAAATATGATTGTCATACCTGTGTTATTTGATATAAGTGATTGTTAGTTTACGTTGTCTACGTCCCAATTCAGTAGGTATTATTGCAGTATATTTTATTCTATACTTAGTATAAATTATGTTACTCAGGGTATGATATTCCTACACGAGTCGCCGCTGCAGTATCACGGGGCACTGAGACCTTCTAACTGCCTGGTGGACGCTCGCTGGGTGGTGAAGCTCGCGGACTTCGGCCTCAAAGAATTCCGCCGGGGAGAGCTGCCGCCTACCGAACCCACCACATTGGCTTTGCACGTAGAAAGTAAGCACTGATTGTTACATAGCTGACTTAAATTTTTAACCTTATCACGCTCAAGACTCGTATGAATTGCCCATAATTTTCTGTAACCAATTTTGTTTGGATCGATACATTTTTTTCTCTAAAATAAGATACATAACTTTCACACACCATGAAATCTTTTAAAATGATTCCGTTACATTTTCAAGACGAATCTACGCGGGTCTAAGATTCACAATAGAGCATTTGTTAATAGGTTATTGTTTTCTTAATTGTTATTTATTCACTGTATTTCAAACATAGTTTTCGCATTAAACAGACAGTAAAGTGTCACAAGTCGGTGTTTCAGGAATATTCAGGAATATCTATACAAAATTAGCGCTGACCATTGTTGTACGACCCATGCTAAAACGTTACGAAGCAATGTATGAATGATAGTGCAACGCCAATATTACAGGTTTAGTCTACCTATCCCCGGAGCTGCTGCGCAATGCCGGCTGGGGCACGGACGCATTCCCTCTCTCGGACGAGCACCGCGAGGGATCGCCCGCAGCCGACGTGTACGCATTCGCGCTGGTTCTCTACGAGATCCACACGCGCAAGGGGCCCTTCGGACCAGATGCCCCTGCGTCCCCCGCCCTGCTGCGACGACTATCCGTACCTGACCCGACGCCTTTTAGGTAGGTACGTGTCTATGGATATGATAGAGGGGTCCGGATTACGGGCTGTAACAGCAAAAGCTGCATTATGACTGGCATACGATGAGCAGAGACGCAACATCCCTACAACTTGCGACAAGAAAGCGAGTGTTACAACTCAAAAAATTACAGCATCGGGTGGGTATCGGATGCCGTAAACATTTATAATATGTTGCAATGTAATTATAATAATATGTTGCAAATTAAGGACTACGGATACGGCTCATAATACGTTAATGCAGCGACAATTAACGAATGACTAGACTATCCACCCAGGACAAATATTCGTGTGATGAATACTTGTGTTTGTTCTGAGTCTGGGTGTTATTATCCAATATTTATTTAAGTATATATTTGTAATACCACTGTTGTTTCTGATATCCGTAACACAAGTGCTTAAGCTACTTACTTCGGAGTCAGATCAATGTAGGTATGTGATGTAGTTTGATATTTATTTATTTATTATTTATCATTCGGTAATCGACGTCACAAAATTACATTACGTAACAAGACCAAACGCTTAATTCCATCAACTAGAAAATAAAAATTGTTTAGTCAGTCGATCGTAGAACATACAGTTATCTGCTGTATTAAGTCTGTTTTTAGACTCAATGCACCTATAATCAGGGTGTCAATAAGAAACAGAACATTTTTAACCCTAAACGAACAGTAGTTAAAGGAAAATCACTAAAATAAAAAGTCCCCCAAATTGACTTATTACAGACCACCCCTGGAGCCGTTGTCAGCGCGATTCGACTGCGTGCGGGAGTGCTGCTGCGAGTGTTGGGCGGAAGACGCAACCCTGCGGCCGGACTTCAAAGCGGTGCGCACGCGCTTGCGTCCGTTGCGCAAAGGAATGTAAGCGTTCTATAACCTGATTTAATTCCCACTTCAAAATGTGTAACAAACACTCCCTGCAACAGAAGTGGGTGAACACAGTTGGTTTTTGAGTTCCTATGTAGATAATAGGAATGGAGGAAAACACAAAAGCGTTCAACATTTGTTGCCGATATGTCGAACGCCAAAGCATTTCCCAGGTGCTGGTTTAAAGAAATTGAGTCTTCTCTAAATTCTTGGAATATTGGGAGGATAGTAAGATTAAAGATGAGTTCATATTAAAACATAAGGTAACTAAGCAGCTCAGTCTACATTGTAAACAAAAAACCAAACCTCTATTTACATACATATTATTATTATTTTCAGGAAACCAAATATATTCGACAATATGATAGCGATGATGGAAAAATACGCGAATAACCTTGAGGTTCTAGTTGATGAGCGAACGGATCAACTACAGGAGGAGAAAAAGAAGACTGGTAAGTGAACTAAGAATAAATTCAATTGCGACGAATAGCGAATTATTGCGATTTACAGCACTGGCAAATTCGTATAAAGGGGGGCCATACTGTCTCACTGTCCGATATATTTTTTTTAATTTCAAGTATAAAAAGATTTGTTTATTCTAGAGGCTCTTTTGGAAGAGATGTTGCCCGCGCCAGTTGCCGAACAACTCAAACGAGGTCGAAGAGTCCTACCCGAGAGCTACGATTCGGTCACTATCTACTTTAGTGACATTGTGGGGTTCACGGCCATGTCAGCAGAGAGCACGCCTCTTCAGGTACGTGTTTTTATTACAAAAAAACCAATCGTGTATTATTAAAATGCAATTTTTCATTAGCAACCAATATATACCTACCTAATATATTGGTTTGAAGTTAACAACATCTGGAGTTTGAATATGCTCGTTTTCCTTTGCAGGTGGTAGACTTTTTAAATGATTTGTACACATGCTTCGACTCAATTCTGGAAAATTTCGACGTCTACAAAGTAGAAACTATTGGGGACGCCTACATGGTTGTGAGTAGATTATGATTTTATGTTATGTCTTATTACTTGCATATCATATCAAATGATTCCAACCATCCTAAAATTTAAATTGTTATTTTTGACTGACATACCTATTTATATGTAATGAAACCACAATTAAACCATTTTATTTTTTGCTGAAAGTGGTTAAAGGCTAGCTGCTCCTTTGACTCTGCCTACCTCTTCGGGGATTTCTGGCGTGACGACGTGTATAAAAAGTATGTTGGTTGGTAGAGTGAATTACGGTATTGTTTCCGCTAGGTGTCGGGCCTGCCGATCCGCAACGGCATCGTGCACGCCGGCGAGGTGGCGTCCATGGCGCTGGCGCTGCTGGCCGCCACGCGCGCGTTCCGCGTGCGCCACCGCCCCGACCACCGCCTGCTGCTGCGCGTGGGCATACACTCGGGTACGTACGACACATTAGCGGACAATTATTATTACAAAACATTAGCGGGTACAAAACGTGCCACTTGTAAATTATAAAAATATTAAAATTGGGGGACGGATGAAAAATGTGCTAATGTACTTAACGCAATCCTATTTATGAATACTCCAACCACGGAGCAAAGTCCCCCATCGGGCCTAATAACATTTGCTTCTGAATGCCGAATGACATTACACATCTGAAGCATCAGTATTTTATTTAAAACAGGGGTTAGTTCCATTTTATACCATGTCTTTGTAGAAGAAGTTCTTTGTGGATTAATGCGTATCCTTTCTAGGTCCAGTATGCGCTGGAGTTGTGGGTTTAAAAATGCCAAGATATTGTTTGTTTGGGGATACCGTCAACACAGCTAGTCGATTTGAATCCACTGGAGCACGTGAGTATATTCTTAATTTTTTGTATTAATGGTCCTTCGAGCCGGATACTTTCGATAAGCCTATAGATAAACTATACTGACATGGTGATCTAAATTCAATACATAGATATATATTATTTTCTAATAATTTTAGCACTAAAGATACACTGCAGCGCTGCTTGCAAGATTTTATTAGATCAGCTCGGTGGATACATACTCGAAGAGCGTGGAATAGTATCAATGAAAGGCAAGCGTGACCAAATGACTTATTGGCTTCGCGGAGAAGAGCCCGTTGCCGCCACCGCAAGGGCTAAGCGGCGAGCGCAGAGGGAAGATATAGCGGCCCCGCCCTCTATCGAGAAACGTGGGCAGCGCAGCTCCTTAAAAAGCAGGAACTGGAAGAATCAAGTTGGAGGATTGCATAGGTTTGTGTTAACAATTGTAAATGACCCTGAGATTATTTTTTTTTTAAAGAATAACCACGGTTTAAAGAGTAATTCTTAATTACACTGTTGATATTTTCAGGTGTTGCAGTTTGGAATCTCCGAAGAAATTAAGATTTGCGTCAGGAAATCATTTAGAATCTCATACAGACAGTGTATTACATCATAGGAGTGATGAATATCTCATGGAGGTGAGAAATAGACCCATATCCATTGCATATGTATAATACAATTATGCATTTCATAGTATATTGTACCTAACATTCCTGTGAATCCTTTTTACAGGTTGTAGGAGAAGGTCGATTAGCGCCAACGCAGCGCACTGACCTATTAGAAGCTCCAAGCCTCAGGCACGAATATACTAGCGTTTCGTGCCCAATCATAGAGCATTCGGAATGCCCTCCTCCCATCGAGGAGAAACCTGGCATCCCTATAATAACGAAGGATGAGAAGCCCTGCGAGCCGTGTGACATTAAACTAGTCATCAACGGCTGCACCTACAACGAGAAAGACGGTGCCGGAATACCTCTACTCGCGGATGCGTAATATAGTTGATCAATCGTACTTAATGTTCTTAGAGTCTAATATCCCATAGCAAACTGCTAACAAAGTTAAGTGCAGAATATTGTATCGGGATCTTAGTCTATACACTAGTCAACCACTGCCGCTATACGTACGTATTTGTTAGGAGTCTATTTAATTATTATGTGTCTATCTATATCTACATACTAGGCCAGTGTGGACATCTGTCCAAAAGCTACTGGTTATATGACTAACCTCGTACATCGGGGATTTAGCATTATTGTGATCTATGTCAGTATTATTAAGAAACCGTATTAAATAGAAATTATTTAATAACATTAAACTCTTATTTCACAATTCACGGTAACATCGTTTTACTTACATGTATTATTTACAACAGCATTTCATATACATACATATACCTAATATACATTAAATTGGAGGAGGATACATGGACGCGGAACGCGCAGGCCCCGGAGGAACGGTAAATAAATCTACGAGTTTCGACTGACCTACACTAATTTCATAACTAGAATACACGAGCGAACGAAGCGATACAATCGGGCGGTCGAGGGACTCGCGGCGGTCCGGGGCGCGCGCGGCGCGGGCGGACTCGCGCGGCCGTCACACGGCCGACTCGCGGTCCAGCAGCGGCGGCGCCCGGCGCAGCGACGAGTCGCTGCTGCGCGTGCCGCCGAAGAAGCCGAGCAGCCACGAGCGGATCGCGAACCGCGGCAGCTTGCGTGCGTCGCTCTTCTCGACCGCGATGTTCTCGAGCGAGCGCCACTTCTTGCAAAACTCGATGTAGTTCGCGTCGTGCACCTTACGCTTCGGGCGATCGAGCTTGTTGTAGAGGCTGCACTTGCGCAGCAGCGGGCTGTCCTCCGCCTTGCAGTCATCGGTGACGAGGCCGACGACGGTGCCGTTGAAGACGGGGTCGCCGCTGACGGTGGCGACGGGCACGTCGGCGTCGAGCGAGCGCGTGGTGTGGTGCCGGCGCAGGCGCGCGCGCGGCAGCAGGTCGAGCGACGCCGCCGCGCGCAGCGCGCCCGCCGCCGCGCCCTCCGCGCCGCCTGCGCCCGCGCCGCCCGCGCCCAGCGCCGCCTCGCGCGACCCCGCCGTCGACGACGCGATCGAGCTCAGCGCGTGCCTGCAACACGCCCAATAGCGCCGTGAGCCTACTCACCGAGGTCGGGGCGACGTCGCCGAACTGACGCCCGGTCTCGTTGTCACATCTCGAAAGTTATTTTAAGTTACTTTAATCAGAAGTTGGGTACATACTCCAGTGACTGACTTACTGAATTATTTTCGCCTAGTATTAAAAATTTATAAATAATTACTGAATTCGAATAATAAGAAATCCATATCTTTCTTACATCGAAAATACCTACTTGATATTTTTCCCTATATAAAAATAGCAATAAATCACGAAGCTGTAGTAAGTGAAGACGTGTCGCATCGCAAGAGACTGACCTGGTGCGCTGCGCGAGGTCGGCGCGCGCGCGGCGCGCGGGCGGCGAGGCGGGCGGCGGCGCGGGCGCCGGCAGCGAGGCGCGCGAGCCGCGCTGGCCCGAGTCGCCGCCCGCCGACCGCGTGCTGCTCGCCACGCGCTGCCGCACGCCACCGCACATGCCGCCTGCAACATGCTACATTATCAAATTCAAATTCAAAATAATCTTTATTTACATAGTCTTCAAAAAAGTACTTTTTAAAATAGTCAATATACAAAAAAAAGAGAAAAAATACTACCACCGGTTCGGAAAGTATATTCTATTCTATCTAATATAAACCGGCATGAAACGAGAGGATACACACCACGGTCATTCCATATCTGAACTTATTGCGTCAACTATAGATATAACTATTTATTAAGACTTAATTTGGACTATCCAAACAAGTCCAAATAACTAGGTAACGCGTTAACGAAGTTATTCTCGAGATTACATAAAATAAACCGATACCGTCCGATACCGGACCTAAGGCTTAGAGCAATTTTCTCGGTTTACGTTAATTTATATGTACACAATCTAATTTGTAACAACTGCAATATCTACCTACATAACATTTATAATTGAAAATATGTATTTAAATACCTGAGAGCGACGGGTGCCTAGAGTCCGCAAGCCTTGGACTCTTACGCGGCCGGCGGAACAGAGGCCGCTCCTCCCCCTCCACGGCCCTCTTCTGAATGGCCTTCTCTGTTGCACTGACTAGCCAATAGGTTGGGACCTGAAATAGAAAAAAAACAAAAATCATAATTTACACATAACACCCTGTACCTTCGAGTTACAAAATATCTGCGAATAACTAAAATAAAACCCCTAATATCTAATAATTATAAATAAAGCATAAATAAGAACAGTATACTGCTCTTACATTTAGAACTAGTTCTCCATATACAAGGTTATTTATTTTGCTTATCTTCTAAAATCCTTTGATCTAATTTGAAGGATTTTAAAGAATTAGCAAAAACATTTTTTTTACTTTTTACACAAAAAAGTCCATCAGCCGAACAACTTTTGCATGGTTAATAAAAAAATATTTGCTAAGTTTTTAAAATCAGTTTCTTAGATTAATGAGATAATAAGTAGGTTAGTACCTTCGCATAAACTAAAAATATCTGTATATATTTTTAAATAAAAAAATCAGTGTACAAGTACTCGCCTGCCCCTTCCCCTTGATCGGTATGGTGCCCCTGGGCTCGACGACGTACCCGCCGATCTTGTCGAGCGCGTACTTGCAGTTCTGCGATATGTGTATGCGCAGCGGCTCGCCGTTCGACTCCATTCGCGACGCTGTGTTCACCGTGTCCCCGAACAGGCAGTACCGGGGCATCGTGAGGCCCACCACGCCCGCCACTACAGGACCTGGATTTTTTCAAATTTCTTTTAAGTTTATGTAGGTCTGGGACTCATAAATAATGTACCTACTGTGTTTCTAGCTTCGTAATAATAAGGCGACTAATAATGTGTTGGGTAATAGGTTATTGATTTTGGATTCTGGATTGGATTTTTGATGTTTGGATAGTCTTCGGGGATTTGATAACTTATCATCACGCTCGCAGTCCTGGAAGAGTTTATTAAAGCGCATTTAGCCAAAAAATTAATTTGTGTTTCGTTAGTTGGAAAATTGTGGAAAAATAGTGAGGAGTTCCTAGCTCGCCACCTGCAAAATCACTAACCTGTTACCCAATACACCATTAGTAGTAAAAGAAAAAGATAACTTTCATTCTTTTAGTTCATTGATTATTTTTACACCACTGAAGCTGAACAACAAGCACTCGACCTAGTGCATACGGTCATCAAAGCGAACATACATTTGCAATTTAGAAGATGCCAACCTTTTCATTTGTTCAAACTAGCACACGGATTTCTTAACTTCATACTTAGATAAATACCGTTTGATCTGTTATACACATACATCTTGAATTATTTGCACCTATAGCCATTTCGTGGCCAGTGTCCCTGACCAATGAATTAAGCGGTAACACAACACTTATATATGAATATGAAGCTTAGATACAACAACCAAATATTGCCTAATTACACAGAAAACATCTATGAATTACTAAACTGCCATTTAATAAAAAAATAACATAAACATTGTCAAACCTGTATGAATTCCTATTCTTAATTTGAGAGTTTCGTTTGGTCTATGAGATATCTTGTGACTCTTGACTGCATTCAATAATTCTAACGCCATGGATGCAATTTCACCAACATGACGATCGTTATTTCTTATCGGAAGTCCCGATACCTGATAAAAAATTTAAAAAAAAACTGTACATTTTAACTGTTTACATGAAGTAAATCTAAGTCGATAATTTCGAATGAATAACAATTAAATTAATTTAAAAACAAACACTTTAAATCGTTACAGTCATAAGAGCTTTTAAGTTATTTACAACCCACTTTTTGAAGATCTATAAGCAGGGACTCTCAACCTTTTCTGTATTGTCCATCTCCATACAATTTTTAAAAATTGATAAATTTTAGCCAAACATAGACTTGAACAAATTCGATACATCAAATTGTTTTTAACAATTAACTGGACGTTCCCTTTACGATTACTTTCCCACGTCCCAGTTTAAAGGAGATATATATTAACATTTAAGTGTTCCATTACAAACTTACCACCATGTAAGCATCGCCTATTGTCTCGACTTTGTAAACGTCGTAGCCTCTAATGATCCTATCGAACACCGTGTACAGATCGTTGAGGAAGTTGACGACCTGCAGCGGGGTGCTCTCCGCCGACATGGCCGTGAAGCCCACGATGTCGCTGAAGTAAATGGTGACCGAGTCAAAGGACTCCGGCTCCACACCCTCGCCCGTCGTCAGCCGCCGGGCCACGGACCTGGAACAATACCGTTGGTGTTTCAATAACGGCTCCTTTAGTTTTGTAAGTGTTCCAAGTGCGATAAGACTGTTGTCACATTGAAACAACTGCAGGGAACCTAGAAAAACTATTTGTCAGCAAATACCGATTTTGATACTGAGTAGTATGGCCGAAGTGAAGCATCAGTGCGCGACAATTTTAAAAGTTATTTCTATCTCTATTTTAGGAAAAAAAATTATATTATGATGCATTGTAAATGTGAGTACTTAATAGTGAAATTCTCCTGCAAAAAAATAGGTTATCTGAATACTTAAATGTTTATGCTACAGGACTCTATTCAAAACTGTCTAGGAGCATAAATTAGAATATTTAATGGTTAGTTACCTACTTCAAAATATTACCATTTGAGAAACATATGCGTAATTTTTTTTTTATCAAAAATATGGTATTAAAATAACCTTAGAGATTTTCAAAAAATTATACTTACCGCCATTGTAAAATGTATGACTTAAAAAAACATGCCGAGTTGTATAATTGAAAGAGGCTACTTAAGAAAAACATTTCTAGAAAGCTAATTTTATTAGCAAGAAGTACTATCTAGGTTTTAATAGTGAGCTAAAATTGTAAGAGTTCGTTATTTTTAAACTAAGATTATGTGAAAATAACATGCTCATTGAAATTGTGTGCGTATCTTTAAATCTACGTTTATAAGGGTCAGTAAGTTTCCCGTCGGCAATATTCAGTCAGTCATTGCTTAGTTCGCAAAAGCAAAGATTTATATCTGTAAAACGGCCATCACCTTTCTTGAGGTACCACGCCAAACCACCACAAACCCCAAGCAAGCTCTACTTCTACTCAAATCAATTAAACCACTATGTCACGGCCGCCGCTACATCTGTCGAAGCAGACGTAGCGACGCGTCCCCCGAGACCTACTAGGCAAACCATTATTACTACTATCACCAGTAGGGAGTTAATTACCTCAAGACATTTTCACGACATTTCTATAATGGATTCAACCTCCACATCTGGAAAAGAACACAAGTACAACAAAGTGAATACATTAACATTTTTTTTAGTTTTCGGTAAGAAAATGCACCACTGTTTTACATCAAGTCCATGTCAATGTTTGTTTATCTGATGACGCCTATTCATATAGGTAAATAGACGACAAATTAAAATAATGGTAACTACACTTAAAGAGTCCAAATGAAAAAAAAAAACAAGCTTTGTGTTAAAGAATATATATATTATTATCATAACAAATTTTATCTATAATTTCTAATTTAAAACGAGGTGTAAAAAAATCACTGGTTCGAAATTAAAGTAAAATGTGTTTTGGACCACAAATAAATAATATTGTTAGCTGTAAGGATCTTCAAACACACAAACAATTAGTTGGACTAAAATGTAAAGCAGTGTGCACACCACTGCACCAGCCAAGAAGTCTGTATCTTGTTGTATTTGCGTCTTCCTCGATTGTGCCCGTCTTTATATTAGTTCTACAAAAACATGTTATTTGTCTCATTTTTTAGTAAAAGAAGGGACTAAAGTTCAACAACACTGATTTATGACAAAACATCTTTAAAACTGCATATAATTGGTGAAAATATACTAATTTAAGTTCTACATTTATGTATGTACACTTATCCTTGTCCCTATATATCCCTAAAATTTAGACCATATTCCTCACCCATGTTCATCATTGATGACTATTTATGTAAGATCGACGGTGGCGATGCTATATATTTTTTATCCGGTATATGGGGTTAGCAAATATCTGTAGCAAATTGTCGGATGGGAAATAAGCATGTATCTAATATCCCATTTTTAATGTTCCGTAATTATAATCTTGCATGCATTAAGAGATAACAAAACATAGACGAGTTGTTTAATACAGTATGAGCCGTTTCGACTGATAAATTCCATTCAATGAACTGATATAAAATGCAAATACGCACAATCTGTTAGTATAAACGTAAATTGACACTAAACTTGATGTTCTGGACATAAAATACTTTTAACTACGAGTACTTTTGAGAGAATGTATTCATGTTGTACTAAACACAGTAATATTTAACGTTATAAATTACATGGTTAGACTCGCACTTACTTTGGTAGCATTCTATGTAATAAATCTTCAGTTTTTTGTTTCTCTTCTATGAGTAGCCTCGTTCTTTCGTTGACTAGTTCTTCTAAATTATTAGCATACTTCTCCATCATGTCCATCATTTGGTCCATTATATTTCTTGACCTGAGAAGATAACATATATTTAAAATAATCGTTTATTATATGCATTGAAATATATTGTGTATCTCTCTTCTGTAATCTTTTATAATCATGTTAAAACTCTTCACTAGAAGTCAAGATATTTCAATGAGGCAGTCAGTTATGGATAAATAAACCTAGTTCCACAAAGAAAGGTACTCACTTTCCAGACTTCATTTTTTTAAGGCGTGACCTTATAGTGGGGAAGTCGGGCCTTACACTTGGGTCCTCAGCCCAACAGTCCTTCATACATTGGATAACAAAGTCTTCCGTATAACCATCAAGTATACTCGTGTCAGGCCGGAACACCTCCTCGCCATCCAGTTTAGGCCTTTTTATCCTCTCCACAATATCTGCAATAATAAAGACCGTTTCTTCGATTAAAAAACAAAGAACTAAATGAAAGCCTAAGCATGGTATTAGAAAGATTTCTTGGATAACTGAGAACCGAGGTCACTATTATGATTGGTTCATTATGATGGGCACCTTCAAAATGTGAAATAGTTGTAAATTCCTCGTATTTCAAAACAAACTTAAATTCTAATTCAAAATATTATCTTTATTTATATAGTCTTCAAGAAAGCAAAAAAACAGATATAAAATAATACTACCACCGGTTTGGAAGGTAGACTCTATCGAGAAGAAACCGGCAAAAAATCAATTGACTAAATGTAATACTCTTTTAAATGTAAAATTTTACAAATTTCTAAACTCATTAATTAAATTTATACTTAAGACTAGATATTGGTGCAGGTGAACACTTCATTATGAAGTTAACCACAAATCCTTGTAATTGAGGTAGTCTTGAATCTTGTAATAGACCTTACTCATTAAAGATCATTTAATGCATAATTTGAACTTATGTATGGGGTAAAATGTTATACCTTGTGGTAGTTTATGAAACATTTTAAGTCTTAGACCAATAAATTAATGACCACTTTTTTGGAGTCTATGATTTGAAACAGCAAGTTTGTGTTTATTTCAATATTTTTGTATATATACATAGTACAATCCAAAATTAATAGTGATGCTATTGTTAAAATGTTTATTTCTCTAAACTTTTCTCTAAGCGAGTTACGTGGTCTGAGGTCGTATATGGCTCTGACTGCTCTTTTCTGCAATACAAAAATAGTTTGTATATAGGCCTCAGATATATCTTATCATAATAATGGCGAACCTCTACGCCACCACAACCTCTCTAACCACAGTCGCATTATCTGGTGAAAAATTTATTTAGAAAACATTTATCGCATAATGAATTTGAACTAGAGTGTCTGTATATAAGTAATTAAGAGATATGATAAATATAGATAGATTAAGTACTAAGACTAACTCGTTTACCTGCATTCATGTGCGAAGAGATAACATCTAATTATTCCATAATAACAAACTAATGCGTCGATAAATTTTAGTCTCAACTGAATATTATATAAACCACTGATCAAATACTTGCTAAACTTTACCTTTGGGTTCCTGAGAAATTATTCCAAATGGCCCCCGCCTGGCAATAATCTCATATAAAATTATACCAAATGCATAAACATCGCCCTTCTGCGTCCCGCCGACGGTTCCGTTGGGATTCTCCAGCTCTCTCAATAGCTCCGGGGACTTCCATAGTAGGCCTAAAACAAGAGAAGGCGTTGTAAATTACTAGCTTAGTTTATAAGTTGGTCTGGAATCTAAATTTGGAAAAACTGTGTTCCTTGCCTAGCATATACTGAAAGGCAACTAACGGTTTATGGGGTTTTTCTCTGTATCCCGGAAACGTGCATGCAAAATTTCACAACGATCTTTCGAATAGTTAACACACTCAAAGAAAAGTAACAAACACAAATTCATTTTGTTTATTAGGATTTGTTGGTATAATTTTAAATTAAGACTATTAAATACCTCTATAATATTGATGCTCCCCAATAAATTCGTTTTCAGCACAGTATCTTAACTCATGAAGACCGAAATCGGTAACCTGTAAATATTAGAGTGATCAAAAGATTTAATAATATTCTACAGCGTCAATATAACTCGCACGATAAAACTCTGTGACAACTTACCTGTAACATCCATCTTGACGTAACTACACAATTCGAAGACTTGAGATTTCCGTGAAAAATTAATGGCGAAGTATGAATAAATGTCATACCCTGGAAACGAAAATGGAATCTAAGGTTATATAATTATTTGAGGATGCAATGTATTTCAATACAAACCAGAAATGTAAAGTCAATATTATGATGATAATAAAATCTGTCATTATTATTAATGTAATATAATGCCTTATGCGACTCACCTTTATGAGATCATGGATTAGAGAAGATATAAACATCTTATCTAATTTTATATCTTCGTTTTCAATTATATCCTGCAATAAAAAGTACAATAAAATAGTAATGTTGTTATTTTCAATATTAAGATAATTTCTTGTTCTACTATCGGGTCTATTGAAGACCCGCAATTTCCCTAACAGTAAAATGTGTGGCAATATTTCCCTTCAATATTCTGTGACGTAAACGACTCGAGTATCGGTACATTTTAAATATAAATGTTTTTTCAATTATAAAAGCAAGTCAATTGACTAAGCTGTCAACTACCTATTCAAATATACGACTTTGAGCCATTATAAACTCAATGGTTAGAACTTACATACAAGAAGAGGTATGTTCCAGTGATTTGAACAAATGGAAATAATGTAAGATAAAACATTTGACTATGTGAAACTGGAAAGACGCATTACCGCAAATTGATCGTGAGTTAACTGGTGTTAGGAGCCATAATAAACGTAGAGCGTGTATGAAGAGTTATGAATGTCAAAGAACCGAGTGAGGTGTGTAAAGACCGAGTCATATGGCGCACGGTTCTCCGTACTTGCACACCGTAGGGAATAGGCTAGTTTACTGAAAAAAATTTTTTTTTTTTTATAATCCGTAAGTTAGATTATCAAAAAAATATTGAATACGTATTTTTTTCTTTATCTAATACTCGATATACAAAAATACAGCGCTCCAAAGATCTAAAATGGGGGGTTTAACGTCACGTGGACGGTAAAATTTTACGGCCCTAGTGACGTCGCGCGGTACATTGACGCGCTACATCTTCATAATTTTTGGTTTGCTGAACAAAATAACAAATACGTAAGCAATATTTTTTAGTAATCACAATAATGGTCTATAGCGCGAAGTAAGTTAGTTAACTTACATACAAACTCCCTTTGGCACAGTAGTCGGTGAGTATGAGCACGCGCAGCGGCTCGACCACGGCGCCGATGAACGAGTTGAGGTTGTCGTGCCGCAGCTCGCGCAGCAGCCGCATCTCCTTCATCACGTCGCGGGATATGTCCTGCACACACACACACACACACACCTTCACTGACCGCGTGCACACATATACAGCGCGCATACAAACGTGCGTGTCTGTTGCG
This sequence comes from Glyphodes perspectalis, assembly GCA_951394215.1. NCBI lineage: Eukaryota > Metazoa > Arthropoda > Insecta > Lepidoptera > Crambidae > Glyphodes > Glyphodes perspectalis. Next base: position 8,256,382 of record OX596203.1, read on the forward strand.
CATAGACAAAACACATTTAGTGCGCGCATACTATGACACATATACCTAGTGAGCACAAATATAAACACACTTGTACTGAACGAATATAAACCAACATTGATCGCAACTTGTATAGCAAAAAATTTTCCCTACTTTTCATACAAAATAGACAAGGAACTGAACAAATATTATTTGAAAAGTTAAGATTAGTTCCTTAGAATAATTAGTTAAATAAGTAAATAAGTTGTTTCGCATAAACTAGAATAAATAGTGGCACATCAAGTATGTGCTTCTAATATATATTTTTTTGCCGTTAATTTTTAGACTACTGTGCTAGACAGAACACTCTCAGATTAAAGGTAAGATAAAAAAAGGGAAGAATAATTTTTTGCTTTGTCTTCAACTAAAAAGTAGTTAAGTTAATATAAAAACATACTTACTTTCTTTTTAGAGAACTTTAGTTCCTTAATCCTGACGACGTTCCCTCTGTACTGAGCCGTGGTCGTGAATATTTGCGTGCAACATCTACTCTCGCACGATATACCACTTGCTAAACTTAGCTGAAAAAGTGCACAATAATCATATTTTATTTCCATAAGATACCCAAACATAAAACGACCGTAAACTACATTAATACTGACAATCTCAAACGAATCCTATCCTAAAAACTATAAGAACGCACTGAAACAGGACTATAAATAAAAGAAGAATATCTGCATATAAAAAAGATCAATTTATTAACATTCAACAAAGTTAATTCTCCTTGAACATAATTATATCAAGTGTACGATCTCAGTTTCGTTAATTCGAACAATATTGTGTTTAAGTTTTACCTTACTAGGGGAACAAATCAGCCCGCTACCCAAATACCCTGCGATTTCGTTGGTGTCCACCTTCCACAGCAAGCCCTCAATCTCCTGCTCGATCTTCCACTTGCGGTAGATGCTGATGGTGACCACCAGAGCACAGAACAGAGTGACGGCGAGCGTGCCCGCCACCACCAGTGACGTGATTTGCGAATCGTCTTTCGGACATTTCTCGTTGAGAAAACCACATGAAGGCTCGTCTTCGGGCTTAACATTGTCCGGCCAGTCTATCGGTAGGCGTGGATTCAATTTGTACTCCTGGAATCAAATATAAGAAATATTGTGAGTCTGTTGCACCTCTATATATACATATAAGGAACTGAAAAGCATATGTATGAATACTATAACTCAATAGTTGTTATGTATTATACAGCTGTCTGTGTTTTATATGATTACCTAAACACTTCATTGATAATTATGCGCTTTATACAGCGGCCATAAAGATTAAAATGAGTATGTATGTACATTATTAGATTTTCAACAATTTCAACGACATTATTTTTTATGATATGTATCATGTAAGCATGTTTCAAATAATTAATATTTTAACTACGTTCATAGAAGCCATCGCCGATCCTATGAAATCCACAAACATAACTTGGGGATAGGGGACACATGTCACCCAATGCAAAATTATTTTATGATGGTTTATATCACGATTCGTCTGGCAATAATAGGCAAAAATCTACTTAAACTTTCTACACTGTTGAACGAAGGCATAATTTTCTACCACATGTATCTCTCATATGGGGAAAAACCTAACTTAACAAAAATTAACCAATTATGATTAAGTAATTAATCATAATTGGTATAACAGCGTCATTTTGGCGAAGCGACAAAAACCTAAACTCCTCGCTTTATAGTCTTGTGTTGTTCGCGAACGAACTAGTTCGATAGAGCGCTCTTTTAGGTGAACTACGCAAACTAGTTCGCAGTTTGGATCGTTAATAGTTCGCTAGTTCGTTCATGACAAAGTATTTTATCTGAGTATTTTATTTATATTAACTGAAACAGTTTGTAGTTGCAGTCATAAAATATTGATAAAATATTATATTTGCATCTTCCCTTCTAACAAACTACTATGCAGAGCGGCATAGTGGCATATCCACAGAACTATATCGAGAGATATCTCTTAGCATATCGTTCTCACCACAGAGTCGTGAACTGACGATCTAAAATTCTAAAAGAACGATCGAGATCGTCAAAGCTAGACTGTATGAAAACGAGCGAACGACGAACTAACGAACTAAAAGACCGAACTAGTTCGTTTAGGAGCGGCGACCTATACTGAGCGATCTCAGTTGCGAACTAGTATGCCCAAGACTATCGCTTTATGGCAGTAAATTAATAAGAAAGAATATACACTAACAGGAAATTCGCGACTGCTCTGCTGGAAGTGACCGACAGGGATCATGCTATAGTTGCAGTTGATGTCATCGTCGCCAAACGTGTACGGTTTGAACGCCAGTACGGAGAAGTTTCCTTCCGAATCTCCCCGCTCGTCCAGACGGATCGTCATTCCAGATACACCTGGGAATACATAATGCTTATATTATACAACATCGCATATGTACATTGATCTTATTCCAAAGTAGCCTGGGTATGTGACACATTCCTGTTTCATCGACAACTTGTTATATCGATACGGGAATCGAAGTCGCGCTTTTGAGCTCGATGCGAAGTCTAAACCATTGCACCAACGGAGCTGTCTCATTCTTATAACATCATTGTATTATAGTACTCCTTTAGGAGTTTCGGTCATTTTTAGTGTGGACGAAAACCGAAACACAGGTCAAATATTTTGATTTAAAGAATCAGTATAAAATATGATAATGGTATCTCAAAAACTCACGAAGTTACAAGCTTTTCGTGTTGCATCGTTTGTCCTCACGCGAGTATGATCACCGTCCAGCACGCGGCGCTTACGCTTATTAGAAATAATACAAACGTGACTAAACCACTTTGTAAACTTGTGACAAGCGATGCGCTTGTACATACACAGCCATATACTGTTTTTAGTAGTTTTGTCAATATTAATTGGTCAAACATAACACGGTACAAAAACTATTGCAAAAGATTCTATTAACGATTCTGTACAAACAGCTTTCAGGATTCGTCTATACTAAAAATAACCTTGAATAGTCCACCAGGGTTTGAAACTTCAAAAAAATACTTACTTCTAAAAGGTGTGCTCTGAATCATTCTAGTGACGATGCGGGTTCCGTTGGAAGCGATGCTCATAAGTTTCTTGTATGTTAATTCCTCTTTTCCCACATCCTCTCTTATGAGGCTATCTAGAGCGGACGCGTAAAGCTTCACTGAATCATACAAATATGCAGCGTATATGGAAACGAACTGAAATATTACAAAGACAAGTTAGACATTATGCAAAATAATTGTACTATACCCTTATTATATTTATATTATATTTAATTATACTTAAATTATATTATACTTAAAACAAAACTTCCAATAGGGAAAATAGGAATAACGACGAAATAATGACAACATTTTAGTCTATTAGTGAGATTACAAAAAAAAAAATTGAATTCTATTTTTCTTTTGCGCAGCAAACGAAAAATTAAGAAGATGCAGCGCGTTAAAATTCCGCGTGACGTCACTAATACTTTGAATATAATGTTTAGGTATCAGTGACATTATCGTTATCAAACCGTACCACTCCAGAACTTAAATTTTGTAAATTTTCTATTATTAGATAAATAAAAAAATAAGTATCTATTCAATCTATCTGATTAATTAAATATCATCTATTTTTTACACTGAGGAGAGTGTCCTACTGCTGTAAAGTAGGGATTGCAAAGCTGGATCCAGCAACCCAGCAAAGCCCGGCATTAATTTAGCTCTTACCATGAATTGCCACCCTTACCATGAAGGTGTAGAAAATGGATTGAAATCCAGCGGCATTTTTTGCTGACCCAGCAGAGCTAAAATTGTGGTGGACCCAGCTGAATGAGGGTTTTTGAATTAAAACATCAGATAGATGGCGTAACTGTGACGTACCGTCTTGTCACCCTCCTCATTGGTAAGTTTTCAGAACAAACTGACATGCTGTCAACAAAGAGCCAATAGTGACTGTGATAAGACCACGAGACTTCCTCCTGCCATCTGGCGGTTTTTTACTTGTGAAAACCCTCATTACTTGTTCGAGTATTCCAATCTCTAGTGAGGATTGAAATCCAGCGGCATTGGACCAGCAAATGTCGCTGGGTCCAACACAGCTAAAATTGAGCTGGTCCCAGCTGAATTGCTGAATCCAGCATTGTAACCGCTAGTATATAATAACCGTCACCTTATTGAATTTGTTCTCGAAGACAGCGGGCAGCGCGAACTCGAAGGGCTTCTTGCCGTTGTAGTCGCGCACGCGCGCCGTGAAGTTGCCGTAGCTGCCCACCGGCTCCGACGAGACCACCACCAGCAGCGACTGCGCGCGCTTGCGGAACTCCGTCGTGTTCTTGCACACTAGCTTGCTGCCGCGGTCCTCCGTTTCTTGAAGCGAAGAACACCGATAGTAAATACAAAGTCAGGTCTGTTGGTCTGGGACTTAAAAATAATGTGCCAACTATGTTCCTTGCCTAGCATGTCAAAAAAGGCTAACGTTGTATCGGGTTTTGGGCGTGTGATTGTACAGCCACTTGTCACTGCTTTTTCACAATTTCCCAGCTCGGTTTTATTTTTTATAGGTACCCACTGTGGAGGAAACAATAAACAAACAGAACCAATATTAATATTAAAAAAAATATTTTAGCTTACGTGAGATACCTTAAGCTAACTGTTTAGGAAAAAATAATATGATGATAAAATTTAATTTCAATTTCGGTACTTTAAAAATTACCTCGCAAAACCAATGTAACATAGTACGTATCGATAAATCGAGGGTGGACAGACATTAACTACTTAGTTTATCCACTTCTGCCCCTTCCCTTAAAAAATCCTGGGTACGCCCATGTATAAACATATCACAGACCACGTTTGTAGTGAGCTTCTTTAACCCATAACATACTATCAAGCCCATAATCACACAAGAAGATAACAGAGTCAAAGAAAAAGCAAGACCCTTTAACCACCTTTAGTCAATAATAAAAATAGAGTTGTTAAATGACACTCGTGGAAGCAGTGACAAGTGGATAGTTTGTCGGCTACACAATCACAATGCCAACACCCAATACACCATTAATCGCTTATTAAGACATGTTAGGCATGTCGTAAAAGGTGCATTAATATAAAGCAGCAGAGAAACGCGTGTCGGTGAAATGTTTCGAAGAGATAATCTTTGATAGGAAAATAATGAAAACTTACTTATCAAGTACTTCAAGGACTCCTTAGTAGAATACGTCATCATATCGACGAATATGACCATGTATTCCCCGTTCTTAAAAAGATTCAGCGATTCCATGGCTGTCATCATGTCGATAAGACCAGCAGTTGACCCCAAGAACACGTAAACTGTAATCAAAACTCACTATTGTTACCGTTCACTGGCCCATTGGTCGAATGGTCAGAGACCCAGGCCACGAAACCAAGCGTCGCAGGTTCGAATTCCGCTAGTTCGAGTCATGGATATTTATAAAACATATTTATGTATGTATATCCGTTCACCTATTATCAATAGACAAGCTTTTTAAGCTTAGTTTGGAACTTAGAAATTGGTGGGTCAGTGTGGAGGACGCCTAACGAATAGTCATAGTGAATAGCTATAAACTTATAAACTTATAAAGTGGTCCTTCTATGATGAAGGATCACTTTATAAGATACTTGTCAAGTGTACCACCACCTGTTTGAGGTCTATATACTCTTGATATCTTGTGTGTATGTGTGTGTTGTTGTCAGTGTAGTACTCACTTCTAGTTCTGTTCTTCGTATCCTGTATGAACTGATACCAGAAGCCGGGCGCGCAGCACGTGCGCTTCTCTTCGCAGCACTTTAACCCCTCGATGACCGGCCGCTGGTGGTTAACAGTCATGTTGTTCTTCTTGGCGTGGTTCTCCAACGTAAGAGCCACCGTCACCCACGGCTCTTCGTAGAGAATGGAGAATTTGTTCCACCTATAGTATCTTAGTAGTGATATCACAGATTTTGTTGCCTGCAAATTGTTAAAAATGTAATCACTAATTGTTCTTGTATATGGTGGTAATCTGTACATATGTCCGTCTGTTACGTATTCATGCTTAAAGTTTGAACCCAGTGAAATGACAGGGCACTGTTTTTCGTGTAAAAATGTAGATTCGGGATTTAGGTATTTTTCCGTATTTCCTGAATTTAGCCCAGACGGAGCCATAGGTAAAAGCTAGTTATGTATGTATTTATAAAATTATGAATTTGCTATGCTCACTTGTGTATCTGGAGGCTCTAGTCTTGCAAAGTTGGCAAGTGCTGAACTTTGGTAATCCGAACATTTCTGTAAAATACAACGACCATTTAAACATTTCTGATGACCTAGACACGCATGTGCTTATTCTATTGGCGGTTGTCTTTTAACATACATTAATCTGATTCCGAGGTACGTAAGTAGCTTATGCACCTAGTTTGTCCTAGGCGCCATCGAGCCAGCCATATACAATAAATATTATAACATAAGTTTAACGGGTTCTTACATATGATTGGATATATTGACACCCAGACACAGAACAAACACAAGTATTTGCACATACGAATGTTTGTCCTAGGCGCCATCACTTTTTTACAGATAATTATTGAAATTACAAAAAAATATTGCTTACACAATTTTTTTTTTCTTCAGAAATCCAAAAATGATGAGGTTAAAGCGCGTTAAAGTTCCGCGTGACGTCACTAGGTCCGTAAAATTTTACCGCACAAGTGACTTAAAGCGCCTCCCCAGACCGTTGAAGCCTATCATTTTTCGAGTTTTAGATAAAGCAAAAAATACGTATTTAATATTTTTTGATGATCTAACTTACGGACTACAAATTTGGATCAACTAGCCTAGCTTAGCCTAAGTGTAACGGGAGCGTGATCTTACATAATATGATATCATGGGAACGGTGTCGTCTGTGCAAAGTAAAACGACGGTTTGGAACGTTTAAGGGAGAATATTAAATCTTTTTTTTTTTTATGTTGTTATATCTTTCTAATATACAATTTTACTTACGAAAATCATACATACAACACACTTTTTCGTATATAAAACATAATTTTTCGTGTAAATTAAAAGTATTTGGATCAACTAGCCTAGCCTAAGTGTAACGGGAGCGTGATCTTACATATGATATCATGGGAAGGTTCTTGGACTGGGCGATGATGGCTTCGGTGTGACAGCGGCCTTCGGGCCCGAAGAATGCCACCACGCCACTGCAGCTCATGTCGGTCAGCAGCCTCGTAGCCGTGATCGTGTCGCACTTTGTGTCGTTCCACTCCACCTGAAGGTCCACATTTGGCAGTATGTCCGTGCTGTTGTTAACCTGTCGATAGTATAGTAGTAAACTTAATATATTAGTAGTCATATTAGTGAATAATTACCTATGTGTACATATAGCTGATTTGTCTTCACGATAGGGCTTCCTAAAATCAATGTTTACACAGACACTAGCAGCTATTTCACCCCTAAGAGTGGTAGAGTACATAGTTTCAAGGTCAAGTAATTTGGACTGAGTTATTCGTCAGTAAGTAAATTTCATTTTTATATACCTATGTATATGTATACGTAGCCTATATTTATATTCACGCACAGACTATTTTGGCATTGCATGTCTATTCTCTGACTCAACTTCGGTTCGCCACAAATTGTAAAAAGATTCGGAACAATGTGTAAACTAACATTGCAACATTAAAAAACTGGGTTATTTAGCATCGTATTATTAGGCCACGATACAGAAAACTGCTATGAATGGATCGATGAGGTTTAATGCCGTTTCTGACATCACTTAACAGAAAACGTCACATCTTTGTAATTGGGATATTGGAGCTAAATAGGGTTTTTGCTGATAATATTTTAAATTAAAAAAAATGTGTTAAAAAGATCCTTAAGAATATACAAATACCTAAACGCATATTTCATATATAAAAATTAACACTAATATCTGAAATAAATCAAATTAATAAAGTTTTATTTACTGCATTTCATCAAGTGACGTAGTACGTAGTTCTATCGTCGTGGGTGTTTAAAACAACGCGACGATAAAACTACGTACCGTGACTACGTCATAAGCAAGTAAGTCGACATTATTTCGAACAAATCTAGGAACAAGGTTGACACAATGTTCAAAGTTCCTTTAAAAGTTTTGACATACATACATAACATCACGTCCATAATCCCCGAAGGGTTAGGCAGAGTCAAAGGGGCAGCATGCCCCTCCAACCACATTCAGCCAAAAATAAAGCCGAGCTGGGTTAGATGGAAAATTGTGAAAAAGCAGTGACAAGCGGCTAACCTGTCGCCTACACAATCACACACCCAAAACCCGATATACCATTAGTTGCCATTTACGACATGCTAGGCCAGAACCACAGTTGTCATATTATTTTTAAGCCCCAGACCAACACGGGACAGTGGGCTGGGTTGGATGGTTAGCTGTGAAAAAGGAGTGACAAGTGGCTAGCTCGTCGCCTACTCAAACACATCCCAAAAGCCCGTAAACCATTAGTCGCCTTTTACGACATGCTAGGCAAGAACCACAGTTGGCACATTCTTTTTTTTTTTGTCCCAGATCAACATGGACCAAGTCCCAGACCAACATGGGACAAGTTTTGACAGATTGTAAATTTTGTCTACGACCAGTGTCGATTATGAGGTCACTCGCAAGTGAAAAGTAAACGGTGTCGTCTGTGCATAGAAAAACGACGGTTTGGAACGTTTAAGGAAGAATATTAAATCTTTTTTTTTTAATGTTGTATAGCTTTCTAATATACAATTTTACTAACGAAAACCATACATACAACACACTTTTTCGTGTATAAAACATTCTTTTTCGTGTAAATTAATGCTTATCTATAATGTAAAAGTCGTTCCAAATATTAGTCAAATACCCTATTGTGTCATTTTGTATTTCGACAATGAGAACATTCTAACTAACTAAACTGAGAACATTAAATTTTTAGAAAGAACTACAACAATAATTTGCATTACAATAAAGTTTTCTGTAATAACAGAATGATTTTTTTTTTTCTGAAGATCATGCATTGCATTATTTTTACTGACAGAAAGGAATGTTTTAGAAATATACAAGCTAAAATGTAAAGAAACAAATGCTACTTGTAACTTAAAGGTATGTAAGTAATAAGTTGACATAACAAACTGGCCCATGGCCCCTCTAATAGCCTACTTTCTTCTAACAGTTCGCGCTAATACCAATATTAGTCTTCTAGTCGCTTTCATACCATTTTGCTGTTTTCTAAACGCTTACCCATTATATGGTATTCTAAATATAAATAACTTTTTTTGCCTTCGAGTTATATTTAACCACGGAAACTGTGATATGAATTCGTGTTATAAAAATATAAATTTATCATCGCTTATTCCAAATGTGAAGTTCCGATTCAACGAGTTTGCACTCGCCGAAAGTGAGCATTGTGCTTCTAATATACGTTAATATACGTTAAATTCACAGTATAACTTTCCATTGTGAGACCGCTCATATCTGTACCTATCTATACGAGCTTTTGTAGGTACCTACAAAAGCTCGTATAGATATACAGTAGATCGACTAGATAGAGTAGATATATACTGTAAAGTAGTTAGACTATATATATGTTACTGAAAAAACCCGTATATTGGTCAATCTTAGGTTTTACTAGTAAATCTTAGGATTTACCGACATGAGTTGGTAAATGTAAACATTTCTAGGTTAGGTTATATTATGGGTTAGTTAGGTTAGGTTTATTAACCTGATTAAAAAAATACCTTACCTAACCTAACCTATAATATAATCTAATCTTAGTTAGGTTTGGTTAGGTAAAATTTTCCAAGTAAAGAATCCTAAGATTTACTAAGTAAATGGTGGTAAAAGTTCGAATCGTACACCTGTTCGGACTTTTACCGTTAAGAGTTGGTAAAACTTAGGTTTTACTGGAAAATCTTAGAATTTACCATAGTTCGAGCTATTACAGCAACATATATATACCTATAGATGTACCTACCCTATAGCTATAGAAGTACCATTTATTTACCACTAAAGACGGCAAGGCCGATGTGTACACTAGCAAAAAGGACAACAGAAAGCGCCAATACTTATGTTATAACCAAGCACACACCTCTTCCAGAGCCAAAGAGAGCGCCCCCGAGATGGCGAGCCCTTGCCGGTCGCGGAGCTCGCCCTTGATCGAGGGCAGGTAGCCGATGGTGAGACTGTGCTTGACGGCGAGCGACGGCCCGGCCAGCAGGCCCAGCGCCGCGAGCAGGAGCACCCGCGCGCCGCGCCACATGCCGACGCCCTCACCGCAGCACCCACACCTAGACAATAGAGACGACCTTTATACCAGTTGTACACAATCTGCGACCCGCGGGAAGCAAAAGACACAAAGTTTTTACAAATGGCGCACCAGGGACAAGTGTATAGAAGGTAACCACGCATTTATTAATAAAGCCAGGGGATAGTTCCGTAAGATATACAAAATCATACCTAGCGCGCGATTCGTCCGCGCATAATAAAAAAAAATTGTTCGGGGAAGTAAATTTAACTTCTAGATAGATTTAGAAAGAAAGAAAAAAAACATTTTTAGTACACTAAGTTACTCCTTATACCACCAGCTATCAAGAAAAGGGACAATCGACAAAAGCCACATTAACTGAATTAGATACGATATCGTCGAGAATAAACAAGTCTATTCGAAGGGTTACCGTCTAAAATCAATAAGAGCGTAACTAAGCAAACTTTTGACTGAGTTGGCAAGTTAATCGAGTGGCCAGAGACCCTGGCCATGAAACCAAGGGTCGCGGGTACGAATCCCGCTAGGGGAAAATGTTTTGTGTAATGAACATGGACATTTGTACTCGAGTCATGGATGTTTATAAACATATTTAAGTACATATGTCTATCCGTTCTCCTAGTATCTATAGCACAAGCTCAAGCTTAGTTTATTAGGTATTAGTTTGAATCTGAAAAGACACTACTAAACGTATAATCTTAAATTATAAGAAAGCTCAGTGGAAAAAAGATTTTACCACAAAATTACATGTCATTGTCCTTTATTACGATAAGAGGATGATCGACTGATAACAGATGTTAGAGACAATGTCTTCTTCATTTGAAAACTCGAACGCACTTATTTGTCGACACTAAGTGTCCAGATAAATACAGTTTTGTCTTGTACATCATGCGCGTTGTACAGACGACAGGCACGACAAATTACGTGTTCCTGTCTGTCGAATCATCCTACTCCAAAACTCGAGTTAATACGATCATACCAAATGAAGGATAAAGTAACATTTATCCCATTAGATAACACTAGCTTATGCTTTACATTTAAGATATTATTACTTTATTAATAGTCATATTAATACAACGCAAACTACGGAATTCGGAGTGAATTCCGATATAATGAGAATGATTTTAACGGCAGAATCGCATCGACTATACATTATTATTAAGGTCATTAAAAGCCTATAAATGTGTGTCCCTGTTAGGTTCATTCATTGCCGAGTTTTGAATGTGAAATAATTCTAACATATATATTCGTCATCTAAACCGGAATAATTATTATAAATTTACACAAACTCATTATAAATTCTAAGCAATCTCATTAAAAACAAATTAACACCAAACAAATAACTCTTTCACTGTCAAAAATGGAATACAATCAATGTACTAGTGCAAAGCTAAAATATTATCTAATACCAGTCGTACTCGTAAAACATAGGTGGTAAGCACCTATGTACAATAGCCGGTGTAGCCATGCCGCGGCGTGGTCGAGCCCGATAGGCAGAGACTGGTGCATGAAGGTGACAATGAGCGCGTCTATTTTTGTAACTCAATAAAGGGAAGTCTTCCTGCAGTGCGCTTTCCGCCCTCAAATGTAGGAATTGCTTCCATGCTGTCAACTAAGTAATTGCCGCGCAGCCGGCGACTGATTAGACCAATTGGCATGCTGCTGTTTTGACAACATTCCCCAGGTCAACTCTCATCTATGTTCTCTAATAGTACCAAATGTACGAAAACTGTTAACAAGGTGTCTATGGAATTGTAGCTAATATTTTTTATTAAGGATATAAACTAGTAATAGATTAAAAAACTGAAATAAAATAAAATCATGTTGGAGACATCTTCATTTATTATTTGATACCATAAAACTTCATAAAATCACACTTGAACAAGCTAACATAATAATAAACGCGCTAGTCCCGGGATGATTGGATAAGGCAAGTTCCCAGGCGATCGCGGCTCGACACCAACATGAGCAATGAAGCGGCGACGACGCATGCGCCGGCGCGGCGCGATCTCGCCTTGAGATAACGTCAGCGATAACGCTCTCTAGAGTTATTTTTAGAATTAAATAAAAAGGTAATGTGATTATGATTACATTTCGTGCAACTGCAAACAGTTGCCGACAACCGCAGCATGGTTAACAACTTACTAAATAATTGTAAACAAAATATACCGAACTTGTTGGTGTCGCACGCAAGTGCAATTAGCGTGTGAATATATTGAAATAGTTTACTATCTGTACACTACACAAATGATTTTTATTTGACGAATATTATGCTCCTGTAGTTCCTAATTAACATACCTATGCATCAATTACTAATTGGTTGAATACTAGCATATGGATTAGTCTTGATATTGATTACAACAAAAAAAAATCCTGTGGGGTGCACAATAAATTTCCCATGGCATTACATATTCTTTTATGTTTCAAACATATAAACAGTTATAAGTATGAGTAATGAATGGTCGACGCTACTCACACAAATACGAATGTATTCCTAGTATCATATTGTTGCGTCACAAAACAACTCATACGTATTGAAGTTAATATTTGTAGCCTCGACTTTGGTTACATATTTACCAAGTTATTAATAGCACGCCAAATAAGTACTTAACAAAGCAGGAGGTTACTGTTGATTTAGAATGATCAGGCATCAGAGGTCTCCAGTAAAACCTAATCTTGATACCGACGCAGAAACAGTCAACAAGCAAGGCTTGGCAAACAAAGGCTAATCAATCAAAATTAAAACTTCATAAATAGAAGGGAATTACTGACGGTTTCTAACAAAAAATTGTTAAAAACTGACCGAATGTACGTCGTGCTTGTAGATTTAAGATATAAAAAAAATGGAGACATTCTCAACGTAGGTGATTAGATCAGAAACCAGCAGTTTAGCGTGCAAAATATTTTGGTTGTAGCTTAACTTGCTTAGCTAATACGTTATGTACATCGTAAATTTCTTCAAGTCACTTTATTTTCATACATGGGATTTTTCCTTTAACTGTATATTTGTATTTGTTGTATGTATGATTAATCAAGTATGCTATCCTCATAATCTCGACCAACGGAAAAACGTCGGATTGACATGGCGAAAGGCGATAAGAGTTTCTTGTATACTCAGGAAATTAAAAATGGAAACCTATTATAATGCGCAATGTAAGTTAGACGTTTTTTATCTATTCGTAAAAGTGATAAACATACAAAGGTGACAATGATATTTGTACATTTGCAAATTTAATTACGCATAAATGATGCAAGTGATTTGTATATTGATTGATGAAAGTATTTGTCACAGTACGATATACTTACACTACTGATAGATTCAACTTAACTTTATAGGTGGATTATTTATAGTCCGAGAAATGGCACCAATTTTTGGGTAGGTAGGTATTTGGGGCAAGCTGAAAACTTGTCCCATACCTCTCCTATATACCCCAATAAGTAACTGCAGTCCTGGCTGGTGGGTAACTAGCTGGGGCTAAATCAACCCCAAATTTTTTTTAATATATATTTTTTTTCCAAAAACCTGTTTAGAGGCAATATTCAATTTTTATATTAGTAGTAGTTTTATAAGAACATAGTTTAATGAATTAAAAAAAATAAGCCAGACGTTTTAGTCGGAGTTTCAACATTGTCAGACGTGTGCAAATATATTTTGCAAAAAATAAAAAAAAATGTATTTGAGGCAAATTTTAATTATAACTAAAAAATAGGATTCAGATCATTTTGGTGGGACTTTCTACCTGCCAGTTGATCTAACAATCTATCCATCTTGATTTAGCCCCGCTACTTACCAGGTAGGTCTGCAGTTCCGTGTTGGGGTATTATTATATGAGAGGTATGGGACAAGCTTGCCTCAAATACCTACCTAAAAATTCGTGCCAGCTCTCCTACTATTACTCATTGGGCAGGACTTCTTAATAAATAATAATTACAAGATGCACAATTTATCTAGTAGTCGCCAACTGGTAAAAGTTCGACCATAATTTGTTTAGGTATAGATTTTTTATTAACTTAATGTATTTTGAATGCATCATTTATTAAAATACTAGCCTTATTAGCACTCCTTCTCCATATAAACTATATCATCCTAAGAAGTAATAATCGTCGTAAAAAGAGGCACAAAGTTTTTGCTTCAGGTATATATATATTAAAGATGTTACACGAGCACTATATGGGTATGCTATAAATATAAAAAAATGACGCTGACTGATTGACGTTCACGTGTACAACATCGCGTTTGACGTCAGCCACATATTGTAATTGATCAGAAAAGGGATTTTTTGTAATATCATCCCTCAAGTGGACCGCCCACGCAGGCAAAATCATGAGCGGCGGCAGAGCTATTTAAAATATGAAGAGAAAATCTATGAGAAGCGGAATAGTCCGTGAAATTATCGATCTTGATACTCGACGGCCTTTGTTTGAAGTGCCACACCTGACCGCGCCCACTTGCCCTATGATAATAAAAATCGACCACCCTTACCGTCCGCGACATCTGTTCTAGGTGATTGAACACAAAGCGTTACAGGACATTATGCCGCACTCATACAACAACAGCCCAAGGAAAAAGCTACGGAATTTGCAAACCAAACCCCATCTTGCGTGGCGAGATCAATCAAAGATCATAAAATAAGTGTAATTTATTCGTGAAGGAAGTTTACAGCATTAATGTTCGATCTCGGCTCGTCGTAATATATCCTTACACTACGAACAATTTATACCTATGAACCTATTTTTAACGTGGCAAATTTCATGACAATGGATCGAATGTTTTAAAAAATTTTAAAAGTGAAAAGATAGATAGTGGCTCTCACACTTATAATGTTAGTAAGTAAGGAAGAATAGTCTGGGAATGCATAAGTGTTCTTGCATTATGCACGTTCTCTGTAATCTAAATACATATAGTACGGCGGTAGGATTTAGAGCGCCTATAGCCTCGAACGATTCAACGAAATGAGCATCCTTTCAAATGCCAATGACGTTATCAAACCACAAAACGTACAAGCACTTAATCGCTTAAAAAATCTATATTCATTGTTACGTTAAAATGTAATGTTTTTAATTTATTTAAATGAATTATTGGAATTCACGTAACTAAAAATTGCGACTACGTTATTTTTTTTTATTAGGTATTATTGAGGGGTAGGTACCTAAATATAATTTGTAGGTATAACATTATCAGATTTAGCAACTACCAATAGATTAGTTATGTTTGCTTTTTAATGAGTTAGTGCACATGCGGTCGTATTTGAACATATTCCAGTAGACGCAATGCTACAACTTATTGTACACTGAATTAACACATGTCAAGGTAGTTTTTGATCATGTTGTCACGTAACCTGTAATCTTTTTGACTTTTTCAGTTTGCTAAAGTAACTGACTGTAATAAATAAGTAAGGTGTCATACCTGTAGTAATTTTCTATTAGCATTGTAATACCAGGGTTTTAATTCCATTCCTACTTGTCTGATAATGATTTGAAGCCACTGCCATCTGACTTCCGTAAATAAGAAAAATCCACTCATACATTGGCAAAAGTCGACCCAATCTTTTGAAAACCCGTTCATAATGAGAAATATAAAATAAAAATGTCATTTGGTTTATACTAAAAAACAATATTTTTAAATAAGGGAATAAGAAATCAAAATATTTAGAAAAATGTACAAATTACGAACAAAACGCCAATAAAAAGGCAAAACCAAACGTAAACCAAACTTATCTGTGTACCTAAATACGTTCCAATACTTCCAATATACGCAAAACTATATTATTGCTTTTTAGTGCGAAACGATTTTTTTACGTTATTTTTAATAAAATAATATTGTTATATATGGATATACTTAGTATTGATTCGAGAAAAAAGTTTAGATTTACATAACATAAACACATAACATAACATCACGCCCATAATCCCCGAAGGGCTATGCAGAGTCGAAGGGGCAGCAAGCCCCTTCAACCACATTCAGCCGAAAATAAATTAGATGGAAAATTGTGAAAAAGCAATAACAAGCGGCTAACCTGTCGCCTACACAATCACACACCCAAAACCCGATATACCATTAGTCGCCTTTTACGACATGCTAGGCAAGAACCACAGTTGGTATATTCTTTTTAAGTCCCAGACCAACATGGGAAAGTGGGCAGGGTTGGATGGAAAGCTGTGAAAAAGGAGTGACAAGTGGCTAGCTCGTCGCCTACTCAGTCACATATAGCCAAAAGCCCGACACATGCTAGGCAAGAACCACAGTTGGTACATTCTTTTTTTATGTCCCAGATCAACATGGGCCAAGTCCCAGACCAACATGGGACGATAATATTGATTTAAGAATATAATTCGTTCCTTCCCCGCTTCAAACGGTTCCTGATTTTGAATAGTATATAATAATAATAAAATAATCTACATAATAAAAAAAGTCATCAAAATCGAATCTATTTCTGAAGACTAGTAAATGGCTTTATTAACTCAACTAATAGTCAATTTTACTATAGAAACAATATTCGGGGCTCAGACGTCGCAACCACATACCTGTCACGTACGCGTTATTGTTGTGGTAGTTTTACTCTAAACGGAGTGCTTTTATTCAAGTGCTTTTTACGATTGTCTCAATTAGTAATATTGTCTTATTACAGTGGCATAGTTGCAAGGGGTAGAAAGCCAAAAATAAACTATGAAGATCAATTGATATGTTTTAATAAATATGCTGACAGATTGCAGAGACTAAATATCAAATATAACGACCCAATATTTTTTGAAATATCTGAAGAACTAGATCACAAAATGACACCATTGGCTTTTTCTATATCAACACAACGTCATCGCAATGCCATTTTCGGTAGTGATATTGAAAAGATGTCAGGACTAAGGACTTCAGGTGATGAAAATGATCGTACTTCATGTAGTACTTCGTTATCATCGATAAGCTTCTGCGTTGGTCAAAATATGAAATTTTCATTTACTTAATATTGATATACTTTTATGAATGGAAAAAATAAGACCATTGACTGGATTTAAGAAAAGAAGTGGTACTTTAACTTATAGACAATGTAAAACATTGCCGAAGTATAAATGGAGTAATATGTTAAAGGAAAAAAAAAATTATACACTCGAAAAGCTACTACCCTGTACATAGGCGACAAAAAAAAACAGAATAAATGACGATCTCATTAACTTACATGGAAACTGCACCTAATGTAGAGCGGACATTAGTATTACAAATCAAGAAGAGACTGATAAAATAGTAAAAATTGAATGTAAAATCAGAAATTTTAATAAAAAAAAATATCACAATCCAAAAGTTAAATCCAAACTAACACCTTCCAGAAGGCATCAACTGGCTGGTAAACTAAGTAATAATTCTATTGTTAAGGTACATAGCGAATTGGCTTCAAAATTGATTAACAACGATGACTGCAAAAATGCTCCAGTATTGTCATCTATGTCTACTTTAAGAAATATTAAGTCAGACGCAAGGTTGGGACGTTTGTCACATTTAAATCCAATTACATATCTCCTTGTTGATTATGGCAAACTACAAACCATGATAATAACAATATAATTCGTGAAATTTGTATCTTTCCTGATTTTCGTTTATGTTTTTGGAGTGACAGTAAAACTACGTATTATAATAAATGTCATTCATAATTTTTAAAGTTACGGTAACTATAGAAGCTACTAGTTCTTAGGTACAACGGTTACAAAATGATCATTTTTATATATGTAAGGCTCATTACAGCAGATACTAAATTTAAATCTGTGCCAATTTTTTACATGCTTTAAATAGTGGTTAACTTTTACAGATAGTCCTCCACATGAAATCGTTAGCGATGATTCTTCGGCGTTAGTTTCCGCTTGCATTTGAATTATTTTATTCGACAAAAAACTATTCAAATTATTATTTTTTTAGGGTAAAAGTTATAGGAAGCCGAACGCTTTTATCAGGCTCGACACCAGCCACTGTATCAAATCGCTTTATAATTTAGTTTGTTTTCTGATATTGATTCACAGATAAAGTATTTTTACATACAATGTTTAATATTTTAAAAAAATGTGAAGATTATGTAATTATAAAAGAAACCATCCATGCTATGATTAATGTGTGCCTTGATCATTCTACTAACGATATGGATAGTGACTGTAAAATAGCAAAATTACGACTAGAAAAATTTATAAACAATATAGATATTAACTATGTTGAGTCGAAAAACGATAATGAAGATGAAAGTACTAAAGATGAGAGCATTTTGACTACGAATTATCGTTTTTTGCTTTGATTTGATAACATTAAAAATTATGACAAAAAAGTTAACTTAAGAACCAATAAAAAAATATACTACTATTCGCCATTCATCCCGACATTCTGAAGAATAATATTAAGACTTCCATTATGGTCAAATTTGCCGTGTTGGCTTTTTGATCCGGAAAATAAATCTTCATTCTCGTCAGGTAGTGCAAGCCATTTTAAAACTATAAAACACCTTGTTTTCAAAAGTAAAGTGCAAAAATATAGAATCGACGATTCTATACCGTGATTTCTTAGATGGATTATTGAAAACTGCTCATGCCGATCTAAGTGAAGGTGTAGTGAACAAAACAGCCCCGCTTAAGAAGCATTCGGAGAAAGAGAAATATAATACCAAATTTACAAAAAAGGCCAAGAAAGTTAGATATTATCTAATGTTCGCACTGGACCGCACAACGCGGACTCTATATTTTCGGATCAGCCCTCTTTTATTGAAAATTGTAGAGGAAGAGAAATTGTAAGAACCAAGATAAAACAAATTCGACTTTGAAATTGTTGAAAAATGGCAATTTGTGTCGTCCTGTACTCTCAAATAATAATAATATCCGACTGCAAAATACTTGTGGTAGTACAAATACATCTTGTCAATCAAACCACATTAGAAGAGACGTCGCATTCTTGCCTATAAAATATAGATATGGTTAAAATGTTTGGCATTTTTATATTAGAATAGGCAATTTGCATTAATGAAGAAAACAGAAAATGCGTTATTTGCAATGACCAACTAGTCTCAAATTATTAGCTGTCGAAAAATATTTCTATTGATCTAAATGGGACCGACAAAAAATCTCTGACAAATGTTCCACGCACAATATTGGTAAAGGGTAAAACATACAAAATTATAGGTGCATCTGAATTTATACCCACAATAGTCTCCGGAGGTCTTGGCCATTATCGATGTCACTGTTTCGTTAATGACCGTTAAGTGTGCTATGACGATCAATATTTCAAAATTAATGAAAGTACTGACTGACCACGCAATATTCTTCCATTCATTAAGTTACTGCCGTATAAATACTTATTAATTGAAACATTCTAATACAATTATTTATAGAGAACTAGCAACCCGCTCTGGCAGATCACAAAACAATATAAAACTACATAAACCGTCCTCTTGAATTACTCTATTACTCTATATCTATTGATGAAAATGGTAGAGGATGCACGGATCAAGTCTTCTCTCTTCGCAACATCGTGGAGAAGCATCTGGCCAAAAGTCAGAGGGTTTTTTGCGGTTTTGTGGATATGGAGAAGGCCTTTGACAGGGTTGTACGAAAGGACCTTTGGGACATATTGCCGAGATATGGGATTGATGGAGCATTGCTTCGTGCTGCGCAGTCCACCTATGTGGGCTGTACGGCATGCGTGCAAGTGGAGAGCAGCCTGTCACCCTGGTTTGACGTCAATATTGGTGTCAGACAATGATGCGTGATGTCTGCTCTGCTGTTTATCCTATATCTCGACCATTGTCTCCAGAGGATTAGATCTATGAATGTTGGAGTGCGTATGGGTGACTTGGTTGTGAACTGCCTGCTTTACGCGAACGATGCCGTACTTCTAGCAGAGTCGGCATCGGATCTGCAGCAACTAGTCACAACATTGAAAGATGATTGCAAGGAGAGAGGCTTACATTTGAATGCGAAGAAAACAAAAAATATGGTGTTTGAAAGAGATGAAACCAGAACTGATACAAGGATAACGGTTGACGATGTAGTGCTGGAACAGGTGAATGAAATTGTATATCTAGGATCTGCATTTAGTAGAGATGGAAGGTACTCCGCTGATATAGAAAGAAGAGTGAATGCAGGGAATAGGGTGAATGGAGCGTTAGGAAAACTTTTAGGCAGCAAAATCTTAAGCCAGAAGGCCCAGCTCGCCATACACAATGCGGTGCTGATTCCTACGCTAACATATGGAAGCGAGAGTTGGGTATGGCATCCGGTGGTTCGGACATGTGGAAAGAATGTATGATGAAAGATTGACTAAACAGATATACAATGCGAATGTGGAAGGATGTAGGAGCCGCAGAAGGCCCAGGCTCACCTACCACGACCAGATTGGTCGTGTATTAAAAGAAGGTGATGTTAGGAGTCATAAAAACCGTAGAGCTTATATGAAAAGGATTATGAACGTTGAAGAGGCGAGTGAGGTGTGTAAGGATCGTGCCATATGGCGTTCGGTTCTCTCTGCCTACCCCGCTAGGGAAGTGGCGTGAAGTTTAGTTAGTTAGTTATTGATGAAAACCACATCAACATTCCTTGCGTAGTTCAAAAGATCTAAGCAAACAGACAGAAGCGGCGACTGTGTTTTATACTGTATGTAAATATTAGTGCAATAATTTACTGCTCTGACATAGGCTGTTGATTTCCTGTCCCTTTTCATTGCCTAAATAAAGAAAGTATCGTTTTCTTTTTTTTCATTGGCTAATTAAAAAAACGAAAAATGTTATTTAAAATTAGTTCAGAACTGCACTGCCAAAATCGACACCACCCTTTTTTAATTATAAAATAAAATTAGAAAGACATTATTTTGTTCCTAATGAATTTCACATTGTACATATTTTGTTTGATTGTGTGGTCACCCTTCATGTTGTATTTTCATAGTATGAAAGTAATGTGATTTTATCGCTAATTACGCAATTAATAGATATTTTATGTATTCTTTTATTTAGTAGAAACTTTCTACTTCATATTAATTACATTTAATTTTCTAGTATTCCTTTAATAAGGGAGTTATTACAGGTACATACATACTGGAGCTGACGTGTGGATTGAGGGACCAGCTTTACACGCCGCTATTTCAAAATTGCCCCGGTGGATTTGCTCCATTTCTTTTTACAAAATCCTTTAAGAGTTCTACTAAAACATTTACTGAGTAAAATATGGATTAATTGATATAAGATATAATTAAGTACTAAATATTTTATTCGTGTCGTCCGAACTGAGGGACCCCAATAAAAACCTTGTGGTTTATCATTTACCACCCTATGACCTAGTATTTAGTTAATAAGCTTTACAAATTGTTTACTAAAAATGAGCATTAAAAGCACGTTAATTTTCAAAAGTCTCTCCGAGATCTTGCTTACGGTTTATCGGAACTGAGGGGGACCAGACGTAAGGGGCTGTATATTTTTTTTATTATTTTTTTTTACAAATTCTAGGATAGTTTCTACAATCGTTTTAAGACTACTACCTACTAAATATTGGGATTAAGTTTTTTTGTGAATCCCAAGACTGTTCCCTCCGTCCACACGCAGATCAGGGGACACCTGTCGTCAGATTTTGTTGGTCTCAATAGTTGGTCGGGGGATTGCCCTTACTTAATTTTAGTTATACGAGAAAAGGAAACATTATTTCACTCAGGCTAGACATGAAATGAAACGAGATACGCATTGTACGTAGTATTAAAATAAAGTAAAACACTTTATTTTAATTATAATCCATCATTATCTCAAGTTATCTATGATAACGAAAGGCGCAGATTTTTGAGCAAAATGGAGATTTTTGGTTGTTTATTTCTTTGGGGAATATGTGAGGAATTATAATCTTTCTTTTCACTGACGTGGGGAATTTTGACAATGCGTTTTGGGATTTTATCATATAAGGCTGCAAACTGGACGCTCGCGGGCGCAGGCGCGGTGGGGACCGCGGTACTATACGCGCGATTTGATAGAAATGCTTAAGTTTGTACAGTCGCCGTCAGATATATTGGAGCAGACAAAGTGACCAAATACTTCTGAACAGTTTAAAATGTCAATAAGTTGCATAAACTACAAGTTACCATTAATATCTGAACATTCATTAAGTACTTCATTAGTATCTGAGCAGATGCTAGTCAATAACTTCTATACACACAACACGGCGATAATATTTGGACACTTATAACGTCAAGGGTATCTACGCAAATGGTTTTAAATATCTGAGCAGTTGAGCAAAATTGCAGAAGAAAGTGCTTCAAACTTTACTATAAATACTTTATAAAATAGGAACTCTTTTGATAGTTTATAATATATTAAGATGACGTTGGCAGTTTGATGTGTCAACAAAAACACCATCAAAACCATAATGTTCTTGAACCATAATGTTCTCATACTTGTCATTTACCCAGCTGCGTAGATACACTTGACGCTAATAATGTTCAGATATTATTGGTTAGTTGTGTGTATAGAAATAATTGACTAGCATCTACCCAAATATTAATGAAGTAATCAATGTTCAGATATTAATAGTATATGCAACTTATTGACATTTTAAACTGTTCAGAAGTATTTGGTCACTTTGTCTGCTCCAATACATCTGACGGCTACTGTACATATACTACCCAACAGCCCCGCGCGATCCGCGCTGCGCCGCGCTCGCACCCACGGTCGTCCAGTTTGCAGCCTTACTGTGGGCAACCCTGCTGCTAGTAAAACTTTAAATTCTGTTCATATCTCTTTAATCCCGCCTTTATAATGGTAAGATCAGTTAGCTTCTTTTCTTGTGCATTGTTACACAATTATCAGTTATTTTCATTAATGAACGAGGCCCCATGGTGTGGATCTGAAACACTATACAACCCTGCCATTCTCATTTAATTGAACTATAAGTAGTTGAGTTATTTGAATAAGCAGTTTTGTAGCTAATGGTACTTTTCCAGAATCTTTCATATCGAGTATCTTTAGCCAGTTACTACTATTACTCACACTCAATGCGGTAGTCGACACAAGCTCGTTATTACTGAAACTAAAACTACCCCACTGATGAAAGCATGTTTGTTTTTATTATTAGTATCCCATATTATTATTATTTGATTTAGAATGTATGAGGGCAAATAGACAAAAGGTACCATTTCCACAAAATTTACCACATATATATCGCTAGAATCAGAAACTAGCAGTAAAAAATACCCCAGGCAGAGACAAATAGGTATTATAAGTCCACTGCTCCTACAAAATGTAGGTAATATACAAAAAGGAGGTTGCGTCGCTGTTTGTGGTTTTATAGCGCATAAATACTTCAAGGAATTTGAATTAATCCTGTTACATAGATTGGTCTTGACCTGAATATACACAGACTTTCATCATCCCAAGCTTTTATTTGATATACACTCGGCGTCAAAAAAGTCGCACCTCTCAGAAAATCACTTTCAAATGTTATTAACTCTTGATAATGCACATGCAGTTGCATTAATTATGATTTTACAAATAGTAGCGTAGTAGTGATGAACTGATGACATAGGTATTGTAATTATTAATTAATTACCAGGCATGAATATAAAAAGTGTACGATCAATGAAAAAATATCGGCTAAGTACGAATCGGATTTACTTAAGCAAAAAACGTTGCTTTCCGTTTATCTACATATACTTAAATAAAAATGAATCCCTATTTCCCTTAGTCACGGCATCACGCGTAAACGGGTGGACCAATTTCGAATTATATTTTTTTGTTGTGTTATTGTCGGTAGAAGGATCTTATGAAACAAAAAATAAGAAAGTTGCGCGGAAAATAGAAAATTTATCAGTGGAAAATACGAGAACGGGGCGGATATTTAAATCGAAATAAACTACTTAAAGACTTGTACATTATTTTAAGTCAGGTCTCATACGCGGGTATTAGGTATTAGAAAGAACTATGGGACTGTGGATTTTCAGTGGTTGTATTACAGACAATGTTAATGGCAATGGCTGGACAAAATTATCTTGAACGACGGGCAATAAATGCATTTATTTAAATTACTCCTTTATTTTATTATCCTATACTTTATTGTCCCATGTTGGTCTGGGACTTGGCCCATGTTGATCTGGGACAAAAAAAAAAGAATGTGCCAACTGTAGTTCTTGCCTAGCATGTCGTAAAAGGCGACTAATGGTTTACGGGCTTTTGGGTGTGTGATTGTGTAGGCGACAGATTAGCCGCTTGTCACTGCTTTTTCACAATTCTCCATCTAACCCAGCCCGACTTTATTTTTGGCTAAATGTGGTTGAAGGGGCATGCTGCCCCTTTGACTCTGCCTACCCCTTCGGGGATTGTGGGCGTGATGTTATGTATGTTATGTATGTACTCCTTTATTGCTGAATGTAAGTACCTAGGTAACTACTTGGCAAGAAGATTCTTCTTAGCTTTATTAAACCTACACCTGGTTTTTAACCACACGCTTCGAAAATTATTGTATGCTCATATGCCACTCAATATCGGAAATGAACTTCATAATTACTAGAATTGGCCGGTCTCAGATTAAATACAGTATATAAGATAGAGCAGTAATAGAGTCCTGCGCAACCTTTGGGAATTGTCCCTTATTTATCATTAAAAAACTAGACTACGCTAATGCAGACCAAGGCCAATCAGTATGCTGGTGTTATAGCACTAAGCTATTTCAGGGATTAAACCTAACACGAAATGAAGCCACAGGTGTCCGATAGTATTATAAATAAATAATATAATATATACATCCCAATGCCAATGCCTTGTAGTTTGTCAAGAAGATACATTTCAGATAAATAACATTATGACTACCTATCTATAACAGATAAGAATCTCAACAAGATTATTTGCATGTAACATGCTGACTGGCAAAAATGTTAAGCGGTGATGAATAAATTAAGTATACATTAATTTTTTATTTTATGTTGCCCGCGGCTCAGCCCGCGTGAAATCCACATGTCTGTTACAGAGAATGTTGTATGTCCCATGGAATTTGTAATTTTTTTTGGGAAAAAAGCAGACACATTTATGTTTTTTCCAACGGAGCAAACTTAAGGCGCGACAAATTTCGTCACAATTGGTTAAGTAGTTTGGACATAACAGATAGACAGTTACTTTCGTGTATGGACAGTAGGCGTGGAATCAATACACACCTCAAAATTTGATTTGTATCTATTTTATATCCTAAGTAATATAATAAATGTGCATACTATTTTGTTATGATTGTGTGAAATCAGTGTTAGTCTCTGATCTGATCAAAATCAAATTTTGTATACAAGAGGTCCAGAAATATTATCTAAAATAAATCCATTTTCTGAGGGCTGCAATAATAACTTAAAATGGGCTTGGGTTTAAACTTAACTTTTTAGTGTTGGGTTTTAACTTTTTAACTGGGTTAAAATAATAACTTATTATGTTAACAGCAGTAAAGTCACTTAACTTAACTTATATCTTTAGATTACAATTCTAATATAGCAGTTATTTGTGCAGACGAATAGCTTATTAAACAGCACTACACATTCTTGTAATTGAAATATTTCTTTTAACTTATAATTGTTTCTATTTAATGGGTGCACTTTTAACACATCACAATTTATAAAATATATAGCAAAATTTAGGGACTAGATTGAAAAGGAGAACAAAAAAATATATGTTATAATGCAGTGAGCTGGAGCCCAGTTTTAAAAACGATTTAAGTAATTTAACTAGTACTGACTACAAATCATAGAATTGTTGTGGTTCCCCATTAAGCATTATAAATAAAGGCAAGACGGTAGTTTGTTTTAATTTTCATAGATTACATCTAGAGTTTTTAGAGAGTATATGTACTGTCTAAAAACTATATAGCGTCATAGACAAAACTAGACCAGACTAGGTGCAGGACAAGGAAGAAGCTTCACTGGTTTATTATTTTACTTTTCAAATTTCTGGCATATCATGGCAACCAAATATTTTTGTGAAGTTTATTTCTGTGAATGTTTAGATATTTCGCTTTACATTGTTACTGCTATTACTTTAATAACTACTAGGGAAACGAAATTACCATATCTAAAGCAAGTTGTCCTTCCTACAAAAGGTGTGACACTTAAAAACACAACCCAACCCAATATAAAAATATTTTCTAAATAATAATCATATTAATATTGTTATGTTAAGAATAGATAAAATATGTGATAAAGACTATTAAAAGTGATTGTTCAATCACTGTGGGAAAGAGTCGGCTTCTATGTCTTAATAAATTTTGGTCAGATGGTAGTAAATTTTTAGTGTTACAAAATATCATTTTCATTGTTATTTGAAAACAAGAATCTTTAGATTTAAAATAAGAATCTCTTTGGGAAGAAAATTTCCAAATTCGATTTTTTATACCAACAATACAAATAAAATTTACTCTTGGTTGATACCATATATTAAGAATTTTTGGTATAAAGTATGATGAGTAATACATTCTTAAAACTGACCATTCTGATGCATTACTAAGTTTCATCAGAGATAGTTAGCTTAAAAACGTAGCCTCATAAGTAACTAAGGTTTATACTATGACAAAATACAAAAACAACACTAAGGCAATATATAAAAGTTAGTAAATAACTTACCATAAATTGTGAATCGATTATCCTATTTTGAATGATCCAAAAATAACTCAAGCATCCATTTCATCCCACTGAGAAGTATAATTTGTACCAATTCACTATTTTATGTAAAAACTTGAGACAGCAAAAGCACAAAACTCAAACAGTCAGTTGGGTTCTAAAAATACTTTACATGATAAAGTATGAATGTGTTAAACATAAAGCAACACAATGATGACAATAAGCAAATGTGGATTGTGAATCCGGATTAACCACTACGCGATGTTATTTTAGTGCGACTTGTTGGAACTATGTACTGATATTATGCACGGAAAAAGGACTAGAAAAGTT
This sequence comes from Glyphodes perspectalis, assembly GCA_951394215.1. Taxonomy (NCBI): domain Eukaryota; kingdom Metazoa; phylum Arthropoda; class Insecta; order Lepidoptera; family Crambidae; genus Glyphodes; species Glyphodes perspectalis. The sequence continues at coordinate 8,283,535 of OX596203.1, forward strand.
ATTTTTTACAACGCAAAATTAAGCTTTACAATACGGCAAAAGATATCGAACATTATCTATCAGACGGTGTGTAATACAAAATAACACTGAATTTAACGGAGTAGATATTATACACTGTACACTGATTTCTCTAGAAAGTCAAAAGTATTCAAAAATACGAATTATGATATATATTTTATAACATAAACCACTTCGTATATTAGAGAACACAAATTAACAATGTTTGCAGGTAAAAACGCAAAAAACTTGTTGCTTTTGGTACAAATACAAATATCACTTCTACCAATCCTCTCCAGAACTGACACCACTCCAGAAAACACCACAGACTAGAAAAAAAAACAAAAGGAGATCCCTATGACACATTATATCTATAGTCAATGGACAATAAATTATTTGACAAAATGTGTCAGCTTATTGTTCTATTGGAATGGCTGAGTATTTCGAATAAAATAATATGTAGATCGATTGTGTTTTTATTCTATTTATTGAAATTATCAATTCGGCAACCTTATTTTTGTTTCAAAGTAGAAATTGTTAAATATCAATGATATTTTAAATAAAGGCAGATTTATGCGTTCGCACCACTAAGATCCCAATTATGATCCCTTAATAGTCCACATCCAGGTCGCATATATGGTTGATAAGCAAATGACAGGATACGATAATACCTATAGGTACTTTTGTAATTTTAGTTATCTGTGCTAATGGAGAATGTTCACTAATAATTTTGAATTTTATCTTAATCTATTCTCATTGAAAAATAAAAATTACACGTGAAAGAATTATTTTGATACACTAATTCATATAAATAAGTTAAGGAATTTTAAAGTGAGCGCGCGACCACTGGCCCGCGATCGGTCGCGTGACGTCATTTTACAACTGTCGCTCAGGTCCGTCCGCGCCTCTGAGTACTGAAACTAATGGAGATGGCATAACTACGAAAAATTGAAGCCCAATTTGAGTGAGAAACAAATATGGGGCCTTTGATGATGTTACCGAAAATAGTTAAGTCTAATTGTTGTCTTTTTTTACGTGCAGTATTGTAGACTTGTTAAAAAAAGATAGATAGAGGTTTATGAATACAGTATCGATATTAATCATATTTGTATAGCAGATTGTTCGTATAGAATATTACGTCGTCTCCATTGGTTTCAGTACTCAGAGGTACGTTCAAGATAATGACAAAAACTACAGAACGGATTTTCATGCGGTTTACATTTATCGACAGAGTGGTTCATGGGAAAAGTTTAAATGTGTAATTTATTAATGTTTTATGTAAATATGTATATAAAATATAAAATAATAACGATAAGTGTTGAAAATGTCGAAAAAAAAATCAAGTCATTTGGGAACTTTCATCGAAAAAAGTAATTGCATATGTGTATCTTTTAAGGATAACTTACTATACCTATATATTCTAACTTAAAAAAATATTACATGTAATGTGGTATTTTCAGAACCTATTTAGACTTATACAGCATTAATCCTTATCAAATTAAATACGTGAGGCACTTTAGGCATTTCATACATATTATAAAAGCGCTTTACACCATACAGGTTTTAATGTGTGGGAGACGCATCGCGTATCAACCCAGTCGTCGTACTGGAGGGCGTCTCGCGAGAGGGCGACTTATATTTATGACCTCCGCTCGAGACGTCCGACATGCCGTCTCGCTCACGCATCGCGGGACCTGCGCGCATCTCCGCCGCGCACATCGACGCAGTAGCGACGCCTGGCGTAACTAGGCTAAACTTACATTTTATTGCAATAGATGATATTGTTTTCTCTGTCTAACAATTGTATAAATATGCAAAAATCCTGTAAATAAAATCATAACCATCCCGGTGCTCGAGTTTGACTAATCTCTCAACACACACCCTTGGAAGTTAGCCTCCACAAATGATTATTTTAGGAGTTATCGCAAAATTAAAATGTACGCGCGAGAAAATAACAGTCCGGCTGCGCGGACAGACACAGACGACCGTAGTGCAATGACGTCATCCACGGTCACGTGACTATTAGCGGGACTACACCTACATATTTACGCGAACTTTGAAGGCTTGTAAAATCAAAACTACTTGGTATTTTAATAAAACAAAAATTTGCGTATTTTTATTAACCGCCTTTAAAAAAAAGGAGGAGGTTCTCAATTCGACTGAATTTTTGTATAAAAGCTTTTCTGTAACGAAGTTTCACGTGATTGTACATGCTTGTGAACATCATTATTGATTCGATTATATTGATGAGATTGTTAATGTCTTAAAATGATCTGTTTTCATTTACATAAGTGTCTAAAACACTATCGGTGACATAATAATAGATGGTAAAAAATCGTTAGCCGAAAGGATTTTAACACCACCATACTATCGTCGTCTAATATTCGATAGTTAAAATTAAATCCAAAGCTATAACTTTCGTTAGAAAAAATGACAGCCGGCCATCTTAGATTTATCTATCAATCAATGGTAATTTGTTGTTTCCCAATGAAAACAAGGTGAACTTTAAATTGCAAATTTATTCCTTTAAAACCGTGAATATTTTTAGTTGATATTGCAAGAAATTTAAGAAGTTAAATTACCAATATTTTTAGTGAGTTTGTGTTGTTTCTGTCCCTGCAAAAAGTGAAGCAAAATATTAAGTGCTGAACTAACAACGCATTACAATGGGGAAAGGATTTAATAACTACATGTGTAAAAAGTTCTTCCATCCGGCTTCACGCGATAATTTGAAACGAGTAAGTACCATACTATTATTTTAGCTACCCTCTGACCGTAAATCCTAAGCTTGAAGTTAGTTGATTTCTTGCTTTTACGAAGGATTACGAAGATCCTACACACTATAAAGTTAACCACATTACTAAAGATCATACACACGGACTAGTTAAAAAATAAGGACTCCACGCTATCATACTATAGCGTGAAGCCACGTTTATGCATGTGTGAGTAAGATACTTAATGGATACCAGATATCGGATATCTGTCATTTGGAGCACTTGGTCTACGTTGCGTGTCAAGGTGTCAAGGTGGAGCACCTGAGGAGCTTCAATGTCAAGTTAGTGACGCGGAGTCCTTCTTTTTTTACAAGTCCGTGATCATACATAATGTTTTCTTTTAGGTATGGATGGCAGAGCAAAAAACTGAAGCATATAAAAAGAAGCAGGAAGAATTACGTGTGCAGTATGAAAAGGAACAGGAGTTGCATGAAAATAAGTAAGAAAGTTCAATTAAACAATGTTTGTTTTGAGCATTTATCAAAATCTAAGTCTAGCCAACATTTAATCTGCTGAATATATTGTATCATCCTTCCTATATTTTTGGGGATTTATGTTATTGATATCTTTCTATATATCAGTTTATTATTTAATTATATACTTGAATCATATTTTTTTATTGCAGAGCATTATTGAGCAAGGACAGCAAAGACAAATTGAGTTTGAATTTTATGTATGAACCTCCACCTGGTGTAAAAAAGGAGAGGGAACGTGAAGACAATGAGCCAGAATACAAATTTGAATGGCAACGCAAGTATAACGCTCCAAGAGAAAGTTATTGTAAAGGGGACAATGAAATCAGAGACCAGCCATTTGGAATACTTGTAAGGAATGTCCGATGTATCAAGTGTCACAAATGGGGTCATATTAACACAGGTATTACATCAATGACACCAACCAATTGATATAACTCCCAAGGTTAATTTGTTTTTATGCTCATTTTCAATTTCCTTTTTCAGACAAAGAATGTTCAATGTATTCATTGTCTATGAGTGAAGCTCGAGCTCTACAAGCCTCAACATCAGCACCAGAAGAAGAAGAAGCAAAGCCTGATGTTCCCACATTGATGCAACAGATGCGTGATACAGGTCTTGTAATGAAACCTGGGGCTATGCCTTTGGCTGCAACTAAAATTGAAGACAATGATACTTCTAACCTCACAGAAATGGATTTGATCAGTCAATTGACTAAGAAGCAAAAGAAGAAATTATTAAAGTAAACATATTTTTTATCTCCTGGTACAAACAAGTTCCTATTTCCCAACTATGAGAGCTTTTTGAGGAGTCCTCATAAGATACATGATTAATAACCCAAATATTACCCAAAATATATATTTTTATGATATTAATAAAACACATTCATAACTTGATCCATATAATATAAAGCATACATTATCGAATATTAATTATTAATATTTTTATTTTCAGAAAACTAGAAAAGCTTGAAAAGAAAAAGGACAAAAAACATAAGAATAAATCCAAACATTGACATTAAGTTGCCATATTGGATATTGTCAGGCATAGTGCAAAACCGCATCTACACTTGATCATAAGGCCTAATGTTCAATATTTTGAGTCAAAGCTAGATCTTACATTGTAATTTATTATTGCAGTATTGCATTATCCTTGACATTATGGAATGAAGTCCCTGACATCTTCAATGGAATTAATCTAAAGCACTTGTAACTTGAAATAATAATATAGGCACAATAAAAAAACTATACAGTACATAATAAAGAAATAATTTATTTTTAACTTAAACCTATTGATCTATTTATTATATCACAGACTTTTACTCAGACAAACCTAAATACTACTATCAAACAATAGTACTTACACATCATGCATTATATATAGAAACTTACACAAAATCACACGAGTCACTATTGTTTTACTGTACATTCTATCTGTGACTATATGTATATACAGACAATTAATCAATTTGAATGCACAAAAAAGGTTACGCAGGCGCAGACCAAAATGTGAACTTTGCAAAGTATAATTTTTTTGCTAGTTTTAATATAAACTTGAAATCTATTTTGTAAAAATAAGTTAGTATGGTTTATTTATTTAAAATGTATACAAAACAAAGTAAATAAGCCTAGTTTTTTATAATTCATTTTATACCATTTTTTGTCCTTGTTTTGATAATTTTACAGAAAATTTAATTAAAAACATAGTTTATTTTATATTATCATATAAAGTGGTGGAACAGTACATATAAAGTTAAATTATCAGTTAAAAACTAATGAATTTCATTCTTATAATTTTTGCTGTATCAATATAGATGTTGCAAAAATTATATTTACATTTTGTGAAGTTGAGATTTTGAGTTTAAGCCAATAGGAAAGTAATTACTATTTTTTATTTGTTTTTACATTTTCAGTATTTACTCAAATACTAAATGTAATAGCATTATGTAGCAGGCTACTACTTATATTTTTACATAAGTCTTTTCATCAATTTCAATTATATCTTGCCTATCATCTCTTTCTTTCCAATGTAAATACAGAACTAGAGCTGTGATAACAATTATAATTGCAGTCAATACAAATACACTTTTAAGAATTACCTTACTAGGTGTTACAAACAATTGTACTCTCCACTGAGATGGATCATTAGGAGGCGCGGGTATAACTACTATTTGAGAATTAGGAATAATTTGGGTCCAACTTCTAGTGTGGCCTGAAAGACCTACATTTAATGAATCCACAAAGTTTGGTGTTCGGTCCAATCCAAATATCGAATAAGGTAATTGAAGAGCAAAGTATGCAGATTGTGGAAGCTGAGCACATACACCAGTTCTGTAGTTACCCTCTTGAGACCATGTGTTATAACCAATTTTTGGGCCTGGTAAGTTTGTACCTGAAATATAAAAGTTATAGATAAATAAGTGTGACCACTCATCCTAATTACAACAGGATTGGATTTGTATGAAATGTAATACATACCAAAAGTTCCTTTTCGTTTATAAAGGGTGCCATTGATTGTGGGTATTTTTTCATTACTTAAACCAGTAACTACAATTACTTTAATGAAATTTGTATCATATTCTAGCTCATTTCTAAATGCATGCATGGTATATTGTTGCAGGGTGGTATTCTTTTTAACATAGATTATATCAAGAACCCCATCCATGTAAAAATCGTAGAATGTGGCCATTATAACATTATTTCCAAAGAAATTGAATGTGTTCCATTGTATTTGGAAGGTTCTTGAAAATTTACAACCTGGTAAATTACAGGGAATATTATGTAGAAGAAAAGCTTTGGTATCATTGCTATTCATTGGGCTTAATATCATTAAGATGTCAGGGTAACCATCCATGTTATAGTCTCCGCTACGCATAGTCATAGTATCAAGATACACTTCATTTCTTGGAGGAGCAAATCTCCACAAAGTTCCTGTTCCATCATTAAGATCAATTTGAAGATCATGCCATTCGTAGTTGTCATATATTAATATAGTACTATTCACACATTCAGGGTCAGAGCATACAGGTATTACTAAAAAGAACTGACCAGATAGCGCTACATCTATAAACAAAGCCTGCCCATATATGCTCTGATGTCCAACAAGTAATTCTATGCTGTTGTTATATTTGAAACCACCAGACTCCTCATTTAACCATATCTCAATGTCCAATTTAGTGGTGACCAAAAGGTCAGCAGCATTGTCATCATTGACATCAAGGAATGAATGGGAGTGTGGTAGCTTTATTCCTTTCAACATGTCTTCAGACATCAAAATTTCTCTAGGAGTTCCTCTACTCTTATCAAATACCCAGTATACTCTTTGGTTTTGTGTATTAATTCCAAATAGGTCTAGAGTCATATCACGATTAAAGTCCATTACTAATGGTTGGCCAATCGTAATTGCCTTTATTAGAAGAGCATCAGAACAGTTCAGCGCAGATTCTCCTCCCCATAAAATGCGAACCTCTTGAAGGTTTGATGTCACATTTTGTATTTGCGTCGTCAAAAGAACATCCATATAAGCATCTCCATCGTAATCTCCTGGGACTACACTCGTTATAACAATATTGCTAAAGTTACACGCAAATGACGACGGTCTTAAGAATGGTTCCTTATCATATGCTAGGAATACTACCACACCAGTATCATTTAATATAACAAAGGCATCAGTTAACTCGTCTGAATTAAAATCGCCAAATGCTGCTATTATCCCTTCATTGTAGTTTCCAAACGAATTAACTGTCATATCATTAACAGCTGATGTGTACACAAATATCAGGGTTAAAATAAGAGCATGATAAAATTTTGGCAACATGATTGTTATTTACAAACCAAATTTCACTTAGATTCTAATCACAGACACAAATTATGCATGACCTAATTGAACGATATAAATAATTACCAATTACTTTGTTTTTAAGTTTTTTTTTTTTTTTTTTTGGCTTTGCACGGTTTGTGCTTTAGCCACAAACAACAAAGTTAGGGAAAGGGTGTTAATAATATTTATATATTACGGATCGGATAAGAAAATAGGATAGGATCAGTAAAGCAAGGAGTGATAAAGAAATAAATTATGGATATTGTAACTACATACTTATAATTTAATATTATTTTCGAACATAAATAATGACAAAATATTATAAATGTACATGTCATTCGACGATAAAAGAGTAGGAATAGATGTTGGGAATGGAATACGGAGGGATTTCAGAGAAGCAAACATAGAAGAATGGTCATATTTCTCGCAAGCAAAAAAGATGTGGTTGAGGTCTCCCACATCAATGCCGCAGTCACACATATCAGCGTTAATAATACGTAAACGTGAGTGTTTTTAAGTTTGACATGCGTACAAATTTAAGAATGTAAGTGCTAGTTGAATTTACACAATAGTAATGCAATGGACAGTTTTAATGGAAAGGGGGTGAATAGAGTTGGTATAGGGCCATAAATACAGAATAAAATCAAAGGGTACGGCACTATTTGTTTTTTTTTTTATTTGTTTGTTTGACAACTAGTTAGCAATATGGCGGAATTGTGACATGATCCTGAATGTCCGTTTTCGACACAAACCAGGATTTTGGTTTTCGACCCATCATTAAAGAAAATATTTTCAATTATTCTACAATACCTGCTTAACAACTAAAACGTAACATGGCTGATTCAACTCAAGTTCTACGCCGTAACCGTCCTGGTTCAAAAGCCAAGGTAAGTTTGGTCACCTCATAAAAAATTGGTATTATTTTAAACCTCATCCGTGTTTTAAACTAAAATAATATATAAACTATTAGAAAATTCTTATTGGATTTTTATGTTTGTGAGAAAGTCTATACAAGAACAATTATTTTTTTAAGGAGTTTTGTCGCTGGCCAGACGAGCCTTTTGAGGAAATGGATAGCACACTAGCTGTTCAACAGTTTATACAACAAACAATTCGACGTGACCCTTCAAATCTTGAAGCGATTCTGAAGATGCCAGAAGCTCAAGACGAAGGTGTTTGGAAATATGAACATCTGAGGTAAATTCAAGAAGGCCTCTGGGTTCCTTTTAATCTCGATCTTGGTCTTACAAATGTACACAGATGCCAGCAACAATGTCATGCTTCAAAGGATCAATATACATATGTTCGTCGTATATGCTAACCATATTATGCTAAAAGAAATTTTCCTCAACAAGTTTTTGAAAAAACTGCTCCACTTGTTTTTCCTATTCTCTCAAAGTAGTTAATCTTTGGTGGGGCACAATATTATAGGCACAAAGAAGAACTCAAGTCCAGTTATCAAATTGTTGACAAGATCTATGTTACATATTTTCTTTAAAATTTTAAACATTACTAAATATGTTTTATTATTACAGGCAATTTTGTATGGAGCTAAATGGCCTAGCCGTTAGATTGCAAAGTGAGTGCAAACCTGAAACTTGCACACAAATGACTGCGACAGAACAATGGATTTTCCTGTGTGCTGCACATAAAACACCTAAGGAATGTCCTGCTATTGACTACACTCGACACACTCTAGATGGAGCTGCTTGTTTGCTAAATAGCAACAAATATTTTCCTAGCAGGTACCTAACATGTTATCATTGATACCAGTTAAAATTAGATTACTTGAAGTTTGTAAACTGGAGATGCCCATACCTTACTTGAAAAACTATTCTATTGCAAATTTGATTCTAGTATTAGAGTGAATAACTAACCCCTGAACTAGTCTCGTTTTAAAGTCTTGTCTTTAAATAGAAAAAAATCACAAACTAAATATTTCCCAGGTAGCCATCAGGTACTTTAAATGTCAGAATTGAATGTAATGCCAATATGCCAATTGAACTTATGAATTTGTTACAGAGTGAGCATCAAGGAATCATCAGTGGCAAAGTTGGGCTCAGTCTGCCGAAGGGTCTACAGAATTTTCTCTCATGCATATTTTCATCATCGTTCCATATTTGATGCCTTCGAAAAAGAAACTCATCTATGCAAAAGATTCACTTACTTTGTGACAAAATACTCAATAATATCAAAAGAAATTTTGATATTACCTAAGCTTGATGATGAAACACCTATCACTCAACCAGTGGGAGAATCGGAAGCCTGAGATTTAAAGAAAGCTTTCAATAGTGTGAACTACTTGTAACACAAATTGTGTTAAACGAGTGAGTGGCATTTTATTGTAAACATCAAGTATTTAATGATCTGTAATCAGTTGTACCACCTCTACTATCTATGGACCTATTTATCAAATCATAGTAGAAAACATTATTGTAATTAGAGTAAGATTACAAGTTCTCTTTAAATGCTATTGTTTTATAATGGGGTATGTACCAACATTGTTAGTACAATATAATAAAAAAATTGTTATATGCTGCCATTTCAATGTAAAATTTTATGTGACGGATGTGGACTTATAGAAGTTTTTGATTATTACCAATGTTGTTGCATTTGTGAATACCATCTGTATTTGACTGACTCTAATGGTTAATTGACATTGTATCCAGTACTTGTAAAAATATTGTCTTCATAGTTTTTTTAGATTTCTTTATAAAAAGAACCCTACATCCCTACATCAAAGCCTATTATAAAGTTAAGCCTAGTAATTTAATCTATATTTAACAAAATTAATTTCTATAATCCTAAATGCAAAATAGATTCGTTTAGTTTAAAATAAATAAACATAAACTTTGAAAATTGTTTAATAAGTACTTGTACATGTATCTTTGATGGTTTAAAATTACATAAATATTAGATAATAATCATGTTGTGTTTTGTGCTTTCTTTTGTTTGAATGGCCTTTTAGATTTAAATATTGGGATTTGCCTTGTATTACTTGTTTTCAAATCCTCTTGCCAGAATTTCTTCTCATGTAGATTTTGATATCTGAAGCAAACAAAGAATACTTACTTTTGCATATAATGAAATCCTAATTAATACTTGATTAATTTTTGTAGCTTACCCTGGTTGTGCAATGTCCGGAATCATCTCCAGAGAAAGTAATATATGTATTACAGGGATCTGTCTCTTAACAATAATGGTTTCTAGTCCATCTAATTTAGGTTCCCAATATTCTTCGACTCTGAAAATTTTAATTTTTATAAAAATAACCTTAATTTACGAGCTGTTCCCACATGGATGTCAGTCCTGCCTGCCTAACCATTTATCCTGAGATAAAAATATTCCTCCTGGTAATTTCATCTTCTAAATAGTTCAGACATGAATATGTAACAGGAAACTGACATTAAACTTGTAAATTAATCCAATGGAAAAATAGATTATAGTGAATTTTATATTAAACTGTGTAACTAGCATGTTATGCATTGCCTTAAAAAGTAAATCTTTTAAAAATAGAAAATTACCAAATTCTTATATTCATATATATTTCTGGGCGAGATATTTATCCAAGTGTCCACCAACAACCTACCAAAGTTATATCACAATCTGGTCTGGCTGATCTATGGTGGTATTAGGAAACATGGAAAGGATAAGCATACAAATATTACACACCTTTTACATGTTAGTTTTGTAACTTGATGTTCTATAGAAAATTGTCTTTTCAGAATTTCCGCGCAGGATATTGTTTTAGGGACAGCTACTCCAGCACCGCTCCACACCACAGCTGTTGCGGCCTTATCTTGTAGAATACCAGAAGCATGAGACAACAGATTGTTCAATTTACTTCCTCCTTTCACCTGACGATATAACGTTGATATTAAATGAATGCTTCTGAAATTTATATATTATTTAAATCCAAATGCACCCACCTGCATCCAAAGAAAATTTTCGGGCAAATCTTTTATTGGTATTTTATCGCGTTCTAGCTGTTCTTCAATGTTTTTACCCTTATAATAATTTTCCATGTTTATAATTACAGTTTGTAAATTGGTTTGACTGCATAAATACGTAAAGATAAACGAAAAAACACTGAAAAGATGGAATTGAAAAGTTATTTCGCTTTTTATTTTTACATCCTCGTCTGTGCTTTTTATTGACAGTTGACCAATCACAGTTCAGGAATTATGGGGTCATAACTGTAAGTACCTACTGAAACATATGGAGACGACATAATGTTCTATACGAACAATCTGTTAAACAAATATAATTAATATCGATACCTATTGTATTCATAAACCTCTATCTATCTCTTTTTAACAAGGCTGCAATACTGCACGTAAAAAGAGAACAACTTAGTTGACTTAACTATTTTCGGTAACCTCATCAAGTGACGTCATAGAAATACCTAAGTGAAGCCGGCTTACCATTTTGGTTCCACGCTTTAAATTGTCAATGTCAGTGGAATTTGCGGTGTTTTGTGCCAATATTGATAAATTTTGTGATTATGACTTATTCTAACTTGTAACATTCAAAAACATCGTCATAAATAAATTGTTCAGAGACTTTAGTATGTAAATAAGTAAAGTGGAATGACACTACACAAAGGCGCCATATTTGTTTCTCACTCAAAATTGGGCTTCACAGTTTCGTAGTTAAGTCTTCTCCATTAGTTTCAGTACTCAGAGGGTCATACTAACAGTGACAAATTCGTTCGAAAACTTTAGGCTCGTTCTGAAATCCCTCATGTTCCATTTGATGTTGAAGGGTGCGGATTCCAAAAATAGTTCTTAAACCCGCTGAATTTATCTTTTATAGATCCAGCAGGAGACTGAATTCCTTGTAAGTGAAAGGTCCGGGCAAAAGCTGGACCTATCATAAAATAAAAGCATATAACAAGTGATATGGCGTAATCAATGATATTCTAATAAATATCATTGGGCGTAATCAATTTTTTTGTGTGCTAGATAGGTAAGCTGTCTACAGTTGCGTAGCTACATTATATAAGGCTCTAGTGCTTGTAATGCCATGGAATTTTGCCAGTCCTGCTACCCTGAAGTTGTGTGTCTAAGGTTACAGAATTGGAATCTAAAACATACTTGTTTAGCTTGCATTGTATCTTAAATAATATAGGAAATCTGCTTTAATTTTTAAACCTGCTAATATGGGACGACTTATGTTTAAAAATGCTAAAATTAAAATGAAATATAAATATTACTAGCTGACCCAGCGAACTTCGTTCCGCCTAACAGTCAATGACACATAATCGGGTTAAATAAATTAAGATGTAGGTAAGCTATCCTATCTTTCAAGTTGGATCAAACTGCACATGGTGTGCAAATTTAATTAAAATCGGTTAAGTAGTTTTGGAGTCCATCGCGGACAAACAACGTGACGCGTAATTTATATATATTAAGATATTAACTAAATAAATATCAGACTACATCACATACATTTATCTGACGCGTAAGTAGCAAGAACTTGTGTTACAAATATCAGAAAACAACGGCGGTAATATAAATATAAATATGTAGGTAATTAATTATATATTGGATATATCCTGGATTATCTTACATATGGTAACAACAAAGTCAATCGTGTTTATCGTAAGTATATATGCATTACCTGTCGCCTCCAGCAGACGAATAACCCAATAAGCTATAACTATCCAAAATTATGTTATAGTATAACTTTGGGAAAACGAAATTAAAGCCAGCCGTAGATACTTATAAATTATGTAAATGTAGAATCTTTTTAAGGAATTTCGTACTCTTAAGTTTGCTGCACATACTTAGAATGTGGAAAGTTTAATTGATCCCTCTGGCACTTTTTGCCATGCTAATTTTGTGTAAGAAAAATTAGCATGGCAAAAACTTTACTTTTTTTGAAATTAATATCTATGTTTATTACTAGCAGCGCCCCGCAGTTTCACCCGCGTAGCTCCCATCCCCGTGGGAATATGGGGGTATAAAATATAGCCTATTAATAAGTATATAGCATATGACACCCACAAATATTGCGATCCAGAGATTCTACAAACCTCACAAACACACAAACTTTACCTCTATATAAATAATTTTACCCGCATAGTTCCCGTTCCTGTAGGAATATAGGGATAAAATATAGCTTGTTACTTTCGGATAATGTAGCTTTCCAATGGTGAAAGAATTTTTGAAATCGGCACAGTAGTTTTTAAGTTTATTCATTACAAACATACACACACACACACACACACACACTGTACACACACATAAATACAAAAATACAAATCTTTCCTCTTTATATTAGTATAAATTTATTCTATTGCGATTTTTATTATTTTAATTTCATCGCAATTCGTTTCCAGGTATTCATTTAAAGCATGAAGGCATTTTACGATAATTCATTTTCCTTGATCATCTTAGTTACAAGAAGTAATAAATGAACTTCCTCGGATTGGTATCTTATACAGACTGATACTATTGTACATTTATTTCGAAACATGGACTTATTACGAAATCACATTATATACTTAGGTCAAAATCAAGCGCGTTCAAACTTAGTCCCAACATACATATACATAATTGTTACGCATGTTTTGTACTTACAAATATGTAGGTAGATAAATATATTTTATTTTCTGTCCTGAAATAATGCGGGTGCGGCTTAAAGACGATAGGTACTCTTTGTCACAAAAAAACGTAATATCCACTTAAAATCAGCATGGTCGTTCATAAAGGAATTGACACAAGTAGTTTGTTTGCGCAATTATTTACATTATAAGCTAAAGGTTATCGTGTTCGATAGGCTCAAACATACTAATATATTCATTGAAATGAATAATAAATACCACACAGTCGTCAATTACCATTCTTGCTCCATTTTATTTTGCTTGTAACAAGTAATTTGTAAAAATGAATTATTTTCAAATAATTGTTTTAATAAGTAGTTTACCAGTAATTCTATCAGCAAGTGCGCCCATATTGTACGCATTAGATAAGAACTGGATTTGTAACGTAAAAAAGTCGTGCATAGACTGTCTTCGATTAAGCCAATGTTCTTGGTGTGATACGGAGAATAAATGCTTTTCAAGGAAATTACCAAATTTTGAAGATTATTGTATAGATAACTCAACGGAATACAAAAGCTATGGGTGTAAGTATATGTATACATATGTATAGACATTCTAAAACAGGTCGTGTTGTTGTTTCCCGATTACAGACCGACCTAAATTAGTTGCGATAGTATTTGGAAGGTACTTACTTAAATTAAATATCTTAGTATTTTTTTATCAATAGGTACCTATATTTATCAGGACTAGCATATGCAATGGAGATGAAATATTCTGTGAAAGTTCGTTATTTTGAAGATAGGGACTTGAACTGATATACAAGGGCATTTTACGGTATCGGATCGATGTCCACACTGGCGAAGTGGAGAGCGATCGCTAGTCTATGTATGAAATACGGACAAATAAAAAAGTAGGTAGGTATATCTACAACTTCGGCATTTGCAATATGTCTCGTGACCACCTTTAAGCACCTGTTTCTAAATGTTTTTAAATTTATATGCAGCTTTTACAAATTTTCTATATGGGTTTTTTTAAAACCATTTCATCACAAATGTTGGCATCCTTTGTGTTTTTTAATGCGATGCAACGCGTCGTTGACATATTATGGTCAGTTACATTGACTTAATTTGTATCAATGATGATGTTAGGAGTCACCTTTTACTTGTCAGTGTAGCGCACTTGTTCTATTGTCTACAGATACACAAATTTAATTTCAGTGAGCTTCTTAGATAACGCGATGTGTGTGTGTGCTGGCGGGACCCTGCCGGAGGACTGCTACCCACCGGGCGTGACCGAGGGGCCCAAATGCACCGGGCGCGGGGACTGCGTATGCGGCCGTTGCAGTTGCAGTATTGAACCGGATCCTGATCACCCGAATAAAGTATGCTTTCAGTCAAAAACAAGAAAGCTTTCTACATTATATTAAGACGACCGCGTCGAAAGTGGGGAAGTCTGAATCATTATCTAAAAAAACCTTTTCGATACGAAGTGGCGCGGATTCGAGTCCCTCGTTGGGACAAACAGTTGTTGATGAATTCGTTGATTTTGGTTTCCAAAACAATAGTGCTTCACTAAGGTGCTTAAGCTACTAACGTATTTATTTACTTAGATATTAGAATAGAATGCTTTTGTCATTTAAGGTGAAAATTTTAATTAATTTTTCAGATGGTGTTGGGTGATTATTGCGAATATGATAACTTCTCGTGCGACGGTCCAAGATGCAACGAGGGGCCGTATTTACATAATGATTCCAATAACATAACAAACTCGACCTTGGTTGCATCTGAAGAGTAATTTCTTGAATCGGTACCTAAGCACTATTAAAATTTAATAGTACTTACCTACGTATGATGTAGAATTGTAAAATTAATTATTAATAGCATGATAATTAGGTTGTAGAATTGTAATAAGTAGCACAATTGTAGATGTTTTTATGACTAAAAAGTATACCTAATGTGTAACTAAGTAACATGGCACCGTCATTGTAGTTTGCTTTATGACTACTTTACAATACAAATGCAACTTAAGTTCTGAGCAAATCTTACTGTAGTAATCTTATTGTATTTGTTATTAGTCATGCTAATAAGAAGCTGAAAATGACAATGCCACGTACAATATAATATTATATATCACTAGTAGTAAATAAATAGTGTAAGGGGTGGGGCATGCTTGTTAATATACATAAGTGCACTGATAACCCAAAAGCTTGACAGTAGGTAGGTAATGATTGTACCTACTTATAGACAAATTGGATTAAGGTTACATGTCCATAAGTAATTATCCAAATGCGCAGGTTTCCTCAGATATTTTCCCGTATCGCCGAGGAAATGCTCACAATACATACACTCACTTACACTCACGTTCTGAATAATCCAGGCACGAGATCCTTAGAAATGAAACAACACCCCTAGCAGGTGAGGCGCTCATCCTAATTTGCTGAAATACTGCTCCTTGGAAAAAATATTCATATCAAATTAAAAGTTGAAGGAGTTCATTGAGCGGGTGCGCTATAAAGAAAAGTCAGCGGTGGCGTTTCGAGGAGGCGCCGGAGCGAGGGCCGTGGCTTCAATTAGCGAATTGATATGAGCGCGCCTGTCGCGGATGGCTCATCGCTCTCGAGTGGCTGCCCGTTATGGTTACGCGAAATTAGATTTCAACGAGTCTATTTTCTCCTCCACTACGGCTCCACCTTTTATTTCCTCGAGATCTATCGAGAGCGTCCCGAGAAAGTCGTGTCTGCTCCCGTCGTCTGGATAAAACAAAAACGGGGTCGGTCTTTTTTCGCTTTTCCTCTGTAAAAAAATCTAACTGTGGTAGAACTATTTTTAATTTTTTACCAAGTTAATTTAAGGGACAGTAAAATTATGTTGAGAGAGCTAGGTATGAGCTGCGGCTTGTTGTCACAAGGCTTTTCTAAATATTTTGTTAAAATCATCGATCGTAGTGTAATTCATTCTAATATGTACAATTTGTATTTAATAAAATTACTTTACCAAAAACCATATCAATGCCTCCTATGCAGTAAGTAGGGTCATGAGTTTTAATTAAAATAGTTTATATGCCATTAGCACTTCGCTAATCAGATCTAATAAAACACCCTAATACTTATCTGGAATCCAAATTCCTATCTTTAAAATATTTTTTACGTCCTTACGACCTTAAGCGTGGATGACGTCTATTATAATAGACCTCAATGTATGATTATTATTAATATGAAAGCTCTCCTACTAAAAAGCAAACATAATGTAGTTAAGTATAAAATTTAATAAAACTGTATGGCATACTTCACGGCGTATTTAATTTTCCATGCGGCTTGCATACATTTTACGTTAAAAACAGCTTTTCTGTAATAATAACTGAATTTGCGTTCAATAATTGTGGCGAAATGATATGCCAGGAGGAGCCCGCAGCTCCAATTCAATTAGGGAAGGAGCGCCTAAATTGTTTTACTGTCGATCACCAGGCGGCATTCGCAACGAGTTGGGCCTCGCTATCCTTATACCTTATACTTAGACTTGCTGGAACAAGATGACGACATTCCATGGTAACTAAAATTCAGCATCATCTGCATAATTAATATTTCTTGATGTGTGTGCTTCGTTCATTGCTCCTATATGACAACACGCTAATTTTGAATAGGAGCGACGCAGTGCAATGGGCGTGTGTGTGATGTAGGTACTACACTCTCTCTACACACCAGCAGATTTTTTGTTTATTTCTTTGTTTTGCACTCAGTCAAACATTAGTAAGTAGCTGAAAAAGTATTTCTTAATTAATATTTTTTAATTTTATTTTTTGTCCTAATGCATATTATGCAAACGTGGTTGTGGACAGAAGGCATTTTGTATATAAGTAGTTAACGTTTCGTTCTGATACAGCAATGCAACTCTAAATGAGAAGTAGATATCTACAAAATTGATTAAAAAATCGTTTGAAAAACCATGGTAAGTTTATACTTATGTCTTCGTACGCGGAAATTAATAGAAATACGGTTGAGCATCACTTATTGTTATCTGGACAATTAACTGTTACCTACTCGTAATGATAGCCGTTACTAGAGAGGAAATAAAGTCTGTAAGTACCTAATAGAATAATAATAGATTTTTTGGATCATAGCAAACAATTATGCGTGAGGAATTTCTGTTAAAGTACGTAGATAGTTAATTGATTAGTTAACAATTAAACAGGTGTTTGGTGTTCTTTTGTTTATTCATAGATTCATTTCGCGCATTAATGTTCAAAAATGTTGGCCTCCAAAACTAGTTGCGATGCAAAAAAAAATACCAAAGTAATTTAATAAATAATAATTATACATCACTTCGCAGCACAGGTACCTTCCTACACTAAATTTACATCATTGTCTTCACATAGGTACCTATATAAAAATATCAAAACGTATTAAAACTAAAACGACTAAGCTATCCGAGAAACTACCCTCAGTGGAGTCCCTACCAGAATAATTACTTTCACAATATGATACACGTCAAACGAAAATTGACTCAACGCGAATAATGACTCGGAGAAGACGAAATTACTATTGAATAATTCGAGCTAGGACGTGACCTGCGTTATAAGAATGGAATAAGATGTGAATGGCGTCTAGTAGATATATACTGCATAATAGGGGAGGAGATCACACATAATAATATGGCATTGGTATTCCGGAGTGGGGAAGAATGCGCGTTCCGGGCGGGCGGCGACTACCCGGCGTGCGCGCCGCGTGGCTCGTGCGCGCCCGCTCGCATCGCCTAGTCTCGCCAGCTATCTGCACAGTTCACTAAACGTGCCAGCAAAGCGGTTCTACCAATAAATACGAATACGGTTTTTTTTTTGGCTCTGCACGATTTGTGCATTGGCCACAGACATTGGGTAGGTTTATGACTGTTGAAATTGAATTTGTAGTGAAGGAGGAGAGTGGCTGTATAGATTGATAACTGGCTGAATTGGGCTGAATAGTCAGAATCTGCAAGTTGGAAAAATGACATTCTGAGAATTAAGTGTAGTATTGTATAAAATACCAATCTAATATCTATCTACAACACTATCATGTTAACAATCATTGTATCAATGCTGATGCTGAAGTAGCAAATGCATTTGAAGAATACTTTTCGAGCATCCCTGTCAAAATTACTAATAAACTGAATTCTTGTCCACGTACAGCTCAATCTCTACTCAAAGCCAATGTAAGGCAGTGTCAAAATTCTTTTAGCTTCACCCACATCAATCACATGACAATTTTGAAATACTTTAATGATTTGAACCTTAAGAAAACAGAGGATTTGTGGGGATTCTCGGTAGATGCATTAAAAACTATTATATCTACTATTTCCCCTCACTTAGCGTTTATATTTAACAAGTGCGTAGATACAGGCTGTTTTCCAAATTTAATGAAATTTAGTAAGATTGTACCCTTATTCAAGGCAGGGGAAAAAAGTGACCCATCTAATTTTCGACCAATTTCTATTTTGCCAGCACTTAGCAAAATTTTTGAAAAAATTATATTTAGTCAATTAACATCTTATTTTAAACAAAACAATTTTTTACATACTAAGCAATTTGGCTTCACCAAAGGCAGATCTACTACTGATGCGGGAGTGACACTTGCTAAACATATTTTTGAGGCTTGGGAAAATAAACAGGATGCTATAGGTATTTTTTGTGATTTGTCTAAAGCTTTTGATTGTGTTAATCATGAAACCTTAATTTTGAAATTACAGCATTATGGTATCTCAAATGTTGCATTAAGTTTATTAGACTCATATCTTAGTAATAGAACACAAAAAGTTTGTATTAATGGAATTAACTCTCCTGGCGCCCCTTTACTAATGGGGGTGCCCCAGGGCTCTATATTAGGACCATTACTGTTTTTAATTTATATAAATGACCTTCCGTATTACACCGAAGGCCTATGTGAGACAGTTTTATTTGCAGATGACACCTCCTTAATTTTTAAAGTTGACAGGCAGAAAAATTCATATGACGATGTAAATAATACTCTCTCACAAGTTATGCATTGGTTTACTGTTAATAATCTGCAACTTAATGCAAAAAAAACCAAATGTATTAAGTTTACAATGCCGAATGTTAGACAAGTTAGTACTAATATAATAATTAATAATGAACATATTGAACTTGTTGACTCCACAACTTTTTTAGGCATGACCATAGATTCTAAGCTACAATGGGGTCCTCATATATGTGCCCTGGCAGGGAGGCTTAGTTCAGCTGCATACGCAGTTAGGAAAATTAGGCAACTGACCGATATTGAAACGGCGAGGCTAGTTTATTTCAGCTACTTCCACAGCGTTATGTCATACGGTCTATTGCTATGGGGCACCGCTTCTGATATACAAACCATATTTGTGTTGCAGAAGAGAGCCATTCGATCCATATATGGCCTTAGACCTCGTGACTCACTTAAGGAAATATTCAAAGAGATAAATATATTGACCGTAGTTTCCCAGTTTATATTTGATTGTATTATCTATGTTCATAAAAACTTAGATGAATTCTATAAGAAATCTGATTGTCATCAGTTTAATACGAGAAATAAACACAAACTCGCCGTTCCAAAACTCAGGCTTAATAAGATTAGTGGTTCATTTGTAGGTCTAAGCATAAAAATATTTAATAAACTGCCTCAAAATGTTATTGAATTACCCACGCATAAATTTAAGTCTTATATTAAATCATGTTTAATAAGAAAAGGTTACTACAAAATAGATGATTATTTAAATGATAAAAATGTTTGGACAAGATGATCTGCTCGCATGCACAGTGAAATTTTTAGTCATGTTATTTTAATGTACCACATATTAGAGATATGTAAAACATGTTTTTAAAAAAAAAGGCTATCTGTTGAGTTTCTTGCGGCACCTGTTCTCACCAGGCCATTCACGTCGAGGTGCTGGTAGGGTAAAAAAGTGTGACGTGCAAAAGAATTTGTTACAAATCTACTTGCAGAAATAAATAATTTCATTTCATTTCATATCGCTACACTCAAAAGGGTCAGTCAACATTTTCTTCGGCTGATTATATCTTTCTTAATAAATAAAGAATAGATAGATGGGTATTTATATAACCTAAATATTTTTTTAAGAAAAGCATTTCAGTTAGTACATTTTTTTTTTTAGTTACGACTTTGCAAAATAAAGATTAATCCATAAAATATTTTTGTAATATTTAAAAAGTAGGTACATCAATATGTCAGGGGAGATTTTGATATTTATTTAAGAGATGTATGATTGGGTAGGTAGATATTCTTCGAAGTTATATTTGTTATCTATTTATCATATTTTTATAAAATAGCAAATAAAAAGTCATTCTGATTCGGAGTTAAGATGTGTTGATCGATAAGATGAGGTGACTTCTGGTTCGTATATGAAAGAATCCTTAGCTGTTCTGAACCTTTCACCTTTGAGCGTGATCCCTCTAAGGACCATATATTTCTCTTACTGTTCATAAGTACTTAATTGTGCCCACTTTTAAATCGACGCTTTGGAGATTGGACCTATCGCAATTTGAAAATAAGCACGCATTGGTGTCGCCGAGACGAGTTTGCTCAAACATTTACATTGAACTCCACTGATACAGAAATCTTTAGTAAGGTTGAATTATTCGGACGGTATGAAATATGGATCACTAAACTTCATCTCTTCCTGTTCGTAGATACTTATCTATACTTATAATAAATCTGTAGAGAGGTCAATTCTGTACATGAAATATATTTTCAAAATAACTATCAGGGGGTGATTAGTGATCAATACTGATGCCAAAAATGCAATCAGTAAAATTTTTGTCTGTCTGTCTGTCTGTCTGTCTGTCTGTCTGTCTGTCTGTCTGTCTGTCTGTATGTTCCTTATAGAAACAAAAACTACTCGACGGATTTTAACGAAACTTTGTACAATTATTCTTCATACTCCTGGGCAGGTTATAGTATACTTTTCATCACGCTACAATCAATAGGAGCAGAGTAGTGAAGGGAAATGTTGGGAAAACGGGAGAAGTTACTCCATTTTTTAAGCTTCCGTGTGCACCCTTAATGGTTAAAGTTACATAGAAATCATGTATGACGGAAATAGTCTTTATAATATTAACCATAAACGCGGGTGACACCGCTGGCACAGCTAGTTCAGTAATAAAATGTTAGACATTTAAATATACGTAAATGAATTATGTTTGATACCTTAACATACTAAAAATTAAAATACAAGTAGGTAGTAAACTTTTCTGGATATATAACACTCGAAGATGAGTGATGTGACTATAAATTTTGTAGGTTTGTTTACGTTTGACTATTTTTCTAGTCACTTCACATGTTTGTAGATAATAGATATTATTTATTACTAGCTGTCACTCGCGTTTATGGTTAATATTATAAAGACTATTTCCGTCATACATGATTTCTATGTAACTTTAACCATTAAGGCTGCACACGCGACGGAAGCTTAAAAAATGGAGTAACTTTTCCCGTTTTCCGAACATTTCCCTTCACTACTCTGCTCATATTGATTGTAGCGTGATGAAACGTATACTATAACCTGCCCAGGAGTATGAAGAATAATTGTACCAAGTTTCGTTAAAATCCGTCGAGTAGTTTTTGTTTCTATAAGGAACATACAGACAGACAGACAGACAGACAGACAGACAAAAAATTTACTGATTGCATTTTTGGCATCAGTATCGATCACTAATCACCCCTTGATAGTTATTTTGAAAATATATTTCATGTACAGAATTGACCTCTCTACAGATTTATTATAAGTATAGATTAAGTAGGTATCTAAGAGTTTTATACATACACATCTAGTTAGAATGATTAGAGTAAGTTCATATTTCTATGTGATGAAACGTCGAAGAACTGTATGTATATAGCTAAACTACTTAATACGGAGGTAGTAGTGTCAAACAATAATTTATTCTAGGAAGCAGCAAGCACAAAATCGTGCGATTAACTGGTCGGGGAATTCTAGTAATCTAACTTTCCTAGTTTCTATATTCCTATTACAAGTGATATTCTGTATGTATAAGAGATTAATTGAGGTGTGTGCATTCCCTTAAGACGTATGGAAAAGTAAATATAATTTCTTTTATAAGAATTTCATCTAAAATCTTACTTAGGTACTCCCATGTATGCTATATGTTTCTGTGCATCATTCGGACATTTAATATTAATTTGGTGATATTTGGTGTTAATTCATTACACGAATGTTTGTCCTGGGTGGGGATCGAACCCACAACTCTTGGCACATGGGGCAGCGGCACTACTGAATGAGCCATCGAGCCAGTCGAAAGTTAGTAGGTAGTAGTTAGTTTTTCCACTTTCAAATCACAAAAATGCTATAAGGAAATGAATATATGTGTTCATAAAAACTGTAACTACACTCGAACGGAATTAATATTGTCTAGTATTTTTTATATAAAAAAAGAATTACATTTCTAATTTCGTTTAGTACACTATATATTCGTAATTAATGAATGTTTCTAATTATCGAAAATTATAGATATTCAACTTGTTGCACTTCGCCCGATAATAAAACCATTAATAGTTTGAGAGTCAGCCAAAATGGTGTAACAGCCTCGTAGTCGATTACGCTACGGCGAGAAATTTTGATGCTACGTTCGTAGATGAGTTCGTCTAACGCTGGAGTTCCGTGGATGAGCAATAAAAATATTTATGAACTTTGCAAAAGTATAGATCGACCGTTTCGAATTTGTGTCACGATGTCATGGAACTTGTACCCGCACTCCAAAAGGTATCTAAGGTACCTAAGTAGGTAATTTAGATTTACGTGATTGATTGAATATCGTGTACATATTAACATCCAACTTTTTAACTTTTCCATTACAAACTATTTACGAAAACAATTTTCTATTTTACGGTGGCATTGTAAGTGTGATGAAAATAACATTTGTTGTGAAGGTTCGGTTCGTCTAGCTGTTTCAATTTCAATTTAATGCAAGGCTAATGGGTAAACTGTGTCGGAAGCGGGTAGAGGAGTGTCCATCGTTCTAAGGCTGGTTTAGGCTATTCGGTAAAGGCGCTTTCGCCAGGGTCGTCACTGTGCAGGTTTAAGTAGTGTTGAAAGATACTACTTCAGTTATCTTTAGGTAAGCTTTTACTAGGTAAGCTGACTACAGATAACATTGGTGATTTACTTATCTCATAAAGTAGTCATTCTATTAAACGTTTTCTGACCTAAGCTCTTGACTGGGAATTAAAGAGGCCTCGCAAAGATATAGCCGACTACATTTGCTCTAACGCTGACAATGTACCAGGTAGAATTTTGTAGCAAGCATGTTCGTGCATGTTCGTTCGTTCGTTCGTTCTTAGCGATGAGATTAACTTTGTCAGCTCATTGTATAATGTATGAATTTATTACTTATGAATACTTATTGGAACTTTGCCTTGACTGCTAAGTATCTATATATCAATACGTGAAGCATAAACTTTGTACCCCTTTTTATGAGAATAACAAGGACGGAAGAGTATGAGATTTGGTACAGTTAAAGTTTATATGGAGAAGTGCAGCAAGTTAATATTTCAATAAATAATAAAAAAAAATTAAAGTGATAATGGTCGAATTTCGGCCAATGGGCGATCACTAGTCATAATAAAGAGATGTTTAAGATCAGGGTTTCCCAACCTTTATTCCACGTAGGCTCCCCGGACCAAAAATTATATTTTCATGCTCCCCCTAGGTGTTCAAAAATAATAATTTTACTGTTTTTTATTTACCTACGCATTGAATAGATTTCTTTTTATTCGGAAAAGCAAACTTATCTATTATGCTAAAATTTCCCTTCGCCCCCTTAGGGGGCGTGCCCCCCTGGTTGGGAAGTCCTGTTTTAGATGGTTCTACAATTGAGTTTCAGTCATAGGTGACTATACATCAGCATAGTACTTACCTGGTTACTGGGCCCTCGAGGCACAGGCGGGCCTGGTAACCGGAGCTACAATTTTGAGGGTTGAATATTCATGCAGCCGCACTCGCCGGCTCTTGACGAGCGCGCCTTTTCGCCCAATCTTCAACTGCTTAAAAATTTAAATCGCTTCAGCAAATTTGGCTCCTTATCCGTCAGGTGGTCAAATTCCCAGTTCAGTATACATAATTCGGTATATCTTTAGAAGTTACTACTGGCTAATTAGAGGTTATTTTATTTTATTTAATAATTGTGCTTGTATTGTACATTACTACTAAAAGGTATTTGAAACTAAAAAGGTATTGTTTTAGGGTATGAAGTTTAGCTTTTAAGATACATCTCTAATTATAATACCTAATAGGTAACGTTGACGGAGCTATGGACATATAACGATTCCTACGGCTCCCACCACTCGAGCAATGAGGAGCGCCGCGGGGTTTAGTGGGTATTCCCGTCCCTGCACAGGGCGGGTGAGTCCCACACACCACGTCGTTCCCCGGACGGCGTGAAGGTGCGCAAATGCATTCCCCGCGTAAAAAAAGGTAATGTTGACAGACCGTTAATTATGACACGAGCACCTGATAACTAACCAAACACCGCGCGTTCGAATCCCTTTATAGGCAAATAAACGTTCGCGTGGTGAGTGCACATGATCATTTGTACTCTATTCATGTATGTTTATAATTAAATCATTTGTGAGCTCTTAAAAAAATAAAAAAAATAATAGGTATGTATCTTTATTTAGTAATGTATTTAATGATGGTTTGCATGGGAAATTAGTTTTACGTCGCTATTTGATTGTGGTAGTTATCAATTTAACAATGAATTTAACGTTTTTAGTCTGTACTAATACTGTAAAGATAAAAGATTTGATTGCTTGTTTGCATTGAATAGGCTCCGGATCTACAGGACAGATTTAAAAATATCTTTAACCAATTAGAAACTTCTTTAGCAGCGAGTAAAATAGGCTATATTTAATCCTCATATTCCCACGGGATCGAGAACTACGCGGATGAAACCGCGGGGCGGTGCTAGTTAAAAATATATTATGAGCGCATAATACCTACTATTATAGTTTGTCAATAAGTGGAAAGGCGAAAGAACAAGATAATCATTTTACCTTTTCTGATTAAAAAAAAATACCTAAGATGAAATATTTCATATTTGGAGACAACTCGTTACAAAAGTACTTTATTGACTTAAACTCCTAACAAGGCCAACTCAAAATCCAAATTTAAACAATTTATCGTTATCAATTGAAGCTTATTATAATTTACCAATGATTTATGTATAATACCTACTTATATTTAAATTTTTAAAGCGGCAAAAAGGAAATCATTTAGATTAGGCCCAAAACCAAAAGTGCCGATCAAGAAAAAATAGTTGTGTAATTTCTAATATTCCCTTTGACGAGTACTTACCTATCGTGCCGACACCGACATACCGCGCGAGCGGCATAGGTTTATTGGCAATGTTGCTAGCATGTGATGACAATCGTCTGGCTCATAGATATTTTAGTTAGACTAAATGGATATTAAGTTAGTATGTCAATAAAGGTCTTAGCGGACCCCGATTAAGCGCGGGACATAACGCTAGAAGGATTATGAGGATGATGATGTCAATAAAAACTTGTTTTATTTTTGCTAGTAAATTACAATTACGGGCTTTTGACCAGTGTGTTGGACTATGTCATAGCCTTCTCTAGGTCTAACTGTCACAGAGAGGTTAGCATATTTATATCATTGATAAAATATCTTAAAACCTTATTGCTATTCTATTAATATTTGTCAGTAAAACTTAGTTTCATTTGCCGTCATGTCCTTTTAGGGGTCAAAGTTACGATAACGTCATGTAGGTAATGAAATGATCGGATCAACGTGGCCAATCATCTGAACCATATTGTTTCGGCACTTTAGTTTTTGGGCCCAAGTTAGTATGAAACGTGAATGATCTCCTTTAAGTAAATACTAATTTTATGATCATCATTAGAAAGAAACCTTACACACATAAGTGCGTTTATCACAAATCCAAATTCATTGATGTTATTTAATATCTACACAGGTAAAAAAAGTAATAACAAAAAAGGAAAGTTGAATTTAAAACAATTGAAAATATTTATAACAATTAATAATATAACCTACCTATCAATTTGATTGTTTGACCGCTTAGCTTTTGAAATATACCCTATTTCTCAATTAAAGATTGGTTGTGCGAGGCGATGTGAACAGTGGATACTTACGGCTAGCATTCAGCTGACATAATGAAGTGGCTTCGAGGGCGGGGGCGGGATCGGCGCCGGCCGCGGGCGGCGGCCGCGCCATAGGCGAAGCGGGTTCTACCGAGTGGGGTCCGTCTCTGGAATGCTGGGGTCCATGTCATCGCATGTCATACCATCTTTACTTTTGCAGCACGCAATAAATATTTGTCTCTTAATTTAATTGATGTTTTAATGACGAGCTTGACACTTCTTTCATATTTTTTTATCTAACCCAACCCAGTCTTATTTTTAGCTGCTGCTCCATTGACTGTGCTAGCCCCTTGCGTATTGCGGGTGGGGTGATGTAAATTAATGTGCCCACATTAATTAACATTATCATGCCCGCAATCTGAACAATCAAGGCATGCTTAATTGCCGCTTCAAATGAAGCATAAGTATATTGAGAGGACAATAAATATCTATTTATCCATTATCATGAATCCACATATGTACAAGGGTATGTATGTTAATTAATATTGCATTATTTTATACCCTTAATTAATAAATTATAAAATTGAATTTATAAACGGCAAAATGATCATGTTCATAACACGAATGTTTGCCCCTGGTGGTATTTGAACCCTTCATCTACGGATTCTTAGCAAGACTTAATCAATAGATTAAGTAGCCAATCATATAATTAGAATCGTTTGATAGGCTGCTTAGTTATTAGAAACAACTAGATTCTCTAAAATGTAATCTATTTTAGCAATGACGACTGAACTATTACCATCATCGCATAAATTAAGCAAAACTGAAACCGCTATCGCGTGTCACTCACGCGAGTATATATGATGCGCCCAAGAACGTTCACCATGCCTTCACGCTCGCTTCCACGCCCACCCGCGCACCCTCCCTCTCGACCACCGGAGTGCTGCCTTCGCCGTCGCCGAGTCAGCCGGAGGCCGCCGCGGCGCTGACACCGCAAACCCGTCCGACTTATGCACTAACATCACTCGCTAAAGTTCAACCGACACCATGGACGTCGAGGAGTTCCGCGTACGGGGCAAAGAGATGGTGGACTACATCTGCACGTACATGAACACACTGCGGACGCGGCGGGTGACTCCGTCCGTGGAGCCAGGGTACCTGCGGGCTGCGCTGCCGGCCGAGGCGCCGCAGCACCCCGAGTCCTGGGACGATGTGATGAGCGACGTGGAGTCGAAGATCATGCCTGGCGTCACCCACTGGCAGCACCCGCGGTTCCACGCCTACTTCCCTTCGGGCAACGGTTACCCTTCCATCCTCGGCGACATGTTGTCAGGTGGCATCGGCTGCATTGGTTTCTCATGGGTAAATATTTCCCGTTTTATATTATAGATCCTACCTTTGTTTAGATTTACTTACAAAAATATTAAAAGATATATACCTACATATGAGGAGAATGCACTTGTTCATTAATAATAATGATTAAGTAGATATAATAAAGTGACACCGCATAACGCTTAAATTAAATACGATAATGTAGCCACACTATAGCTAGGTAGGTACTCTTAAAATCACTTTTTTAAAACTATTAAACAATTTTTTTCTCTCAATATTGACAATCCAAGGATTTTTACATACTTACATTTAAAATACTTGAAACTAAGTAAGTAGGTACTCCATGTAAAATAGAAACTGATAGAATTATTTCAATTCAATTTACCTATTAACTGCAATTTGGTGGTACAAATTGCTGGATATAATCATAGGCATTTTTATGTTCCGAGAAATTTAAGTTTAACTATTGCGGAACTTTCCCAATCGTCTCAGCAACAACCTTAAGAAATACTATAAAAAAATTTCCAGCAAACAATTAATATAATATATAATATCTCAGATTACAGGTAATCTGAGTATAATATATATAAGTACCACTTTAATTAATCAACATTTTGCAAAATTTAAAGAGTTAATGTTTTTTCAACTAAATGCCAAACTTGCACCAATAAGCCGTGTAATAATAATCAATATCAATCCTTTTATAGTATTCACCATCAAAAAAATTTCAATCTAAGTACATAAACTGGACATATTTAATTAAAAACATTACAATCGGTAAAATTTTGTTGTATTCGGCTATTTTAGTTTCCTTATAATATTATACCTACATATAATAAAATCTCACAAAAATGTTAATATCCGCAAAAAGATGCCTTCGTTCATTTAAAGCTTGCGAGCCGTTTCATCTTGTTCGTGTTCTTGCCTTTGACGAATACCGGCATGAAAATTTGGTATTTTAGCTTTATATTCTTATTTAAATTAGTTATTCATTTCAAAACAAGGCTTCTACAAGCACAATTATTTTTACCTTTCTTCTGTATTAAAATTATAGAGCCTAAATATCTCAATGTATGAATAAGTAGGATTATATGTGTAGTGTCTAATTTTATTAGTAAGAGCTTTTTCATGCCTTTTAAAGACATTATCCGGAGTGACCGATGAGTTCCCTGATTGATCGATGACTAGAATGTGTCCGAGATATTCTGTATCGTGTAAAAGTGGTGTCGGTTGATATGAATAGCAACGATAAAAATGTGGCGTAATTAGTAAAAGTGAAAGCAAAGTTAATTACAATTACTTAATTTAAGATTAAAAATTTAATCTTAGTTTAATGAAAGGAAACTGATAAAATGCACATAATATATTAGTGTATTAATACATATTTCAAATGATATCAAACGCAAATAACACAAGTCATTGAGACAAATTACCCAAAAATTCATTAAGGTAAAGCTTAATATGGAGTTGGCTGTCTGTTTTACATTACTCGTCTGTGTTAAAAACTAACCCACAGACGAGTAATGAACTCACCTAAGACTTCAATACCTACCTAGGAAAATGAACACGATTCATTGGTTATTTTGATGTCCTTTCGACACAGAAACTCATTGTCGTCACAAAATACCGATCGTTTTGCTGTCTTTTAGAGCATATCATTTGATTCATATTTTAATGATTTAAAGATAGATTTCAAAAATCTCTCTGCTTACCGCGCTATGAAAGTGGCGTGAAGTTTAGTTTAGTTTAAGTTTAAAGATAGGTGAATGTCAAAATTTGAGTAAAAGACACATATATGAAAGATGTATAAGAAAGATAATGCTTGATAGCTTAAATATTATGTTCATAACATAATTAATCGGGGATCGACTAGCTTGTATTGTTTAGTAATCACCCATAGTGTTTCTAGTTGTAAAGTTAACAGACGCTTAAGGAATCGTCAATGACATCGAATGCAACAGTATTGATTACTCTGTAATCGTCGTTTTAAATAACTAATGCACTTTGTGGTCTGCTTTAGTCGTTTTTAGGAAAATAATCGTTATAGATCACGCCACAAGGACGTATATCGCAGGTTCAATGCAATGTATTCTTTTATAGGTGAGTGAATACGTATCTATACGTCAAAAATACATGCACAATACATTGTGCGTCAGATCTTTTAAATAACTTTTTATTCTAATATATTCTCTAAATATATAGCGCACTAGCTTTTGCCCGAAACTTCGTCTGTGTAAAATTCGGTTTATTACATTAACTATCGAATGTCCTATGGGATCTTTAAATATTTCCGGGATAAAAGTGGCCTATGTTCTTTCAAGTAAGTAGTATGCTAAGTTAAATAAAAGCAATGTATCAGATTAATATAATGGTCAATAGTTTATTTAATTTTTTTCTTATTAGGGAAACAAACGGCAATTTTCATTCATATCATAATCACATAAACAGAACCTATATATCGTGACGCCCGCAATCCCCGAAGGGGTAGACAGAATTAAGAGAGCAATGTGCTCTTTTAACCACACTTCGTCAAAAAATTCAGTTGGGTTAGGAAAATTGTGAAAATAGTGACAAATGGCTATCTCGTTGCCTACATAATCAAAAACCCAATACCCAATAGATACACTATTAGTCTCTTTTACGACACGCTTTCACAAGGAATATAGGTGGCACATTGTTACTAACATAGAACAATTACTTAATATTTGTCATAAATAGTCTTTACACTGGTATCTAAAACAGTCTATTAAACATATTAGGTACGTAATGTATTCAAACCTAGGAACATCCTAAAACAGAATAATACGGAAGATAGAACAAAAGGCCCAGCTCGCTATACACAATGTGGTGCTGGTTCCTACGCTAACATATGGACGCGAGAGTTGGGTATGGCAGAAGGAGCATGAAAGTAGAATAAGCGCGGTCGAGATGCGTGCGCTTAGGTATAATCTGCGGTGTATCGCTCACAGATGCGTTCGAAATGATGATGTAAGAAAAAAATTGGGTCTGAAAGACAGCGTCGGAGTCAAGATAAAAAGAGGCATACCCCGGTGGTTCGGACATGTGGAAAGTATGGATGACGAAAGATTGATTAAACATACTTATATATATATATATACAATGCGAAAGTGGAAAGATGTAGGAGCCGCGGAAGGCCCAGGCTCACCTACCACGACCAGATTGGTCGTGTGTTAACAGAAGGTGATGTTAGGAGTCATAAAAACCGTAGAGTGTGTAAGAAAAAAAGATTCAATCATGAATGTTGAAGAAGCAAGTGAGATATGTAAGGATCGTGCCGTATGGCGTTCGGTTCTCTCTGCCTACCTAGCTAGGGAAGTGGCGTGAAGTTTAGTTAGTTAGTTTATTTAACGCAGGAAGCATTAAACAAACATTAATATGACAACGTTTAGAAGTATACAATTTTATGGTGTTAGGCACAAAACCGTTACACAAGTAACTAGATAGTAGATACGGCTACTAGAAATAAAAAAGTACCTATTATTTGATTTCACGTTGCTTCTCCACTCCAACGTGACACTTTTTCTATAGATATAGATGCAACATAACTATTAATTAATACTGATTTGCCTCACTTTTACATGGCTAAAGTTAGCGAAGAATATCTACACGGACAACCCAGAAGACAGTTAAAAGAGAAATAAACCGTCATAAATAGCCTTTTCTTTCAGGACAGATATCGCCAATTCGTTTCCACTTCTTTTTATTTTTTCAATGATCCTTGTACTTTTAATTACAAAAAAACTAAATAGCTAACAGATAGCGCTGAAGCCAGTTTATTGCGGCTGTGTCGGGCAAATAGCACATAACTTGATTTATTAGCCAGGCAAGGTTTTACTGGCTTTAATCGCGCGGCATCGATTCTCTTATAGAATTATGGGCCTAGTCCTAATGTTAAGTAGTCGCGGTAACCTGTACACAAATGCTAAGTAAGTACACCAGATGTATCACGGGTACATTGTCGAACTAGCAATGGGACTGGGCATTCTTAGCTGTAACTCACAAAGCAGGAGAATTGAATAAAATACCTGAATATTGTATTCTGTAAGTACCTTTCCTTTCGGTTCGGGTCAGCCCATTCATGCAGTAGGTATTCTGTGCTTGTTTGAAGCGTGATCCTTCCAGAAACTTCGTAGCAGGAGGTAGCAAATGCTATTTGTACTTTGGGGAGTCGGAAATATGTTTCAGGTAGCTTTTTGGTAGGCATTCAGTTCGCCAACCACTTGGCGTTCACTTAATACGGCACTGGCACTGTGCCTTGTAAGCAGTAATTTAGGTACTTACACTTCGTTTACAGGCAGCGAGCCCGGCCTGCACGGAATTGGAAATCATCATGCTTGACTGGATGGGTATGTTAAATGATATTACCTATTTTATTTATTTGTAATTAAATGCTACATAGATGTGAAATCTATACTTTATCGATACTAATAATATAAAGCTGAAGAGTTTGTTTGTTCGTTTGCTATAACGCGCTAATCTCTAAATCTCGGAACTACAGGTCCGATTTGAAAAATTATTTCAGTCCAAATAGCCCATTTATCAAGGAAGGCTATATAACATTAACTATAAACGCGGAATTTTATAAAAAAAAAAAATCCCCATATCTATCAAGTTGGGGAAATTTTTCATAATCTCTAACATTCCCGAAGGGACCGGCAGAATCAAAGGGATTGGAAGTCCCTTTAAGTACTTTTTGCCGAAAATAAAACTTATTAGGGTTAGACGGAAACCTATAAAAAAATCTGAGAAGTGGAATACAGTAAGATGTGAATTAATGCTGAATGCTTAATTAATTTTTTCAGGAAAAGCGATTGGTTTACCGCCAGCGTTTTTAGCGCTCGAGGAAGGGAGTAAGGGTGGTGGTGTTATAGAGGTGATTTTTGTAAATACCTAAAACACAAATTTCTATAGTATAGATGATTTGCAAAACGATAGTTAAGTAATTAATATGACCACTGAATACGTTATCATGTAACTCAAAGTGAACAATAAATCTATCTATATTAATAATTTCGTGCAGGGATACGGTAGACTCGATCGAAACCTTACTTGAATAATAAAACATAAAAAAATAAAAATTTCGAGTCGGCAACATATATCCGCAAAATTCGGTTTGTCGAGTATTTTGTTAAATTCTAATGGTGCTGACAGACAAATCGCAGTCGCCATATTCATAAACGTCACTCACGCCGGATGACATTTTGAGTACATACGTTCCGTTTTAGCTATTAACGTAGGTACTCTGGTTAAGTGTTTTTTCTTAAAACCTGAGATTGGCCAATTGCCATAACATTAAATAAATAATACTGTCCGTAACCTTAAACTTTTTAAGTTGAAGTTCTTTTCGAATGTTATTCTACATGTTTCAGTATCCATTTAGTTTTGCATAGTGATTTACTTTGTATGGATATACAAGTAAGGAGCGGTGGTAGCTCAATGGTAAGGACACGCGCCTCTTAACCGAGGAGTGCGGGTTCAAACCCGAGCATGTACCTCTAGATTTTTCAAATCTATGTACATATTTATACCACTAGCTCGACGGTGAGGGAAAACATCGTGATGAAACCTGCAAATTCAAACAACTTTGAATTTGTAACCATGATCCAAAAATTGTCTGGTTCCCCTATCTTAGGGTTACGAAGGTCAGATCGGCAGTCGCTTCAATGTAATTACCAGACTCGCTAAATCCTGGATCATGGTCTAAGCGGACCCCGTCTAAGAACGGGACATAACGCTAGGAAGATGATGGATATACAAAGTAAATCACTAAATATATATCATAATAGCTAAATGGATATTATGCCGAAAATCGTAAGTATTTCATAAAATGAATGTGAAAAAATGTTGTATATACTAGAAACATTTTATGAAAATTAACCTGTGAAAATAGAGAATATTTATGATTTTCATAATAAGTAAGTACCTTTGCCAACTGCTCGGATGAGTACTCATTGAAAAATTGCAATGGTTTTATGTACTTGGTTTCTCAACATCATTATTGATTTAGCCAGTTTGTATAACAGAGAGAAAAGATCTTTTTTTTTAAATAATAGTAAGCCAAGTAATAAACCAAACCTACCTAGCAAAGTTAAGAAAAAGCCTGAGTGCTTAAAACAGAGAGGTTTACAGAAAATAAACCATAAAAGCTATTTGTTTTGTTAATTTAGTTAGTTTATTTTGAAAGTTGATTTAAAATTAAAATTATTTTCGTAAGAACTTTTGCAGTTTTAATCTACTATATTTATTAAACACAATGAACGATGCCCTTAATAATAAATGAATAATGATGAATCGATGCACGAAAGGATGATAAGTAGTGTTGCCGCTCGATAGTCCTATCGATAGACTATCGATAGTAGGGCATAAGCAATAGTATCGATAACAATGCCTTGCTTTGCCTATAATATTCCTTGAGAACCGATAACTACAGAAATATCTACCTACATGTGTATTATCACATTTTACCCGAGCGAAGCCGGGTTTTCATCTAGTACTTATAATAAATCTGTACATGAAATATATTTTCAAAATAACTATCAGGGGGTGATTAGTGATCGATACTGATGCCAAAAATGCAATCAGTAAAATTTTTGTCTGTCTCTCTGTCTGTCTGTATGTTCCTTATAGAAACAAAAACTACCCGACGGATTTTAACGAAACTTGGTACAATTATTCTTCATACTCCTGGGCAGGTTATAGTATACTTTTCATCACGCTCCAATCAATAGGAGCAGAGTAGTTAAGGGAAATGTTGGGAAAACGGGAGAAGTTACTCTATTTTTTAAGCTTCCGTCGCGTGTGCAGCTTTAATGGTTAAAGTTACATAGAAATCATGTATGACGAAAATAGTCTTTATAATATTAACCATAAACGCGGGTGACACCGCTGGCACAGCTAGTATATAATAAATAAACAATAAATTCTCCAGACCGACACACCAATTCCCTAGTTCCAAACTAAGCTTTTACTTGTGCTATAGATACTAGGTGAACGGATAGATATACTTAAAAATGTTTATAAACATCCATGACTCGAGTACAAATGAAACATTTACCCCTAACGGGATTCAAACCCGCGACCCTCGGTTTCGTTGCCAGGGTCTCTGACCACTCGACCAGTCACAACAATATCCGCTTATTTTATTGATTATTATTTAAGGGGTAGAATTTAGGAATTTGTCTCTCATCTTGTTAAATAAACTCGTAAACGTATAAATTAAAACCGTACCTACATTACAGTCAAAAATACATAAAAGTTATTTCATAAGTCCGCAGGCCATGCAGCCTTTAGATAGACTCGACACACTACAACTTAGTTTGTGCCTGCAAGATAAATGCAAGTTTATTCTGTGATAAACAGGTGATTTGCAACAAAAATATCTCAGTTTAAAATTAAATCAGTCAGTCAACTATACTGTTGCGTATTTAAACAAAACGTAGCCCTTTCCTTTTACTTATCTTCAAATTTTGTTCTCAATCAGGGCTCTACCAGTGAGTGTGTCCTAGTGTCCATGCTGGCAGCTCGTGCAAACGGGATAAAGAGGCTGAAACATCAATTCCCGACTGTGGACGAAGGTCTTCTGCTGTCCAAGCTCATCGCTTATTGCTCCAAGGAGGCGCATTCGTGCGTTGAAAAGGCTGCCATGATTTGTTTTGTCAAATTGCGCATTCTGCAGCCTGATGAGAACGGATCGCTGAGAGGTGAAACGCTGAAAGAAGTAAGTATTGATACATAGATTTAGTCAGCCCGGATCCAGCCGGATAAAGGCACCGCTATCCAAAAATCAGATATATATACATACAAGTCGAACTACCGACTTACGTAGATACGTGACATTGCATCACTACTACATTGAACTCAAATATGGGCTATAAGCACAAGTATTTTTGTAAAGAAAATAACAACTATAAAACCCTTATCTAGTAAGAGTTCGAATAACTTTGAAAATTATTCATTAATCCATTAATTACTTTACTTGCAAATAACTTATCCGAGTGTTAAATGTTATTTATGGCATTTGTCACTACATAGGTATGTGCCCCGAGATCACATGTTACAATTAATTCATGGATTTTTTGTTTAATTTTCAACGTTTCTTATTTGATCACTTAATTTTACATCACTTTAATTATAAAAACAGCCACAGCATATTAGACAAGCCAGCCCATATTTAGGACCACAGTCATAGCCCATATTCGGAATTCTCAATAAAAATACACTTGACCTTGTGATTTACATTAAAAGTTATACATCACAAACAATTAATTAACTGTAAAATATAAAATTTGACTCATATACTACAAATACGATATATTTTTGTTACTCTATTTAGCAAACATTTTCATAAAAAAGCAGCATATTTTTTTTTGGCAGCGATGCAACGACTATCTCTTACTCTGGCGCGTAAACGACACTAAACTGAAGAAATAGAGCGATTGAGATATTGGGACGAACTAATGCGATATAATTTTTGTAGTAATTTGCGTCTTTTATTTATTATCTTTTGAGAAATGTTACTAGCCCATATTAAAGCACTAACACACATTTAGTTACTTTCCTCTACTAAATACTAAATGTTGCTTAGAAATTGGCTTTAATCTTAAAGCCAATTTCTAAGTGTAACTATTGAGTGGAAAGCAAGCGGCTGATGGTAAAATGATAATAGCGTCTTAAAGTCAGTTGCATGCAATCATTACAGAAATAGATCTATATTTTTATAGAGAATTTCTTTACTTCCTCATTGAGACAAGAGATATAAGTAAGTAAGTTCCGAAATTGAAAAAAAAAGCTTATTATATTCCTATATAACCTATATACTTAATTAATAATAGCAAAAGGATTTTACCCCTCTTATTGAGACGCGTTTCCATGTGATGATCCTAGACTCTGACTTAGGTACATTTAACATCACACAACTGAACTTTAATGCGGTTGCTAGTAGACTTTTAAAGCCTAGGTGAATTAGACGCACCTGGTTATGAAACCATGAACCAATTATAGTTATATTTGGGATCTCCAATTAGTTTAAAAGCGATAGCAATCTGCTAAACCCGTAACCACTTAAGGGATCAAAACAATTTGGATCGTACATACGTATGATTAGATAATTTTAGATATAAATTAATAATTGGACGAATTTGAAGAAGGGACTATTTTCCCCATTGCTGAGTAATTATTAACAATCAGTAATAAGATTTTTTTTCAATCCACTGCGCGAATGCAAACCTCCACCTCTCAGAAGTGGTCATTATCTGCTATTATCTACCACCCTTTATGAGACGATCTTAAATAAATGAACACCAAGAAAAGGTGGTTATAAAATGAGCTTCAAGTATGAGTAGGAATGTAACCATATAAAACACGTCATAAGTATTCTTTGAAAATTGTTTATTCAGTAATAAGGCACATGTTCGAAAATATATTTGGATATCAGCCGTAAAGTATAAAGCTCGTTAGTTATCACACACGTGTTATTCACTCGGTTCTTACTTATACCTTGTAAATTGAGGACTATAGAGTCATCTTGAGAATATATCTTAAGTTGTCTGATGTTGCATATTAGGTATTATTTGTGCAATGTGATAACAGCGTGTATGGCGTATATAATTAATTAATTCAACTGATAACAAATAAGATGAGAATTCGAAAAAATTGTTAATTACCTGTTTAGTAATGAGCTAATTTAAATTTTAATAGCTGCTAAGAAATATATTTACATATTCTCTATTATAATAATCACTTTAGCGAACATGGAAAACAAACAATTTTGGCAACTAGTATGGAAAGTAGATGTAGGTACGTGTATCATTGTAAATTAATGTTTATCTTCCAATAATTATTTTATTAATCTTTAATTTTATTGATTCGATGTAGAAAAAAAAATATTATGTATTTAAATGTATCCTAACTATCAAAGTACCTACATATAGCAATCGCCTTAGTATTCATTATAATTATTTAATTTTAATTCTATGTTTGATTGATCTGACAGTTTTAAATTATTTTTTTATAATTTACAAGCATAATTGGTCAAAAGCACCCTAAAACTCTTAACAATGATACCACTTATGTCTTTTTAACAAACTTCAAAAAAAGGAGGAGGTTCTCAATTCGACTGAATTTTATTTTTTTTTGTAAATAGATGATTGACACCGGATTTAAAAAGTTATTACAGTGCTACGAAAATCGAACTACCTAGTAATAAGTCGAATAAGAATTATTTATATTGTTATCATAGTGGTACGGATACAAGTATCAGTAGGTCAAAATTGAATACCAGATTCCAATCAAATGTTTACAATGTACCTACTTTAAAAATGGATACTTAAGATTTGTGATCTGAAAATATAATAGTCTATTTTGGTAGTACGGCTCCTAGTGCGGTAACTATAAGCTCGTAGCACTTGTTAACTTTTGCCACGTAGCTAATACGCGAAGATGCGTGTAAATCAACTACGAAGTTTTGTTGTAAGTTTTGAAAGTGTCTTACGTGTTTCGAATTCCACAAAGTTTCGAAATTAAAAGTATTTTACCTACTTACTTAATCAGAGTGTAGCACTTATTATGTATAATCGAACGAAGTAATTGGACTAGCGGATTTTTCATAATAAGACATTTGTAATTTACCTTCAGACATTTTGTAGTACGACTTCCAACGACGGATAGGTGCGTAGTTCAAAAATAGTGTATATTTTTTCCCAAAATATTTATTGTTAACAGAATAGGGATGATGACTGCATTAAAAAAATCTATAAGTAATTCTATTGAGTCCGTCAGTTAGATTATACAAAAATATTAGACACAAATTTTTCGGTTTATCAAATTAACAAAAAATCACAAAGAGCATCAAAGTTTTGGAGTGGGGGCTGGCGACGTCACGCGCAACTTGAATGCATTGTATATTCGTCAATGTTCGTTTGATAAATAAACAAAAAAATATTTATTTATAATCTAACTGTCGAACTAAACAAAATTTTTTTGTCATCTTGCCTATTCTCGTTGTGTACGTTTCTTTATTCTCAATTCGTGGTGCACGTTGAAGTTCATAACAATGAACTTCAACGCAAGCAACAGCTCGGAATTTTTAATTGAAAAGGCGGTACAGATAATCGGGGGTTAATTGAGAAGAGGTGACTGCGCGGACTCCGCGCGGGCCGTAATGACTCCGCGGATGCCGGAAATACGTGGCGCGCCGGCCGGTAATGGAGCCGCATTGTGCACCACTTTCTATGCCGCAAATATTGAAATTTCACGATACGACGCCCCTATGAAAGATCGCTTAATTGAGATCTCTCTCGCATTGTAGTAAATATCTCGGCCGTATTGAGATGTGAATTATTTAGGCCGTTTCGATTTGGTTTGGAATGGTTTTCATTTTAGAATACTGTGTGGCGCTTTTATTTGGTTCTAGGCTATGTATACTTAGTTATAATTATGTTAGAAGTTGCAACTAAAAGACAAGTGATTTAATGGTGTAGGTATGTAACTAATGCACAAAAAGATTTTATTAAAATTTTACCTATCTATGATATATATTATAAGAATTTCAATTAACAGCATCAAATTAATGGCGTTTCTATCTATATAGATTAATTAATAAAATTCATAAATGGGGGTCAACAGGTTACCTACCTAAGTTTAGATATTATTTTTGTAGACTAGTTGCAGGTCTTCATAACAATCACAACCAACGGTATTTTATGGAAGATATCAAGTAAATAATCTTTATAAAAAGTTTGAAATAAGTGGCCAGTTCAACTAATTGGCAACTTATAATTTCCATCATTCTGTGTCAGTGTTGTTTAAATTTAAAAGGCAATGGAAGAAGACGAGGAGGCCGGTCACGTGCCGTTCTTCGTCTCGACGACGCTGGGGACGACCTCTTGCTGCTCGTACGACAACCTGCCGGAGATCGGCGCCGTCGCGCGCAAATTCCCCAACGTGTGGATACACGTGGACGCCGCCTACGCAGGCAGCTCCTTTATCTGCCCCGAGCACAAGCACAACCTGGCCGGCGTCGAGTACGCCGACTCATTCAGCACCAACCCCAACAAACTGATGCTCACTGCTTTCGATTGCTCCCTTTTGTGGGTGACCAACCGGTACCTATTAACTTCTGCACTGGTGGTCGATCCTCTCTACCTTCAACACTGTTACGATCATACCGCGATCGACTACCGGCATTGGGGAGTGTCGTTGAGTCGGCGTTTTCGATCACTCAAACTCTGGTTTATGCTGAGGAGCTACGGGATCAGCGGCCTACAGAAGTACGTGCGCCGGCACTGCGAGCTTGCTAAATATTTTGAAAAGCTGGTGAAAAAAGACGATCGCTTTGAAGTCTGCAACCAAGTTAAGGTGAGTTGCTTAGTGTTTAAGTATTTTATTTAATTTTTTTTAATATATATATACTTACCTATATATATGTAAAAGTAGTGGCTCACGAAATGTCAATTATGGGTAGACCTACTCGTACTCCCTATTCAAGAATAATATTCAATAGTTTAAGAAGTGTAAAGTGATTTTAATCTAAAACAGAAATTTTGGTAGCTGAATTTAACACAAGCAGTTAGTTATACCTAATTGCCATTGTTAGTTTGAGTATATCTAACTGTAATAGTGACTTGTTCGTAAGTAAGAATTTAAAATTTTCTTGCTGTTCTGCCAGACCAGTGCTGAAGTAGTAGGTATATACTATGTTTCCCAGTTGGGACTGGTGTGTTTCCGACTCGTGGGTGGGCCCGAGGAGACGGCCGAGCAGGTGGACGACATGAACAAGAAGCTGCTGACGAATATCAACGCGTCGGGCAAGATCCACATGGTCCCGGCAAACGTGCGCGAGGGCTTCGTTATCCGCTTCTGCGTAGTGCAGCAGCATGCCACGCGTGAAGATATCGGTATAAAGCCTAATACACAGTCGAATTATCTGCTAGACTTATTTTTTTTCTTAGGAAAGGGACATAAGATATAAAAATATTTTGTGAAAGAAAAGTTAATACTAGGAAGTTAGAGCAGGGGACGGCAATCTTGCAACAGAAGAGCCAAAGTTATAATTTATATTAACTAATTTCCAAGCTTTTAAAGAATCCCTTCCTCCAAATCTACAGATCGACATAGTAGCTACACTCTCTTTGCTTCCTACTTAACATAACTTTAAACGCGCTTTCTTCCGTACGGATAAATAAATTTGCTATAATCAATTTAATTACAGAAATTGCGTGGGACATAATAACCGATTTCGCGACGGAACTTCTTGAAGGACCTGACAAGGAGCGGGTAAGATACCTCTCAAATCTACGATTTTCAATGAAACAACAACCTATTGTAAACGACTTTGTTCAACGCAGTGTACTTGGTCATTATTCACCTGATAATAAAGGGTTACGTGAATGAAAAACGTTCTTTTTTTATATTATTTTTACTTTATTTTAAATTTATTACAAACAAATTATCAGGTACGTTCCCTACGTACCAAATAATATATTTTCAAATAGATATAATATATTTAAGAATGATAATGACATAGGTACCTATATAAAATTGGTCTTCAATTATTGAGAAGCTACATATTTTTTTCTGATTGCAATACTGCAATTCTATATCTACTCAAAATTTCAATAATCACAAGACAAAGCGAATCTTGTAAAAACAAACTTAAACTTGTAAATACTTAACTTATCGATTTCCGCTTATGAGATTATTAATTTGATGTTACTTCCAAGGTTTTTAATACATTATAACTTGAGCATATTTATTTAC
Source organism: Glyphodes perspectalis (assembly GCA_951394215.1). Taxonomy (NCBI): domain Eukaryota; kingdom Metazoa; phylum Arthropoda; class Insecta; order Lepidoptera; family Crambidae; genus Glyphodes; species Glyphodes perspectalis. The sequence continues at coordinate 8,325,364 of OX596203.1, forward strand.
TTAGATTAGATCATATTTGTTTTGTGGTTAAGTATATAGTGATATATGTGAATTTGTGTATCAGAATCCTAGTCCACAATTTTTTTTTTATCATTTACCGATTACATATTGATCCTACACCATTGTACGTAGTATATTATTACTCTGTGCCATTAGTGACTTCCCTCGGGTGTTTAGCCTCAGAGACTCTATGGTGTTTGATCAACTAGGCCTAGGGTACCAACACACTACTGGGTATCTACCTACTGTAATTTTATTGTAGTAAGTAACGTTTTAAGTTTTTCTTATATTTTTTTATCATTATTTATAAGTTTTGTGGTGAAGGATACGCCTAATTAATTGCAAATGTGGGTACCTATGTACTACCTACTTTTTTCGTTAGGTATTTTATTATGTTTTTTTTTGTATTGTTTTCTTTTTTTTCAATGATTTATCTTCAAGCTAATTAAGTCAATCAACCTATTTTATGCGGGGTGAAGGGTTAAATTGGTTTGACGGAATCGTAACTAAGGGTTCTCGATAATCTGGCTGACGACTCTTTCAGGACTTGAACGAAGAGCGCGCTCGGCGGAACCGCGCCGCGCTCGCGCACAAACGCTCTTTCTTCGTGCGCATGGTCAGTGATCCCAAGATCTACAACCCGGCGATCAACAAGACCCCGCCGCCCGTGCCCACCTCACCGTGCTCGTCGCCGCCGGCCGCCGCACCCACCACGCCCGATACGCCTTCGGACGTAGATACTGCGCAGCCGCAGACTCCGTACGTATCAAACGTATTTATTAAAGATATAGCGACTGGCTCCATACAGGCCCAGCATGTCAACCTATCTTTCCCCTAAATCGAAACTACAGATGTAAATCCATCATGACCTAATTCAGTGACAGACTTTCCCTGGGTGAGATTTATAGCGCTTGACCAGGCAAAAAGTTCGCCTTTAAGTATTTGACGCTATTTCATTTTTAGTACCTAACTTTACTGTGCGTTTCTGGCTCTAAGTAGATATTACTTACACCATTGTTGGCTCCATTGCTATGAAATTCAGTAGATATTATTATTGATACTCAAAGAGGAAATTCTCAAAAGTCCAAGCATGACGAACGTAAATGTTGATTCTGTGCAATCTGTGATCACTAGAAACACATACCTTTACACAAATTGGTCATTTATTAATTTGGATGTAACCGTGTTTTCAGGAAACAATCTTCATGGATAAGCTGGCCACTTGCATTCTTCTTCCAGAGCGTTGATCACGATGCCAACGACTTGCCTCTAAGGTAATTTATTTATCATAAGACCAGAAGTAGGTAGGTGCCTAACGACCAAGAACGTAAGTTAGCACACTAACATGTTCTGAGCGTGAAGTTGTCATACGCCAACCTGTGAATAGTGCAAAATCACATTCTTAAACAAGGTGAGCATTGAAATAAGTACGTAGTTATCACGGGAGAAGTAGGTACCTAAGCAAGCTTAAGAATATAAATAATTTATAGTTCAATGTGTTAGTATGTCACAATGAACAAACTTTCAAATTCATTAGGTATCCTAACGAAGGAAACGGTATATCTACTTGAACTTCAACTTATCTTTCATTCCACCTCTTAAATTCTACGTGCCTATCGGCTCTATGCACGACTTTAGCGCCAAATATGATTCACAACTTTGTTGGCCCTGAGACGCAGACGTTTTAACATTTCGTCGCGATATTGTGACAAAAATCAAAAATTATGTTATTAGTTTATAATAAAACAATACTGTGATGCCGTGATTTGGGTAGACAAAAGGTTGTGAAATCATTTTTGGTTATTGAAATTAAATGAGTAACATTTATTTAATATGCGTCTTTTATTTTTATTATGTCATTGTTTGTGTGTGTGACCGTCTTTGTAAGTATCACACACAATATAACATTTATTTGGGTACATAATATGATGATCCGTCAGCACTGAAAAAAAGTTGTACTTATGTAGGTAAAATGTACCTATTCTATAATATCAAATAGAGGAATTGAGTAAAGTTATGATGTTAGTTACTTTTTTCTTTTGACTGCAACTATCCATTGCATTTTTCCAGTTATACTTGGGAACTGGAAAAAATGCAATGCATGTTAGCTGTAGGGAATCAGTAAGACTTGAATTTACTTATATCTATAAGTATTCTTGCAGTTTACAACACAACAACTGCTGTGAACCATTTTTGTTAGCGAAATAATTCGAATACTAAAATTAGGTACATACCTACATGGTATAGTCATTAGTCAGTTAAGTTTAAACAGTTTGCTTTGATAATGATTGACAGATGTAACAGATTACTGAGCCAATATTAACTCTACTTTTGGCCACCATGAGCGGTGCGACAGATTATATTACCCCCACTTAATACTTCGCACCCAGCGAACTAACAGCACTCTGCTCTCCTCGATCCGATCCCGATACTTCGATACTTGAACTTTACTAAACTGAAATGACGGTCGCAAAGTCGGTTACGAGCAAGAATATGTTCTACTGGAACAAAACTGTTGCCCTAAAAAATTTTTTCTTTTATCGATAACAATAACCGTTAAATAACCAATATCTAACGATAATGTCATTCGTTTATAGTCGCTGTATTCACAGAGTAAACACAGCGATACATTCTTTAGCTGTATTAGCCGTCGGAATTGTATTTTTCGTGAGCATTTAATATATTGTATTGTAATAATAAAAACAAAATTCTTCCACCAATAGGTATAGCCTGGGTCTTAAAAATAATGTACCAACTGTATTCCATGTCTAGAGTACCTACTTATACTATAGTGTATCGGGTATTGGTTTGTAATTGTGAAGACGAAGACTTTTCACAATTTTCCATCTAACCTATCTCGATTTTGGCTAAATGTGGTTTAAGGGGCCCATTGCTCCTTGAACTCCGCTTACCCCTTGGGAGATTACAGGCGTGGTAATATGTGTGTATGTATATACGTAGGTACATATGTATATACGATTGTTATTACAGGTTCCGGCACCTGGACACGATGGTGCGACTGAAGAGCCCCGGGGCCGGCGGGCGGCGCGGCTCGTCGCCGTGCCCTTCGCCCGAACGCCGCCCCCCCTCGCCCTCCGCGCATTGACCACGCCTCGCGACGCGCTCACAACCACGCTCGATTAACCCTCTAACAATCTATAAATAAACTTTTCTTGAGCATTCATGTTACTTTTACTTATCGATGTATGTATTACTCACATTGATTGTAGCTTAATTTAGTTATCTACTTATTAATAATATATTAAAGCCCATAACTGTCGGAGTCATTAAAAATGGCCTTTATGTCTATTCAGGGTACTTACACAATATTAAGATGAAAATAAAAGTCATATTACCAATCAAAGGTGGGAATTTATTTTGTCTACAATACATACCAATTACATTTTGTTGAGCGATGGTAGCTCAAAGGTAAACCCGCGTCGCTTAACCGAGGATACGGGTTCAAACCCGGGCACGTACCTTGGGGTTATTCAAAACCTTTAAACGTATATACCTACTTATACCACTAGCTCAGTGGTGAAAGAATACATGATGATGGGTTCCATCATGTTAACACATTGTAACTTTTCAAACTGTAATGATTCATGATTTGTCTAGTCCAAAGGGTCACGATTCGCTAATCCTGGATCATGGTCTAATGGAACATGACCAAGCAAGGGACATATGGCAGGGTGATGATGACTAATTAAATTTTTTAATCCCAAATGATTGTGTGAGATCTTATCTCACCATCCCACCCTAATGAGTGCAACGTTTTAGATTCTTTGAGATCCCATGCAAGGCTCCTCACATAACTACTATGCATATGCCTGTCATGGTATATCGCCTTTAAATTTGTAAGGTCGCCTAAATCGCATACAGTTGTAATTTTATTGTCACAGCAAACTGCCACCTTTGGAAGCCTGGAAACAAAAAATAATAATTTTTACACAAATCTGTCTGTCTGTCTTACTACACACTGGGGCTACTACAAATGTCCATGTTCATCACACGAAACATTTGCCCCTAGCAGGATTCGAACCCGCCTTGGTTTCGTGGTGAGGGTGTCTGACCACTCGACTAACAGGCCAGTCAAATAATTAAAAACATGTTCACTGCTAACTATATACTATGTCTGTACTTACATTGGGTGAATAGCTATTCCATGAATGGGTGCTGGGAATTCAAACAATGTGGTTGTAATTTCTGGTTTCCTAATATCCACTAAATTCAGCATTCCAGCTTCATCTCCAAATATAAGTTGATTTTCATCAAGCCATTGCAAACACCGAACACTACAATCATTCCTAGTTAGATCTGAAAGAGGAAGAAAATTTTATAAATTTACAAAAAGGTATATTGTTTTGGGGTAATCATGTACTTAGATCTATACTTCTTATTGTAAGGTTGTGGCTAGTGATGCCGATCGATAGTCTATCGATAGTCTATCGATAGTTGACGTCATATCAATAGTATCGTTAGCCTATCGATACTATCGATAGTATCGATAGCTTAGATCCAGGCAATACTATTGCATGAAAGCATTACTATTGATAGTATTGTTGGTCACGAAGAATAAACTATCGATGATATCGATACTATCGATAGTATTGTTCCTCGTAAATAAAAAATCTATCGATACTATCGATAGTTTAAAACTGTTTTAGTTTAAAAATATCGATAGTCCTTTTATTTTCGATACTATTGTTTAGAAATTATTGGTATAATGGTCACTAGTACGTGTAGGTTTTTTTACGGTAATTAATTACTTTGACTTCATTATAGTAGGGGAGCCCAGGATGCTAAATCGGGATTTACTCGAGCGTCAAAGAGACATATTGGATTGCGAAGCTTACATGATTAGAAAAAAAAAATGTCATATAATATCCACACTTTCATCGGTGGGGGGAGCGGCTATAAATTTTCAATACTCGAGCGCGTCAGATATTAACAGCATCCATGTCTTACGTATTTTTGAAAACATACGTATGTTAATCTGACTGTTTCCATGATGGGGGTGGTCGTACGTAAGGGTGAAAAACGGAAAAAAATAAAATTTAATCGAGCGCGTCAGATTTTCAAAGGGGGTGTTAAATGAACCTAAAAAAAGGCTCTTATGTAATAATCTGACGATTTAGATGTGACCCAAACTCGCGGCTATTATTTGAATGTGCAAAAAAAAATCGCCATTTTGAAATACTCGAGCGCGTCAGATTAAGATATATATGGTTCATTTATGTACCCTAAACGTCTTGTCTCATAATCTGACGATTATCTGGAGGGATTGGCCTAATCTGACAATGGAAAGATTTTTTATTTTATTTTTTCAAATCTTTTAACTTAAATTGAAGAACTAAAAAAATAGCATGCAAATAAACCAGTATATATTCTTTGAAATACATAGATAGAGAAAGAGTGAGAGAGGAATAGAAACTCGGAGAGGGGAATACCGGCATCACGTAGCTGCACGCTTTAAACTTTATCGATTATTTTTCCTTCTTTCGGCTTATGGAAATCGTCAGATTATATATTTTTCGTGAACGTTGAATTATTCCCTTCAAAATAAAAAAAAATTTTGCCACGCTCGAGAAAGTCAAGATGACGTTTTTTTTTTTACAAGTTTGTAACCCACCTACTTCTTATCGTCAATCAAAAATTGTCAGATTAGTGGAATATACACTTTTTAGCATATAACTAACTTACCCTATCTTAATCTGACGCGCTCGAGAATTTCAGATGATCCATTTTTTTTTACTAATCTGATCCTTTATCCTTGACGCACGGCCACATATACAGGGCTTATACTTGGTGGAGGTATTTAATGGGGTACAAGGTACCTCCCTGTATAGTAATCTGCCGCGCTTGAGTAAATCCCAAAATCCCCTCTTGGGCTCTCCTACTATTACTTCTCTAGCGGTAATGCTGTATAATTTAGTTTAACCTAAAACTCTAAGTAACACTATCGAAAATTAAGGAACTATCGATAGCTTAAAACTATCGATAGTATCGATACTATCAATACTATCGATAGTTTACTCGCCATGAACAATAATAGTATCGACACTATCGATAGTTTGGTGATATCTAGCCATAATACTATCGATACTTATCGATAGTATTGCAAGTCATTAATAGTATTACCTCAATTTGGGCTATCGATAGTGTCGATAGTATCGATAGTATCGATAGTATCAATTGACCTATCGATATTCTAACTGATTTTCCAGGTGTTATGGCACAGGTTTGATCCCATACTAGGATAAATAAAAGTTGATGTAACTATATTATTGTTATTATTATGGTAATTCTTCTATTTTTTGCTTTGAATATTGTGTATAAAATCAAATTCAATTTAGAAAATTCGGCAAATCATACATTTAGTTAAGCCAAAAAGGAGGACAGTAGAGTAAGAGAAAGAAAGAGACACATCGCCCAGGATATCTTACCTAAAACAGGGTTCGCGACATTGTCGTTCCACAATGACACATAATGATCCAAGGACCCGGTGGCAAACATAGAGGTAGATGATGGTCTCACCACAACTCCGTATATTGCTGAACAGTGAGCTGACAGATAGTTTCTGATGCAAATCATTTCATTTACATCCCACACCTGAAAACATATATTTTCTTTCCTTTTTTATTCCTATTTAAGTCCACATAAAAGCTAATAATGATAGATGTTTTTAGTAAAGCCTAATAAAATCTACAATGATGTCACCATTTTTCAAAACTTATTTTATTTATAAGCATAGCACATTTCTTTTTAACATACTTTATTCATTTACAGATAATTATGAGCGGGAAACCTAAATATTATTAATAGGTAACTTTTCAATAAATTATAATATACCTTGATTAACCAATAATAAAAAAAAAACATTTTATGCAATGATACCTTTACAATCCCATCAGCTCCTGCCGTGACATACTCTTGCTCAGACTGAAGACAATCCACTGATAACACAGCATCGTCATGCTCTGCCACTGATGCTTCTTGCGCCCACAGTTGCCATACTTCATCTTTGGTGGTACTCCATATGCTGATTGCTCCATTGTCTTCACATAATAATACCTGAAAGATATGTAATTATCAGATTGTTTAAAAAAATATGGTGTCTGTGCATTCTGCATATTATCCTCTATCAATTTTTTATAATAATAAGCCTGTGCCCCCATGCAAGCCTTCCAAAGGACCGGGAAGGTAACATTCCCCGTGATATCCAAATGGAGACAAATAAATAATAATAAAGCCCTTTATTCTGAAATTGCACTTACAATACAGTGTGATTATACTGTCTATTACTACATATCTTCAAAACTAAGTTTATTACAATATATCTCTAATTTCAGTGTGCCTATTGGCATAGGCCTCCTCCAAAAACTTCCATATTTTTAAAACAGAACATATTTATTACATAATGCCATATACTTATCCTCCTGTACCCCAACCAAAAACATTGTGTGCTGCCATATCAGCCAATGTACTATAATTTATCTTAAGAGTCCTGAATCTTATATTGTTTGTATTAAGGTCTAATATGAATATGACTGATTTTTATTGGAACAAAGTTTTACCATTAAATGGCCCCTGATAAAGAGGCCACTCCACAATAGTCTAATTGTTAATGGCTAATATTAAGTTACGTATGAAGTACGCCCAGCAATTTTGGCTAAGTTTATTAACATAATGTCAGGGCATAATGTGAATGACCATTTAGTTCTTTATAAAGATCACAGTGATCCAGGAGGCTATATTTGACAAGCATACTGAGGGCTTCCTTATGAAAATATTGAGATAAGCAAATTATAAATATAAAATAAATGTATAAAACCTTTGTGGAACTGCCCACAAAGCAACCATCTGCTGTGCCACTGGTTAATTTAATGCTTGTCCTTGTGTCTGTCTCAAACTGTTGTGCATCTGATATAGACTTGTAGATGCTTACTCCACCGTTCCAGTGTCGCCCAGTCAACTCTGAGCAGCCTACGAGTGTACCATTATCTGTAAACAAGTATTCAGAGCCATTAAATATAATAATAGCTAATTACTTAGACATTTCAACATCATACATTTAACTTGGTATTATGTACATTACTTACACTACTTAAAATCTATTTGCATTACCTGGATGTAGACGAAGGTAGTCCAAATAAGAAATAGTAGTAGCACTATTAGTATTAGTTCTATACACTTCTGCGTTTAAATGAGGCGGTATAATTTGGTTACTGTTTTCCATGGTAAATTAAAATACACAACTAAACTTTGGAATTATTTACTCAAAAGACAATGGTCTGTAAAACGAAATGATACGAATTCTTGTTTTATTACAACGAATACAATACTAAATATAACAATTTTATTATCAGGTCTAACTCTAACCTCAACAAACAAACTTAAAAGTTGTTTTTTTGACAGGTAGGTATTTAAAGTGGGGCTCTGAGTACTGAAACCTGAGACTGAAACTAATGGAGATGGCATAACTACGAAAAAGTGAAGCCCAATTTAAGTGAGAAACAAATATGGCGCCTTTCCGTAGTGTCATTCCACTTTACTTATTTACATACTATATGTCTCTGAACAATTTATTTAAGACGATGTTTTTAAATTTTTCAAGTTAGTATTAAGTTATAATCACAAATTTTATCAATATGGGCACAATACACCACAAATTCCACTGACATTGACAACTTAAAGCGAGAAACCAAAATGGTAAGCCGGCTTCACTTAGGTATATCTATGACGTCACTTGATGATGTTACCGAAAATAGTTAAGTGAAATATGTTGTTGTCTCTTTTTACGTGCAGTATTGTAGACTTGTTAAAAAGAGATAGATAGAAGTTTATGAATACAATATCGATATTAATCATATTTTTATATCATATTTGACTTAACAGTATTCTAAATAGTTATTTTATTTACATCACTCAAATTTACATTGAAAATGTGAAATATTAAAAAAATGTATTAAAAAGAAATAACTATATACATATTTACGAAAAAGGGTAGTTGTCCGCCTCGCCGATCAAGGTACCCAGAATACTGGCAGCGTTGCCCCTTTGAATTGCCAGGCTGAGGCGTTGGCCGAGGAAGCTTCCAGCATTCAGGTCGCCAGAAACTTGAATAAGCCGGGCGGACAGCTCCTGGAAAAGTTTGCGGGCCTCTGGACCCCACGGTCCAAGAGTTTCCACGCCAAATGGAACGAACCGGTAGCAGCTGCCAAGAGCAGAATACTTGGAGAGCTTTCGAGCTTCTGCTGATGCTGCTGCTGCCCCCGCGCACTCAGAAGTGGTGTGGATATGGGAGGGTGCCGAAGTATCAACGCAGGTCGCATCCCAGACCAAAGCTTTGCCTTTACTCCACGGGATGAGCGTCATCCCGTCGGGCCTTTTTCCGTCATTGCGGTATAGGCCCTGGGGTTCCAGGACAGCTGGTGTCCTGGTTGAAGTAAAGGCTCGGCGCAAGATGTCATTTAAACTGGCGTGACGAGGAATGCGCCCTGCGCTTTGGGCACAAGATAGGCCGTGGTGACCAAGAGGCCCAACAAACTCACCGCAGCGACAGACATGTGCATGGCAGATCCTTAGGCCAAGGCGGAGGGAGACCGAGATGGATAGAGTGACACTGTCCAAAAGGGTTCCTACGTTAGCCGAAGGTAAAGCATGCAGCCAGAAACCGGACTCTCTTTCTGCGATCGCGAGGAGACGAGCCCGCTCCGAATCGCCAGCTGACGAACCTAACAGGCTGTCGAATGCGATTTTACAGAGGGGTTCGTCCCAATGCCTCTGTAAGTGCTGAAATGAGGGTGTTGTATTGGGGCAGGCGTTAGACCAAGCATTTCTTGCTTCCGAAAGGCACGAAATCTCCGCATCGCCAAGCGACGGGTAAATAATAGAATGAAAGAGATTTATCGTGCTGTAAGCGGAAGAGAGAAAAGCTGGCAGAGCAATGCTGGACGTTTTGCGAGTGCCTAGCCCCCCGAAACGGATGGGCAAGGACGCCTGCCTCCAAGAACGATCGTCCAACGGGCAATTTAGAATTTCGCATAATTTATCGCGTAAGAGGTTGTCCAAAGAATTCAGAAGGTTTTCAAATTTCCAAAGTTGTGAGCAACGCAAGAAATAGGTAAATTTGGGTACAAACGTGCAGAACCGAATGATCGTGAGAGCCATATGTGGGTTAATTTTGAGAAGACTACGGAAACACTGATCAAATTTAGACATTTTTCTCGAAATGAAGTTTGGAATGGATTCATCAAAAATTGGGGCTCCTAAAAGGTGGAGAGATTGTTTATTCAGGATAATGATTCCGGGGGCAATATGGGTGAACTGTGATGCAATTTCTTCTTTGTTGGTCATGTGGTCCGCTATAAATATTTCGCATTTTGAGAAATTTAGTTCAAGGCCTATTGTTTTAAATTCCTTAATGAGAGTTTTTAGGTCATTTAGTATTAAGTTATAATCACAAATTTTATCAATATGGGCACAATACACCACAAATTCCACTGACATTGACAACTTAAAGCGAGAAACCAAAATGGTAAGCCGGCTTCACTTCATATTGACTTAACTATTTTTGGTAACATCATCAAGTGACGTCATAGAAATACCTAAGTGGAGCCGGCTACCATTTTGGTTTCTCGTTTTAAGTTGTCAATGTCAGTGGAATTTGTAGTGTATTGTGCCAATATTGATAAAATTTGTGATTATAACATAATTTCATAAATAAATTGTTCAGAGACTTATAGTATTTAAATAAGTAAAGTGGAATGACACTACACAAAGGCGCCATATTTGTTTCTCACTCAAAATTGGGCTTCACTGTTTCGTAGTTAAGCCATCTCCATTAGTTTAAGAACCTACTCAGAGCTATCCACAGACGAGACGAGTAATCGTTGTCTTGTCATTTGTCAAATGTCACCTGATTGCTGATTTTCTTCAAAATAAAAGTTCGCTTTTTCCACAGCTTAAAATTTACGAAAATCGTAATTATAAAGTACCTACCTAGTTTTCTGTATTAGTTACATTCATTTGAAACATTTCCACGATTGAAGATTTTTAAGTATAACCTCCAAGTAAACGCGTTACTTTTTCAGAAGGTAAAAGTTATTTCCCAAGATTCAGTTTTTAATAATTTTAAAACACGGATAATGGTTTATTTCATTGCATTAATATCGTTGTGAATATAAAAATATCTGTTCATCTTTTCAAGCTATTAATACTAATATTAAGTTTTATTATAATCAGTGAGGTGAGTCTAAAACTGTTAAGACTTGCCATAAATCCGTCATTTCGCCATGGCCAGACTGGAATTGCTGCAAAGTTTAAATGGCCACAAAGGAATTGTATGGAATGCATCATGGCACCCGCAAGGAAAAGTATTTGCATCATGTGGCGAAGATAAAACTATAAAACTGTGGAGTAATGAAGGACAAGAATGGACAATAAAAACAGTTCTTGTAGATGGACACCAGAGAACCATCAGAGAAGTTGCTTGGTCCCCCTGTGGAAACTTTCTTGCATCCGCTAGTTTTGATGCTACTACTGCCATTTGGGACAAGAAAAGTGGTGTGTATGTCATTGCTATGATTTTCATTCTTAAGGATTTATTTGGGGATATATATTCAATTTGAATTTTTCACTAGGTCAGTTTGAGTGCAATGCAACCTTAGAAGGGCATGAAAATGAAGTAAAAAGTGTTGCTTGGTCACCTTCTGGTCAACTACTGGCAACCTGCGGTCGAGACAAATCTGTGTGGGTCTGGGAGGTCGCCGGAGAGGATGAATATGAATGTGAATCAGTACTGAATGCCCACAACCAAGATGTGAAGAAAGTTTGTACAAATTTCTTTGAAAATAAGTATTGTAATGGAGGTCTTTAAAAAGTAATTGTGATTTATTCAAGTCATTATTTTTGTAGGTAGCTTGGCATCCCACATTAGAAGTGTTGGCTTCAGCATCATATGACAATACAGTGAAGATGTACAAGGAGGATCCCGTGGATAATGACTGGACATGTATTGCTACTCTACAGTCACATGAATCAACTGTTTGGAGTTTAGCTTTTGATAAGACAGGGGAGAGGCTAGCAACATGCAGTGATGATAGAACTGTAAAAATCTGGAAAGAATACAAGCCAGACAATCAAGAAGGTGTCATTGTATCAGATAGAGAATCAACATGGAAATGTGTGTGCACCTTATCTGGATATCATACAAGATGCATTTATGATATAGCCTGGTGCCACAAGACTGGTCTTTTAGTTACAGCATGTGGTGATGACATCATAAGAATTTTTAGGGAATCTGATGACTCTGACCCTAATGCTCCTACATTTGAATTAGTCTGCACAAAGTTAGATGCTCATCCTCAAGATGTTAACTGTGTCAAATGGAATCCAACTGGAAATCAAGAACTATTGTCTTGTAGTGATAATGGAGAAATTAGAATATGGAAATTTGTGGAATAGAGAATTATATGCTTAAAATGAAATAATCTACTTATTATTGTATTTTGTTAAAATTAAGTTGTGTAAATGGTTATTATGCTTTATCAAGGTGTTACGGTCATTATGTTGAAAATATGTTAAATACATAAATAGTTTGCTATGCTATAGTTACATAACAAATGTTGTGTTTTATTAAACTTTTCACTATTAACATAGTATCTTAAAATGTCTATCTACCCTTATTATTAATTCATAAAATGCAATGAAAAGATTGCTAACTCTATTATTTATGTAGTCTCTTATTTTAGTTTTAGTCTACTAAATATCTGATGCTGAATAAAGTTGGAAAATTTTTATTGGCACAAAAGACACATCTAAGGAATTGCAGTTCAGCCACTAGATTCTCAAAAATGGCTGCTGAAATCAAAAGTGGTGTGCCTCTGACTAAAGTAATATCTGCGCTTGAGGACTTTGCCCCCAAAGCACTAGCTGAAGGCTGGGACAACACTGGCTTGTTGGTAGAACCTTATACTGAAAGGTAAATATTCATAAATGTGAACTAAGATTTGTGTAACAATTACTTATGGTTAATAACAACTTATGTTTTACATTATTTTCAGAAATGTAACAAAAATTCTGCTTACAAATGACTTGACAGAGGAAGTTGCTGTGGAAGCAGATAGCAGTGGATGTGAAATGATTATATCTTACCACCCACCAATATTTGCACCCTTGAAATCAGTTGTTCAGAGGTAAATCACAGTCTTAATTAAATATGTAGGTAGATTTGTCCAATTCCAATGGGTTTCGTTTTTATTAAAGTTATCTAATTTTATTTAATTTAGAGTTGTACCTATTTGCTGTTACTTAAATGGGTTTCTATAAATCAAGTTTGATTTAAAGTGTTAGTGGGTAATTTTAACTTTTTCACTCCATTTCAACAATAGGGATGTTGACTGGCTAGTCAATTGAGATACTTTTTAAGAGCTGTCAAAACGAAATCACTTCATAGATTTTGTATGGGCTTGTCAATGTGTGACGTCACTAGTTTGTATAGTCAACTGACTTAATATTAAGCAGTTTTTGTAAAATTAAAAATCTTAGACTCAATATGATTAAAAATCAATAAGTGTCAAATATCAATTTTATAAAATCAATTTTTCAAAATTGATGTTTCAAAATTAAATATAAATGGTCTCAACATCCCAATTCATGATTTCAGATCCTGGAAAGAGCGAATTGTGGCTCTCTTGCTAGAAAAACGTATTTCCCTTTATTCCCCACATACAAGTTGGGATTGCGTTAAAGGAGGAGTAAACGATTGGCTAGCTTCGGCTTTCAATGTTGTTGAATCTTCTCCAATAACTCCTGGTGCTGACCCTTCTACTGGAGCTGGACGGTAACTATTATTACGCTTTTGTCTAGACCAACACTTAATTGGTCCTTGGTGCTGATTATGTTCCAGTTTTCGCCATGCGAGATCCATGGCTCAGACGATGAAGGGCCAGAAAGGCTTAGTGGGTTCGGAGGACTTTGATATTTTCCACATGATACTGTTGTCATACAATATAGGTAATGTGTAACAATCGGCCATGACTTATGAGGATGTGTTACAGTCTTAAATTTGACAAAGATTTGTACCTACTACCTATACTAAAAGTGATGCAGAGCCGTGGTAGCTTAATGGAAACATGTGCTATCTTAACTTAAATAATGGGTGCTGGTTGAATGCGGCACATTCCCATAGATTTTGCAAACTTATGTACATACATATTCCATGTACACGTGAATCATGATGCAATTTATCTGGTCTGGTCTGGTCTGTCCAGGAACAATATTTTCCAGTACAATAGTCTTATGCTAAGCGAAACTCGACTAGAATGGGACGAATAGCTAGGTTAAAGCAGATTTGTACCATACCAAACATGTTCAGTAGGGGTTTGAAATACACAGAATCATAGATTTCAGGTTGAAATTTTGTTTTCAGAATCCTGCATCTCAAAAGTGCAATTCCTCTATCTGGCGCTGTGACCGCTGTTAAGCAACTTACTGGCCTTCAACATGTCCGCCTTGCTATTGCCAAAGGGAAGACCATGCAAGATAACGTGTCCAAGGTAGCACTTTGCGCTGGATCCGGCAGCTCTGTTTTGAAAGGAGTAGCCGCGGATCTTTATCTTACAGGTAGTGTATATATTAGTTCTAAAGCCGATTTTGCAATAATCAGTTATAAGATAACTGTACGAAGTGCAAATATTTTGGAAAAAGCTGATAAAATATGTACTGTGATTAATTGTGTAATGATATTGTCTATGTCAGCGCATCTTAACTTCGGTATTGGGGTGACTAGCCCTTTAATTGTACTAAACCATGGGCATAAACAAAAAGGTCTATTATTTTAGAATGGAAGAAAAATAAAACTTAAGCGTTTTTTATAAATTATTACTATCAGTTGTATCCTTATCTACCTACATGTACAAAAACAGAGTGCCATTCATCTTAAATCATATCAACTCAATATTTTCCATAACAAATTCAACACTTTATGTCTTTTAAATTAGTTTGAAATTAATTTCATGCATTTTATTACATTAGGAGTTGTATGTACATATAATACAGTGTTTACAATAATTCCTGTGATATTAGTTTGTTTTTTGTAAGAAATAACAATTACTTTAGTTTAATGTGCTATTTATATCTAATTATCATTGATGAATGTTGTTGCAGGTGAAATGCTCCATCATGATGTTCTCGATGCCGCTCAGAAAGGAATATCTGTCATTTTAACAAATCATTCTGATTCAGAAAGGGGATTTTTACGCGTATTTTCATCTAATTTGCAGAACAGACTAGATAACCAAGTTCAAGTTATTGTAAGCAATGTTGATAAGGATCCATTGATAACTGTGTAAGGTCACATGAAATTTAAATTAAAAACTTTTATTAGTTCGTAAATATTTTATTTTAATGTTTTGTTAAGCTCTTACTAAAGTAAAGAATTATTTTTATTATTGTTAGAATACGCATAAAAGTATTGATTTAAATATTGTATGTGTGAGATCATGGTTATACTATTCTACCAGAAACATGCACGTCACTCTCACAGCGAAACTCACATTGAAGCAAACTACAGTAAAACACTAATTGGAACAATACACCCACAATGCTAAAATGCTTTCATACGGTTACAAAAGTTGGCAAGATCTCTGTGCGTGAACTTTTGCATTCCATTTCCTGTCTTCCTTTCTTCTATTCACAATGCGATGATCTGGGAGCTGCACTGAAATATGTTCATTTTAATAACGTCATTTATTTATTTGTACGGTTGTTATTTTCATTAGAGCATGCATGCGACTTACTTACGCAGAGCAGATTTTTCTAAATTCTTACTTTTTGCCTTTTCTTTCGAATTTTCTTTATTTCTATCCTTTGAAGTGTGTTTCTGTCTCGATGCACTATGACCTGCTCTTACTTTACTGATAGAAGATACAGTTCCATTTTTATCGTCATATTTTATTACATACTCGCTTCTTCTGGACGTTCTGCGAGTATTAGAGTTATTTCCTCTTTCGCCGCCATCTCTATTTGTAGGCCGCAGCTCTTTGTGATAATCAGAAGAATTTTTTTCGGCGTTTTTACTTGACTTAGAATAGTCGATTTTCTTAGAAATGTTGTCTTTTGATGTGAGCGTATCATTTTTAACACCATCTTCATGTTTTAGCACTTTTTGTTTCCTGTCGCTGCTATGTCCCCTGGCCAATGATGATTCATGGTCCTTTCTAGATAAAATCCGGTTGTCTTTTTTTTTGTGTGTATTATTAATACTACCATTTATCGAAGTTGTAGTATTTCGAGACTCTAAATGGTCTTTACTTTTTTGCGCAGTGCTAGTATGCTCAGGAGTTGATAGCTTTTCTGTGCGATGAACTCGACTATTTTTCTTTACACTGTTTTGCCTCTTTTCTAAACTATCAGTTAATTTATAACTTCTTTTGTTTGCATCGCTCACCCTATTTTTTTCAGAATTTTCCTTTGCTACTATTATATCTCGTACTCGTATTCGCCCGTCGCTATTATTGTCCTGTTTATTTTCCTTTGTTTTAAAATTAACATAAACGGGTGTATCGTCTTCAGTATCCGACATTTTATCATTCACATTTTTCATATTATGTGTGATTTTTTTGCTAGAGTAATTGTCAATTATTCCTTTGTTCCTGTAACATAAAAATAGCGGAGGTGCATAAAGGTAATCATAAGTTTAATTAAAAACTTTAATTCAATCAGTTTGAGGAATTATTAATTTATGAAAAATAATACCTTTCTATCGCAATTCCTTGTTTTTTATATTTGGGAATTGTATCACGTTCGTGATTTTTCGCTGGTTCCGAACGACTGCGGCTGTGAGATGCTACGTATTCGTCTTGCTTCCTGCTCCTTGAACGACGTGACACTTGTGTAACCTTTGGAGAGTCGTACACCTGTTCAATAATTGGCTTGAGAACCATAACTTCTTCATCAGGTTTCTTATATTTGACCCTTGACCTTGGAACTGGTATAGGGGCAAAATTAGTTTTCATTGGAATATTCTGATAATCAGGCAAATCGTCTGATTCTGCTTCGCTGTTTTGAGCGCTGATTGAAATTTGTTTTATTAACCTGACAGATTCGAAAGCGTCGTCAGCATAATCACTTTTTGGCGGAGTGATTTTGTGATATGTTTCAATGTGTTTCATTTTGTTATTAGCAAGATTTTGGTTATGGTTGTTACCAATACCAAAGAATGTTAAATCACTTTCTCGGAGTTGTCTGGTTTTAGGTTTTTGTACCGGAGACATTTGTAAAGCACTCAATTTGTGTCGTATTGATTCACTATTTGTCTTTGATTCCGTATGCGATAAAAGTCTCTCTACCTCTGGATTATGTTTTTCATTGGTGGAGCTTGCGTTCTTTGAAGGACCTGGAAAAAAAATAATATAGTTTTATATATTAGGTTTAAATATATTTGTTATTTTTTTGCAAGAAGATTCAAATCTATATGTTATACATACCTTTATTAAATGTCCTAAGTGAGTCTGTAAAGCTGTTCTCTGTTACGTGTCCATAATTATATACTGTTTCTTTACTATGACAAATCCTTTGAGATTCTAGTTCCTTATTTATCAAAGATACTCCTAAGGAAACTGATTGATTATGTGGTTCATTTATATTTTGAGTCTCCCCAAATACCATGTTCTCTCCTAAAAGATATGGCTTGGGCTTAGGAATCTTATTCTTGAGAATACTTTTTGTAGCTGCCGTATTCTCGTCGAACTCCACATTCGTTTCTATTATCCCATAATCATTAGACTTGGTCATTTCAGACAAATCATTTTTTTCACCAAATAAAGTGATAGGTTTTTCAAATCTATCGTTTATGGGCACAAAAGCACTTCTTCTTTTTCTAAAGTCATTAGAAGGCGGCGGTTTTTCGTCAGTAGCTATAATATTGACTCTTCCTGATTCTGCTGCAAAATGTAGTTCAGTCTTGCAAAACTCAACTCTTTTTATCTTACGATCTCCGTCGTCGTTGGCATGGAATTTATTAAGTTTGTCATCATCCGCGCCCTCAATGGTGATAGGAACTGTTATTGTTACTTTACCTGTAGATTGTAATGCAATGTTATTTTCAAGTGGTTCCTCTATTACAATATCATGTTCTCTGGATGATTTTATTTTGGCACCTTTTGTGAAAGGGCTTGGTTTATTTTTAAATTGCCAGTTGTCAGCAGAATCATCTCGAACAGTATTGAATCTTCTCTCTTTTCCTACAAAATCTTTTGCATTAGGAGTGTCTTCTGAATAGTCATTAACGATTTCTGACGATTTGCAAATTCCGCTATCCGTCGAAGATTCCATTGCCAAAGTGTCATTACTTTGTACCATGATTTCATTCAAGGGAGACGTATCTTCGAAACTATAACTTTTTCGCCTACTATTCCAGTCACTGCTGTTATTCAATAATGATTTATATTTTAGGGTACTTAAAGTTACAGGGGCATCTAATAGAGGGGATGCTCTGGCACTGTTTCTTTTTAACGAATATACATCACTATTTTCGGAATCGTAGGAATATTTTCGGTTTAACCCCTTATGATGGAGTCTGGAATCTAAATCTATGATGCTGGCGTTGTCTGTGGATGATGACTCTTCACTGGGCATACGTATTGAATTTCCGCCAGTTGTGCCTCTCCACTTCGACGGTTCCGATATGTCCATATCGTCTGGTTCTGTTACTTTGTAATTCTCTGTCTCCATGTTCGATTCCGGTGAGGACTCGAGTGGTGTTGATGATATTTCCAATGGCTTGGAAGAGAATGTGGGAGATTCAAGGATGTTAAATCCAGATGAAATCACCTGAAATCAATAAAATATATAAATACATTAATATACTAAATTGCATTGCATCTGTTGTTCATTTAAAATAAGTTTTAGTTTAAAATATATAATGACAGTTAAAGAGAAATTAGGTATACAAGTGCCGAAAAAGTGACAAATGGCATGCACGCTTAGAAATTGTCTCTCGATGGATTCTACCTGTCCATGCTGAAGTTTAAGTGTTGACATATACAGGAAATAAAAGACTTTACCCTGCGTGAAGAGTGGAGCAAATAAGATGAAGCTGGTACACCAGGCCCCGAGGAGGAGTGGTAGGCAGCGCGCATGACGCGCACGCGCGCGCCCGGCGCGCTTGCGTGCAGCACCTCCATGGCGCGCGCCACGCGCCGCGTCACGCCGCCCTCCGTCACCTGCAACCACCAAATAAAACAATGAGCTCTTCTTTACTACAACTTGATTCTATTAGAATACTACGACTACGTCTACACACTATTACTAGAATCAATGTACCTAGTTCTTGGACGGTTATTGAACATATATTTTTTTAATCTATCTTCGTGTCTAGAAAACCCAAGGCTACTACAGTTATTGGTACCTAACAACTTATATCTTACTTACCTGTTACCTAAATCAATAATTCCTTGTGTATTAAATATCTAATAAGTTGATTTATATTATACCTAACGGCATAAAGAAGTTACTTAAGATCGACAGAATGCCTGTCCTGATAGGTTCCTAGAGCCATTCTTCATATCTAACAAGGCATAGGTTAAATTCTGTAAAGACTCCTAAATATTATGGAGTCAAATATATTCGAAGATTACTTACTGTGTAAGTACTTAACCAAATCTCTTGATTTGGTTAGGCACTACTTCTTAGTTGCACATGCTTGATTACATTAAAATACTTCTAAAGAGTAACTCGAGAGTCTAAAGAGTAAATACATTAGTTTTATTTTCCCATGAAACTACTCAGTTTTTTTTTAAAAAGCTTTATTAATTACCCACAAACAGTTTTCTTTCTGTGACTTTTCTAACAAGTGTAGGTAATTAATGACTTTTATTAGTGCTTATGTGAGCACTGTCCTTCAGAGGCTCATGGCACTGGTTACGTACTGCTTATTACGTATACATTCGCTACTTAGTTCCTAGGAACAACTAATTATGAGCTATTCATGTATGGCATTATTGACCTCCCTCGTAAATGACTAGGTAACTGTGTTACGTAGAAAATGTTACGCGTTGTTTGACACTTACTCTCACAATTTACCTATACAACAACCTAGAAACGAACAAATATTTAAAAAGCATAAGTTATAAATAATGAATGAGTCTCACAGTTTTCATTTGCCACACTGCTTTCAAGTAAATCGTACATGAAATATTCATGAGGTAAGCTTATGATGATCTCAACTGTTATTATAACTGTCTGGCAGGTGCTTACGAGTACAGCGTTGCTTTTTCGCACAGTAACTTGCCGTTAAAGCGAAGCTAGCTCGTGAGCTGCTTGTTCAGACATACGTGACCGATCCGGTTAAATCACGGAGTTTCAGGAATTAACATGTTAACGTTACCGGTGCACCCACTGCGAGGCCAAACGGATATACCGTGTTTATTTTAGGTGCCTCCGTTGCGGTCAATGACGGACTTTTTATTATATTTTTAATTTGTTCTTAATTTGAGTGCCCACAATTAGGGATATGATCAATGCTACAGCATGATTTAGTATCTGGACTTTAGCAAATTTGCATTTTTCAATTTTATTCAGATACTGCGATTTACAGCCAAAACTGCGTACCTATCGATTGAGCCCTCATATCTATGTTTGCTCATATGTTTTGGTTTATGTAGGCTAATAGGCCGTTGGTCCTAAATAGGCTCTGTATAAAGAGTGTATACGATATAGATAACAATGTAGTTGCTTATGTTATGTATGTCAATTGGTAAATTTAAATAGAAAGATACGTAAGTTAATATCTGGAGTAGGTTATTGCACATGTATTCCTTTAAATGGTGTAAGGTGCAAGGGCTTCGAAAATTGTGATCACGTAACGCATGTTATGTAGATACTGAACAACTTTTATAAAGTTGAATAACTGGATGTCCCATTGCAATCATATGTTACTTAAATAGCTTAATATGACGCTTAACTGTCTTACATATTCATGAGTCAACGAAAGTAACTAAACGCCATTATTTCGCTTTCATTGTAGGCCATGTGTGTCAAGGGTATTTCAGCCATCCCAATACCTAGCTAGGTTCTATAAAAGCTGCTGCCGCCTTAGACACCTACATCGTGTTGTTTTATTTACCAAAGCTTCATTATGCTCAGGGCTGACGTACAAGTCGGCCGACCTTCGAGATCGAGTAAGCAAGTATTTATTGTTAATAGTGACGTGATCGGCGCGGGGGCGAATGAAATTGCGGTCTCTCGATTGCGATCTTTCCAATGAACGACTCACTTTTGTTCTGCGTAGTGGGTGTCGATACTTAACGAATGTTTACATTGCATTAGAGAAACGATACTTTATATTTGCTTAATTGTAATAGTTAGTTCCTTTTCACATTTGTGTTAGTATTGTAATTGGTTCATAATGATAATGTTTGTAACCTTAGACTTTTTATTAGTAGATTAATCAACATGTTTTAAATGTATTTCAACTACATGTAGGTACTCGAAGCAAGACTCAGAATAAATCATTTATTTTAATTTAGATGGGTACCTACACATAACATAAATCATTCTAACTAAAAAAATAAGTAATATCTACATTTGACCACTATGGAAAATAGTAAAATGTTGTGTTTCGTAAGCAGAAATTGTAAACCTTCTTTTTTGTTTAACACTTAGATAAATAGGATCAGGTGCTTACCTTTTACTGGCAATATTAGATCAAGGTAATTTATTTCAGTGGATAAATGACGTCATTCGCGTGATCGAATGCCGACCAAAACCAAACATAAGGTCGCTACCGCAACCCACTGACTTTAAGCCTAATCGGTTCGGACTATGAGTAGGCTCTCAAGACGTCTCACAAAAAAAACGTTATTTGGAACTGCATTTGGTGATGTCATCAATGACTCTTTTCGCTGTAAAGAATCGCTGGCAGATATATTCTTGACTCGCGCCAGTTCAGATAACGGTTTTCCGATTTCATAGGTAGGTAGGTACTTATTAGTGCTGATGAGAATATGCTAATTGGAAATCGTCAGTTATAGCCTCGAAGAAAAAACATCACTACTGTTAGGTATGGAGACAACATAAGTCCAAATCAAGCTAGATTAGCTATATTGCGGCTCACTTTTGTTAATTGCCCATTCAAGGTATATGGTTGTATGCATCATCGTTGAAAGCGTTGATTCCGGTTAGGTAGGTAGGTAGGCAGGTACATAGTAAACACACTTAAAATTGGTTATTTAAGTTATTTATATAATAAATACTCTTAATTAAATTTTTTTTATTTTTCATACCTAGTTTTATAAAATGTTAATGAAAATTTTTCATAAGAAATTGATCGAATTTACAAGGCGTAATACGAATAGGATGCATTACATGTATGTAGTTGCTATAATTCCTTAATGTTCGTCAAAATGAGCACAGTAGGTACCTAAATATTTATAGTATTTGTATAGGTACCTAAGTACTCAAAAGTTATCTGTATAGGTACACATATTCAGTTGTCCTAAAGAAAATAAAGGCATACTGGCGAGCAGTGCAAACAAGCTAAGTAATTTCTCTATCCCTAAATTTGTCTATCCCGGCAAACTGAGATCGTCTGCTGTGGTACCTACATACTACCTATATCATAATATAGGTAGTATGTAGGTACCACAGCAGATTTTTCTTGGAAGAAAATTAAATTAAGAAAAGATGTACGGATCGGAATTTCTTTGTGTCAAAACGTTAAGAAATTATGGATTCTGATGAAGTGCACTGGCAGAGATCGCGGGAGGTGCGCGGGACTCGTGACGTACAGCGGAGCGGTCGTCGACTCGTCGGGGGCGGTGCGCTCGCGCCGTATCACGCAGACATCTCGATAGGTTAGGGAAACGTCAGCAAATTACATTTAATTTGTTGATTTTCCCAGACCCATGACTCACAAGGCATCAAAGCACTCGAGGAAGAATAAAATTCTAGGCAGTCCACCCACTTTGTTGATTCAGTATTGATTGCCAGTTAGTGCGTATGTAGGTACCTGCTTATTCATACATATACCTAAATAGTTTATCTAGTGGCCACTGCGTAAAACTTTGTTGACGTAGTATGATTTGCCAATTAGTTATTAGAAGAAAACCAAAGGAAAACACAATAGTTTCGTCAGATCCATTAAATGATTCAGAGCAGTGGCATAAATTAACCTGTGCCATGCATGTTTTAGTCATCCGCGAGAGAAACCCAACACGGTCGGTCAGTGATAGATATCCTTGATCTTTTGAATTTAAAATTGTGCGCCGTCACTGTAGGTGTTTTTAATAATTAGAAATATGCGGATCAAGGAAATCTTCACCAATTTTGTTTGTAAAAGCTCGTAATGTATGATTAGGTATGTTGATGATATAGAGATACATATCTCTATTGAATCATGAATCATGACTACCGTTATTTCCAGATAACTTTTGATTTTGATTTGTTTATTTATCTATTTAAAATATCTAGATACATACAATTATATACAAATAAAAGAATAAGTAAAATAATCATTAGGTAGATATTGTTGGTATTGTATGTATTAAAACCAATCGTTTTCATTTATGGTATTTAGGTAGGTACTTAGATAAATATACGTGTACGTTTGTTGTGAAATCATGGGTCAATGACCTTATTACGCCATAATATGACATCTTATGAAATAATTTAAAAAAACTAAGCCAAATATATGCACATGACGAAACCTACGAGTTTATACTGATAGTTAAAGGGACGTAGGCCTCGTCTTGGGTGATCGAACTCTAATATATATTTTTTTGTAACATATTCAAGTCACTTCCCACACATGGGGCTATGATGGGATCACTATATGCTTTTGCTTGCTAGCTTATATGCCTTAATATAATTGTACGAAAAAATAGAAATCTGCGCAGGAAATTAACAGGGGTAGGTATGTAAGAATCTGACTAAGGAATCGACTTTCCTACCGTTATCTTTTGCATGTAACTGAAATCCGTTTGGACTATGATTTATATTATGAGAGTATGGTTATAAAAGTAAAATGACTGCCAGATTAAAGCTTCGCTCCCTTTGATGTAAGATACTAGATATGTAGTTACCTGAACTAAATTAATCTATTTCCTAATAAATTTACTTGAGGTTGTTGAATTCCACAAGGACATAGTCCGGGGCAACAACTAGTTGCTTCAAAGTCAAGTACCTACTGATCTAGATAGACATTATCGTATTTTAAAAGGCTACACCCAGAGGCGAGGCTATCTTTAAAACATTGGTACGTACAATATTATTAGTTCTATTTAACTTAAGACAGGTAGTAGAGGTGACAATTTTATTTAGGTACCTACAGCTTTTGGTGACATAAAAGATATTGCTTCGTAACGTAGTCACTTTCTGTATCGCTACAAATGTAATCCCTTTTAAGGATTTGTATTTAACTTCAGCAGTATAACAGAAATCCGCTGGGATAAATGTGGTATAGGTATATCTACCTACACATATCTACACTTGTTATTTTAAATGTTCCATAAAAACTGAAGTAAGAAGTACAAGTACTTAGGTAAACTGTTTTCTACATTACCAAATGTCTTCTTCTTTACAATATTATGCCATACGCAAACTCATTTAAAAGGTAGATGATAGAACAGCGATTACGTGTGGATGTGGAAGAAAAAACATGTAATTCAACGTGTGCGCAGCCTCGTCGCGGCCTTAGCGCAGGATTTCCGGCAACCTGCGCATGCACACGAAACTGAACAACGGAATACTCCTCGGATGAGCACGCTTCGTTAACCATTTTAGCGACAACCCTCTCTGCAAACCTTGAAGACAATTGACGGCATCATATTTTTTTAAATTACAATATCTATCTAACTTTTAAAATAAACCATACCGAGGGTTCTTGATCAAAAATGCATTACGTAGTATGTACTTAATTGTAGGACAGAAACAGGATAACATACTTCATGTTAACCTGTTTCTGTCTATAGATACATTATATCATACACTGGGTACATTATATTGAATTTTGATTTCAAGACCCTATTTGTTCATGTATGTATGTGATGTAGTATAATATTTATTTATTATTTTTATTATTTACCTTATTTTGTGCTACGTACTTTATTAGTAAAGACAGCTGATACCTTGCTATAATTGGGTACGTCCCATTGCATATATCTATACTTATAATAAATCTGTAGAGAGGTCAATTCTGTACATGAAATATATTTTCAAAATAACTATCAGGGGGTGATTAGTGATCGATACTGATGCCAAAAATGCAATCAGTAAAATTTTTGTCTGTCTGTCTGTCTGTCTGTCTGTATGTTCCTTATGGACAAAAACTACTCGACGGATTTTAACGAAACTTGGTACAATTATTCTTCATACTCCTGGGCAGGTTATAGTATAGGTACTTTTCATCACGCTACAATAAATAGGAGCAGAGTAGTGAAGGGAAATGTTGAGAAAACGGGAGAAGTTACTCCATTTTTTAAGCTTACGTCGCGTGTGCAGCCTTAATGCTTAAAGTCACATAGAAATCATGTATGACGGAAATAGTCTTTATAATATTAACCATAAACGCGGGTGACACCGCTGGCACAGCTAGTTACCAATATAAACTAAGTTACGTGGTAAGAATAAGCAATTTCCTTATTCATATGGAACCACATTGTTATGTGTTTAAATACGTCTCACTTAGGTACACATACAATGAACAGGAAGACAAGAGTTCCGAACTCGTGCGATGTACTTAGATACTTCTATAAATTTCTACAATATGATATAAGGATTACAGGAAATATCAGAAATTCATTTTAAGCGAATTGATAAATAATAATTATCGTAAATGCGACATTTTTTAGTGTTACTTTAACATGTCCAACATAAATTATAGCCAACTACCGACGCCGTATTTTGAAGGTATCTCTTTTTTGTAATTTTATGAAGAATATAATTATATAAAAGCCGTATTTTATCTATACTTATAATAAATCTGTAGAGAGGTCAATTCTGTACATGAAATATACTTTCAAAATAACTATCAGAGGGTGATTAGTGATCGATACTGAAGCCAAAAATGCAATCAGTAAAATTTTTGTCTGTCTGTATGTTCCTTATAGAAACAAAAACTACTCGACGGATTTTAACGAAACTTGGTACAATTATTCTTTATACTCCTGGGCAGGTTATAGTATACTTTTCATTACGCTACAATCAATAGGAGCAGAGTAGTGAAGGGAAATTTTGGGAAAACGGGAGAAGTTAGGTACTCCATTTTTTAAGCTACCGTCGCGTGTGCAGCCTTAATGGTTAAAGTAACATAGAAATCATGTATGATGGAAATAGTCTTTATAATATTAACCATAAACGCGGGTGACACCGCTGGCACAGCTAGTTAGAAATATACGGATATGTTAGTAAGTTGTTAAAATAATCCTAATTATCCTTATACCCACTCTGTAAGTAGGTACTTTTTACCCTAGCATAGGCGGGCGGATAGTTAGTCATATCATTAATTCATTGAAGTCACTATGTGTGTATTGCGTTCTACCATAAAAACTATTGTGGGGATTTTTATGCGGTTCGATTAATCAATATATTTATCATTAGAAAGATGTATATCCTATATTTTTTAGAATTTTTGGTGAAGTCGTCATTCGCTTGGAATTGAATAAATATTTTTAATTTTTTTTTTAAATTGATTTTGTGTATCTACTATCGGCCAGTGAAAAATGGTCCGGCTGTTTCAGAGATAAAGTAATCGGAATAACAGATATATAGGCAAATATATATAAATTAATTTTGAATTAGGTACAGGTAGGTACTCATACCTACTTACCTACATACATTATGAATTTAACAAAAAGTAATTATTTTGATAATATAAATAAGACAACTCAAGATAGAAGGATTCGATAGTGCAACATAAATCATCTTCAGGCCTCTAATAGGTACTGGAGGTATTGTTGATATGTATCTAATGATGATAGCTATAGGTACGTTGATTTACAAAACCTTTAACACAAATAGCTACTAAATTTTGTGCTAATATACCTAATGTGATTATAATTTAGGTACTTACCTACTATAAATCTCAAATGTAGCGATCATACATTTTGAAATATTTTGGATAAAAAAAATGCTTTTTTTGTATCTACTATTAAATAAGTGATCTAAATTAACTTCAGTCTAACCCAAAGTGCGAAGTGCCTAGCTACGATTGAATAATCGTTAGGTTTCATTTCCATAGATAAAGAGTAGGAAACAATAGTTTTGTAGCTTACTCACGTGTTCACTTTCACCGTTCGACAAATGAACCTCGATCGCTATTGTCTGCAGATCACTCCGCCTTCCTGTGTCGCGCGCAATTGTTCCATCTCACGCAATCCCTCAATTTAGAAACTGTTATGGTACTTAGCAAACGAGCCCCATGAAAACATCAAAGCTAAACAGCTTTGATATTTGATAATGTATAGATATACAAATAATAAATAATCTATCAGATTGCTGCAAAAATGAATACCTACCTGCCTAACACATTAACGTAGAATGATGCTCGTAGTTATAGTACAAATGCTCTACAAAACTGCAATTAAAACAACTATTTTCATAATGCAATTTCAATAATCAGATCTCAAGATAAGTAGGTACGTAAAGTAATAATACATTTTACTGGAGCGGACTTAGGAGAGAGTATTTAACTGGCTGTTGGAAGGAATATTACGCTTAAAAGGTTGATTATTAATGAGATATAAATTACCTAACAAAGTGTAATATTTTTGTCCATTGCCTTTTAATTATTCTCTCCTCAAATCCATCCATGACCACATTTATACATATAAGACAGATAAGCGACCAGTCGGTTTATATTAAAATTAAAGCTCCCCTTAGTACTTTTACTAGTTTGCTTATAATTTACTGACCCCAATATAGAAACAAACTATCAATTGAGCTCGGAGACTTTCGTTCTAACGCAAATAGCATACAGAACTAGCACACCGTTTGCTGTTTGTTTGTTTGGCAGTTGCATATGCAAATTAGAGGCGTGATTAGGTACTTCAATTGTTTATTTTGATACCATTGGTAAAAAATTGTGACTTCAGTTGTTTATTTACACACTGGTCAAAACGTTTTTGTTTTCCATAAAAGACATACCTACAATGATCAATATTTAAAAAAAAAATGGTAAGTTCATCGTGACCGGAATAGGTCTGCAATACAGAGTCAGGATCGATATATTTTTGTTAAATTGAAGGACATACATTTTTCTTACAATTATTTATAGCTTGAGTACTGTGTTGCACAATAATAAGGATACGCGGCTATCATGCGAGGTACTGGTACAAAGTCGGGCACGTACCTACCACTAGATTTTTGAAATGTTGCGAGAGAAAAAACCGCGAGCAAACCAACCATGCAGATTCGAATAGTTATCGATTTGTAACTATGAACTAATTACCAAGGAATAAGCACGGGACATGACAATAATCAATCATTTATAAAAAATATTGGCATATGGTTAGATATTTTTATTAAATTTGTAGCGTGACTAATTAATTTGCCTCATAATTTGTATATATATTATGTAATATATTTTGAGTCACTTAATATTATGAATTTACTAGGTAGGTATACATAGGTATCTACTGTAATAATCATGGTGGTTAATAAACTATACATTTTAAATCTATACCTAGGTATTAATTTTAAGCGACATCCTATAAAAGACATCAACGCGCACTCAAATTACCTGAATATTGACGTATTAAATTGATAGAGTAATTTAGGTATCTTAATTATCGCTACTAGGTATTATTTTTTATTCGATTTCTCTGTTCTCGCGTTAATTTTGTTTTCTATCATCCTTGGCATCAGTATAATTTTGGATGAAAGGTAGGTAGGTAGGTACCTCTATCCAATCCTTTTGGATAAAATATTTCTAAAAGTTTAAATAAAATTCCACGCTGATCGATTGATGCAGCATGATGAACAGTAACAAATTAACAAATCCACACACAGATAGGTAATACATATCACATAAATTGCATTAAGGTTATGTAGGTACCTAAATGAATTTATTCAGTAATCAACTAAACACTTTTATAAGTAGATACTATCTAAGTAAATGTTCTCTCTGTAAGATCCTATAAGATTTGTGTGTAGGCGTCCTTATTTGCGAATGACCTAACCTTCCTATTGCATTCGTGTCTGTTGTACCTAACTTTTAGCGAAAAATTATGAAGCAGAAAAAAAGCTTTTGTCTGGCAGACTGGTTTATCAGGATATATCCTGCTCGACATTGAACTTTACCTCTACCGTACTTAAGTACCACTTTTGTAGCATGTGAAATGATAAAATAAAGCTCGAGGAGCAGCGTTGCTTTACCACCGTATAAGGAAACGACAACCTGACTCTTTTGGCAATGACTGCTAGTTATTTATACCGTGTACGATAGTGGATTTTAAATGGTTCAATAATAATCCGTATAGCCGAAAACAATTCACAAAATAAATTATTGTAAGACGTAAAACAATTAAAATTCGCAACCTTGGAAAACCACCAGCAGTGATATTTGCGTAATACCGTGGAAAGCTCGAACAAAAAGCATATTATTCAGATCTCGTTATAAATTAGTTCTAGGTCTTACGTCAAAAATAAGTCCGGTATGATTTTAAGCTCTGTAAGCTTGTAGTAGCCGGTCGGCGGCCTCACCTTTCCATATTCGGCGGTGCCAGCCCACTCCCGCCGCCATTGACCCGCAACTTCCATGTCAGTGTCTCGTTCGCTGCAGCTACACTCGGGAGCACTAAAGCCCTTTCGTTCGTAACGCGCGGCACACGTCCGACCGCCGCGCCGACTCGAAGCCTACTGCCATCAACTTACTGATGTGTACCGCTGCGTCGGCTGCGCATGCGACTCGCTGAACCCACTAAACAAATTTGAATATCGTTATTGCCTTCCGTTGGCAAAAAACCGTACCTACTCAATGTAACGCCCACCTCCGATTTTAAGGTACCAGCTACCCAGTGTTAGTCTGCAGCCCACGCGCCGCATGTCTATTGCATCAAGTAACCAACCAAATGGCGTGCATTTTGACCTGAAATAAGCTATACCGCTACCCACTAACGACTTCCAGGCTGAGAAACATCCTGATCAATAACACTCTTTGCTGTATTAAGTTGAATGACGAAAGAATGCAGTTATATAAATAAATAAAAATAAATCCTTCAGACTCACGCACTACTTCCCTAGCTCCAAACTAAACATTTACCTACGTATATGCTTTTATTTGCATTATTATTGTGAATACAAGGTAACGTATATTCAAAATAATAATGCATTTACTCGAAAATAAATGTCCATTTACGTTGGTACCTATATAGGTACATATAACACGAGACCACTGGTTTCGAGGCTAGAGTCCCTAAGCAGTCTTTAAAACAAACACATATTTACTTCTGGAACCGATTTAATCTTCTGCAGATAGTTTTTTCAGTGGTTCTAACTCCGGGCGCATTGGGAATACAAATGGGCTGCAGTGCTGACGATAGACCCCGTTTCCCTCGTCCGCTGGCCGCTCCTGACCCCCCTGGTGTAACTCTAAGTCGACAAAGGGAAGGGGTATGTGGGACTCTCTTTCGATAGATCTCTTCTGTAAAAGTTATACATACATACATACCATCACGCCCGTAATCCCCGAAGGTAGGCAAAGTCACTGGGGCAGCTAGTCCCTTTAACCACATTGATCCAAAAAATAAAACTGGGCTGGGTGAGAACATTTTGTAAAAAGTAGTGACAAGGTGTTAGCTTGTCGCCTACACATTCACAGTAAAAGTTATAAATACAATGTATAATGAAAATAATTTATTTATTAGAAAAATAGCCCTACAGTCAATTGAATATAAACATGTGCAACATCATGATCAGAAATTAACATACAATAAAGGCCTTTATCATTGTAGTCTTGGTCAAAATATAGGTACACTAAAATATACATAACATAGCATCACACCCATAATCCCCAAAGGGGTAAGCAGAGTCAAAGGGACAGCAATAAAATATCATTCTGCTAAATACCCCTTGCATGATCCATATCATTTAAGTTTATTAATATAAATTACTATTACCATATTCCTAATAATATTTACTTAATCATAAAACATTGATATAACAAAACAATTTTAGTACAAATGCTAAACTACATTAAATTATCCACATACATTTTAATTGTATGCAACATAATATGACATAATAAAACATAATAAATGTCTAGAACCTGTGGTATCAAATATATATTATTAAGCAAGCTACTACATATTTAGTCATAATTCATACCTAATAATTGAAATATTGAACATATTAACAATCAAATTCTATAAAACTTTATATTCATAACATAAGTAAATTTAAACGGTAACAATATTTTTATAGCAATAATTGTCTGTAACTTCATACAACAATTCTAAACTTTTACAGTTGGATAAACATATTATTCATTGCTAATTTATACTAGTTTTGTCTTGACAAGTTTAATTTTGTCTTGACAAGTTTAGTTAGAAAGTTTAGTAAAACATTTTTTTTTGTCACGAGGCAAGTGCACTATTTTTAATATAATTAGTGTACATATCTAATAAACTGCTATCACAAATTCTTAATTCTACAATTTCAAGCATTGCATTGTATTTATCCACATTCCTCATATTGTTACATCTGTGAAAAACTGCTACTAGAACATCTTTCTTCTGATTACAAAGACAGAAGTTGTAAAATAACTTTTGTTCATAGCTGAAAGTGTTCTTAATTCCATTTTTGAAATACCTATAAAACAGCTGGTCACCGGTGTTTAGTTTTTCAACTTCTAACCACTCAGTTGGTGTTAAATTAAATAGTAAGCCAACAGATGGCCCCCTCACCAGGCAAGTTATTTGGCCTGACTTGTCGCCAATTTTTAAGGTGGCTAATGATGTCATGCCTCCTTCCTTTTGCTTGTTAATTTTAACGGACTCTAAATAATACTCCGTTAAAACTCCCCATGCTTCAGTGTGTAACTTGAGTTTTCGCGCTTCTGTTAACTTTGTCGGCTCAGTATTCTTGAAAAAACTATTTGTGTATTTTTTTCTTAATAAACTATTTTTGTTCATTCCAAATTATGATAATTTATCACCATATTATTGTGACTTAGAAGATTACTCCTCAACAAAATTAAAAGAAAGAAAACTGAAACTGAAATACATAGTGCTACTCCTTTCTGACAGTTATCAAAATTGACTGACATAACCTCTGACATATTTATTAGATGTCAGAACTTAGTAGCTAGAGATATCAATTAACATTGAGCAATGAACTAAGTCAAATTTTTATTCTTGATCCCCTATATGTATGTACATATTTTGATACAGGGTTGTATTACGAATTTCATACTACTAAGTTGGGACCATGTTGTATATTATATTGATAAACATAATTTAACGGGCATCAGTTATATAGAAGTTGGAAAGAACATTTTGTATGACTCGTGTAATGACAAAGAGAGATTCCAATTGCGTCCCACATTGTTAAATTAATTTACAATTTTTTCAAAGGAATCGCAAATATTGAATAAAAGCAGATATTCGAATGGATTTAAGACTAATGTATCTGTAAATCAATTAAATATACTTGTTTTATAAATATTTACTGTCACTCAGATAAGGCAGGCCTGTTTAACAACTACGCATATTATTCATACTGAATCCACGTGGAACAATGTTGACAATAGCCCCCCAGAAATGTATATTTTTTTGTATAGTCTAAATCAAAAAATAGTATCTTGTATTATTTCGAATAATCGATAAAATAGCCCTATATAAATTTGACAGTAAAAAACATGGAGTGTTATGTCGCATGACATTGACACTTGACAGTTCAGCTTAATTTTGAGGTTATGTCTAGTGTATTTTTAGATAAAATAGTGGCTTAGACAGGCAATAATTGTCTAAATGCAATGAGAATTGGCTGGATTCAAAAAGTAGTCAACAAATGGCCGGGCAAGAAAACTTTTGGCATGTATAGATTTTTGCCCATGTTTTTTGTACTTGGAGCAGCTTTAGAGTTTTCTATGATAAACTGGAAGGTTGGTGAAGTTAACTTCTATAATACATTCAAAAGGCGCAGAGCTCACGAGATAGTTGAGGAAAAAATAAGAAAGTATTCAGCAACAACAGTTTAAGATGCCAGCCGGGGTGTCATGGGGCCAGTACATTAGTTTCTCCTTCGCCGCAATGATGTCTATGCTGGCGGGATCTCAACTTGTTCATCAACACTATAGGCCCTTACAGAACCTGAACGAATACATTAATAATGAACTGAAGAATTTTCCAGAAAGTGTTAAAACTAAAATAAGGAAAGAACTTCAAGAGGAAGGTATTTTGAAGTGATTTTTTAATTTATTTACCAATTTAGTTGATTATGTGTTAGGAAATTATTGAATAAAGTTTGTTTAGTATTGAAATGTTGATCTTTCTTAAATACCATCACACATAATTCCCAGAAGGATAGGCAGAGTCCAAGGGGCAACAGGCTTCTTAAATAACTTTTTTAAATTTAAATTGCACAGCTCCACTTTTGACCAAAAGGCCTTCCTAAATAATTTTACTTCACTTGATGACAATTTGACTGGCTTGATGGTGCATTAGTTAGTGACCCTGCACCATGCGCCAAGAGTTGTTTGTTTGATACTCACCCAGGACAAACATTTGTATGAGGAATACTTGTGTTTGTTTGGTGTCTGGGTGTTAATATTGAATATTTAAGTATATATTTGTAATACCACTGTTGATTCTAATATCCGTAACACAAGTGCTTAAGCTACTTACCACGGAGACGGATCAATGTATGTGATTTAGTCGGATATTTATTTATTTATAATTTTAACCATAAATAAAATTGAGTTTGACCAGGTGGGTACCCATAACTTTTAGTTGGTTATTGTTCACAAAAATCAACTACTTAATATATCTTCTGGGTCCACTTGAACCATGGTTCAAGAGTTTGCCATTGGAGTTTTGCAACCTTTTGGTAAGGAACCCTAACATTAAATCCAGGCTATGCATTCCTAATTACCAGGCTGCTTTTCCATGTTCAAATAAAAGAAAAAAATATTTTAAATCATTTATTAAGTAAGACATGTTTGTTTGGTAATTTTCTTAAACTAATATTTACAGTAAAATTTTGCTGATACAAAAATAATATACTTATTAATTGTAATAAATTATCTTAGGTCTACAATGTACATTGCAGTTGGTAGTCATTAACAAAAATAAACTTTTAATTCTCAATTCAATATAACCATATTAATTTATGAGTATTCCTATACTAACATTTATACCTGGAAGAAGGCCATGGATATCAGTATTTTATGTAAGTACTACAATATTTGTATGCATTACTCATAGTTATGTATGATCACTATTTTAATTTTTGTTATTTATATTTATTGCTTTTTACACAAAAACTATTCTTTAAGTCCTAAAGCTTTATGTGTAAATATAAATATACATATGTTTGTAAGTATAAAAGAGAAAATGTTATAATCATGGATCAGTGCCACATTTTATTTTCTTAGTGCAATCAAAACATTTATCAAATGTTTTTCACATAAAATAGAAACACTTTTAATGTATTTAACATATTTTCTTTTGATTCTTTGGTTTGTTGTCTGATAAGAAAGTAATAGATAGATAAAACTTTTAAATTCTTATTGAAACAGTAGAATCAATAGAATTTTATTCTATATAAATATGGAAAAACAGATCCTTGATTATAATATTAACAAAATATTGGCCTTTCATTTGACCATTATATTTAACATAAGGAAAAAACTTTGAAATCCAATACAGTCTTTAAAGATCATGTAATTTAAAAAAAAGGTCACCTTGGGTGGTGAGATATTGACTGTTTGATCCAATCAAGATGTGAAGCAATCGAGTCATATATCCGAGGTCTGCCAACCCCTATCTTCGAACATGCTATTCGCCACCCACTTACGCCGACTAGCGACCAGTGCTTGGCCTTGTCATCGAAACACATCATAGAGCTTCCAGCATACTCCTCTTCCTGTAAAATAAAATCGATTTTAACATAATGAAAATAATGTATTGAAGGCTGAAAACACTTCTAATTAGAATAGCTTGCATAACCCAGAATAGTTGACCAGATAACTGAGA
The DNA here is from genome assembly GCA_951394215.1 of Glyphodes perspectalis. NCBI lineage: Eukaryota > Metazoa > Arthropoda > Insecta > Lepidoptera > Crambidae > Glyphodes > Glyphodes perspectalis. Next base: position 8,360,559 of record OX596203.1, read on the forward strand.
GTCTTGCTATCTCGTCAGAGAACACTATAAATATTGGCAGTAGATATTAGGTGGTGGATATTTAAATAGAAAAAATATTGGGTGTACATTGATAACCGGTTAGTAGTGGGGCATTAAAAATTGGGTATAGTTTCATATGCATTATTGTATTTTTGGTTCCTCACGATAACAGTAGGATCTAAGTGTACCACTTACGTCACAGTCATCTTGATCGTACAGCCGCTCGGAGCATATCCCGTTGACGGTGGCAATACTGACGTTCTCGCACGTGTTCATGGGGCTGGTGACGACTTGCACGCGCTGCAGCTGATCGCGGTTCCTGGTCCAGCTGAGCGTGTTGCAGACGCCGAGCGCGGCGCTGGTGCTGTTCTCGGGCAGGCACACGGGCCGCACGAAGTCCGTCACCTCGACGGGCCTATCCAGCCGCAGCAGAGCCAGCATGCTACCTTCGACCGGCGAGGGGATCACCTCAGCGATCCGCCGCTCCTGCTGCCACGGCGTCGTGCTCTGTATTCGCACGGTTCCCAATCTTGCTACCCATTCCACGTTTGGTTGGCCCTGTAAAGTTTTGAAATAATTGAATGATCTTATTAGTACCTGTTTACGTGCGCTTAGGACAACGCGACGGTTCGTTTTCAGAATTATATTATTATAGAACATACACGTTGTTAGGTTTTAGAGTAAACAGGTATCTCTATATAATAGTAGGTACTTAAAATTAGAAGTAACATAAATCGATGTAGGTATGGGATTATTTCTGCGGGGCCTATGTGAGTAGTGCCAGATTAGCCAGATAGTAACTCAATAGAGGTAGTAAATGCTACAGACTGCCCATCACTGGTGTAAATGGCTTTTTAGTAATCTCTAGCGTAATCCGATACTCTAAGTGACACAGACCTGGAAGCAGGAGGCGGTAGTGAGCAGCCAGGAGGGGTGCAGCAGCGCGGCGTCGCAGGCGTGCACGTGCGAGCGCATCAGCGCCGCGTGCCACGGCCAGTCGCCGGGCTGCGCCGAGCGCGGCAGCCCCTCCACGCCACTGCGCGCGCGCGCCACCCGCGCCGTCGGCACGCCGCACTCTGCACAACATACATTATCACATTAAATCATCATCTTCATTATATAACTTGACTAAGCACGCTTAGACCCCACTAAGATTAGGAATAGTCTATGCAAACCCCACCCATAGACCACTATCCAGGATTCAGCAAGTCTGTTTTTTCTTAGGTTTATGTTTTCTTCATAGCCCTTAGATATGGTAACTAAACAAATAGGATTGTGGTTACACATCTATAGGCAATTGAATTTGCAGGTTTAAACGATATTTGTTTCCTTGGCATCCCCTCACTACAAACGATGTTCTAACGAGCGTTATAGTTACCAAACTCTAACAATATAAACTAAGTACGATATACTTCACAATTATCCATCTAACCCAACTCAATTTTATTTTTAGCTGAATGTGGTTTAAGCTTACCACGCTTTGGACTCAGCCTACCCATTCGTAGATTACAGGCGTGATGGTATGTGTGTATGTACGTATGATATACTTCATTATAATTTTTTAAGACGATAGAGTGTTTGAGATGTTTAGTAATAATTAAATGTCTTACCTAGTTGATCGCAAACGACTTTGATCACTTTACGTTCCGGACAATCGCTCTTAAGAAACGATATTTCTGGCGCGAAAGGGTCGACAACCTCGACATATTCCGGTTCGTCAGTTTTTAGCTCCTCGGCGTCAGGGACCACCTCCACACTGGATACTGCACTGTAAATATATATGCATACAGGAATTATGCTTAATATTTGTATATCTAAAACTAGCTGACCCGGCGAACTTCGTTCCGCCTAACAGTCAATGACACATAATAGGGTTTTGCTCTTATAAAAAATTTTTTTATTGGTTCATCAATTATCATACCTATATTAATACTTATCATCCTATTCCGGACGAAGACAAATCCAAAACCACAAAAATCATAAAAATTGGTCCACCCGTTCTTGAGTTATAAATGGTGTAACTAACACGACTTTGTTTTATACATATATTATATAATACTATATATAGATTTATATCTACTGAGCCTTTAAGTTTGACCATCAAAAGACATCAACGCGTCACTAAGAGAAATATTTTCTATCTATTTATATGTAGGCATATTTTATGTTCTGAATATGTATCTCCTGTGTGAATTCTCTAGAGCCTTCCACTCTTTTTATAATGAAAAATTCGTAGAATAAAACCTTAAAGCCAGTATCAGCGCACTCTGCTTTATTGACACATTTAGGTAGCATTGTTGTGGCTGAAACGATTTTGCTACGAGTAATCAGCCCAGGGAATGCTATGCGAAGATATTTTAATGTGGTGTTACCTGAAGCTCATAGCCCTGCAGAGGGAGGTGGCGACGCTGCGCAGGGCGCGCCGGTCAGCGTCATAGGGCGCGGCGCACAGCTTGCCATCGCGGCCGCGCTCCGACCACACCGCATACCCGCCGCGGCTGCGCGCCGCGCCCAGCGTCGTCTCCGCACGCTCGCGCCGCCACGACGTCAGCGACCGGGCAATCCATACTAAGAAATTCACATATAGATTTAAAAAATCTCATATGATAAGATACAGCTTATAATAATGTTCAAAGAATATGAAAATGTAACCACTGAACAATACACATAATAAGGCCATATCCATATAAACTAATTACCACGCGATGGATGTTTCAAATGTATTTAATTTAATAACTCATACATTCATGGAAGTGGACGTGTTCGAAAACACACTTCAATTATGTTATTATTTCTTTGCAAAAACTCCAAGACTGCCCCTCGGCTTACTCGACTTAAGAAAGCTATATATACACTCACGGCAGCCGACTTCGTCGCTCCCGTCGGGGCAGTCGGGCGTGCCGTCGCAGTGCAGGTGGCGCGGCAGGCAGCGCGTGTCGAGCGCGCAGCGCAGCGCGCCGCCCGCGCAGTGAGCGCAGCTGCGCTCGTCCGCCGCGTCGGCGCAGTCGGGCACGCCGTCGCACGCGCGCCGCGACAGCGCCAGCCGTTTCAGCCCGCCGAGGCAGTCTGTGAGTACACATAAATGCAAGGTCAGCAAAATTGCATGCGTCAACTCAGTAATTCAGATGCTTGTTGCGTTCATTCGAAATTACGCCATGGCAGAGTAAGATGGAAAGTATCAAGATTTACTACATAGATATGCAGCATATATATTTCATTTGTGATTCATATGCATCACAAATAAAAAATGACAATCCACTGTACTGGCGACAATACCTACTCAACACTTAAATTTTTTACGCTCTCAGTCACGTGTGGAGAATAGTGCACTGTGCGCATTATCACTTTTAAGTATTTTTTATGAAAATTATTTTGTTTAATGCAGTTAGTTAGAAGGATTAGATGCCTGACTAAATTAATTAGTTAGACGTATTTTATTAATCAAATCCAAATGACTAACTCAAACTATATACCTATAATCGTTTTTGTAATCCATCTATTATTTAATGAGTTATCGTATCTAAGTTACAAAACAGATATTTCTACATCCTTGGATTGTGAATTTACTTTTACTTTCATTACGTCGTTTTCACAAAGTTGAAATGGAATTAATTAGCGTTTTCATGTTTTACTCCTTTCATAATATTTACCACTGCAATAAAACGGCGCAATTAAATTGCGCTACACTGAGGATATTTCTCAATTAAAATGTTTTTTTAAGCTAAACTTTTTCTATGTATCTATAGTTATCACGTGAATAGTTTTTTGTTTAATGCTTTTTTTAACTGTTTTTTCTAAAAAACGACAAAACAAGTAAAAAAAATACCGAAATGCTATTAAATGTTTGTTATGCATTTTTTATCACGAAATCTTAGATCTTGTCAAGGTTTCCTTCGCCTTAAATACAACATTCAATCTATTTTAAATTTCCATCCAATTCGATATACCTACCTACCTGCTCACATTCAATCTTACTACATATTTTCAATTCGATTTACTATTTACGTAGTATTAGATAAGCATGACTCGGAAAACCTACTCCATCAAATTATTCCTACACTAGCTGTGCCAGCGGTGTTACCCGCGTTTATGGTTAATATTATATAAGTAGACTATTTCCGTCGTACATGATTTCTATGTAAATTTAACCATTAAGGCTGCACACGCGACGGAAGCTTAAAAATGGAGTAACTTCTCCCGTTTTCCCAACATTTAACAACAACATTTACAAGAATAATTGTACCAAGTTTCGTTAAAATCCGTCGAGTAGTTTTTGTTTCTATAAGGAACATACAGACAGACAGACAGACAGACAGACAGACAGACAAAAATTTTACTGATTGCATTTTTGGCATCAGTATCGATCACTAATCACCCCCTGATAGTTATTTTGAAAATATATTTCATGTACAGAATTGACCTCTCTACAGATTTATTATAAGTATAGATTAGGTCTGAAGCTATAATATATAACCGAAAAAGCCAGAAGTGACCTTTTGCTCGGAAATTCGTTTTTAAATTTGAAGCAAACATTTAAAAATCTTACATATTAATATCCAGATAAGGCTGCCAACATTTCCTACTTTGATGCAGATGTTTGATCAAAACTCTTCAACTCTAAGTTATACAGACAGACAATGCTGCGACCTAGTGTTTTATTTTAGTGGCTTGGTACTGGGTCCAGCCATGATCGGAGCTTCCTGCTAGGTGTAAAAGACAACCCCTTCCGGGTTTCAGTCGATATGAATCTTACTCTACTTAATATTTAATAAATTTGGTATAAAAAAAAGAAAAGGGTCACCCATCATATGGTAAACGCTAACCGTACCTGGTTCAGGTATGCAGGAGCCAGGGCCGAAGTAGTCTGGAAAGAGCTGCGAGCAATCGAAATAGTTTCGCAGGCGCTCCGGCAGCCTGGCACCGCAGCCCGCGTGGAAAGCGCGGCAGTACGCGCGGCACGGCCGCACCAGCCGCCCATCCTCGCACTGCGGCTGCAGCATTTGGCAAACGAAGTCCTGCCAACATGAATATTGAACATAGTCTTATTCATCGTATTATTATGTCGTAAGCGTAGCGTTAATAATTCATTACGAAACAAAGCCTAAAATACTAGTGGTTGGCCTGCTGGTCCCCCACACGTCCAACGACATTAAAGACTAAGATTCCCAGAAATAATTAATAGCTATCTCCAATTGTTCTTATGTCACATATAACAAAAGATAAAAAACACGCTTCGTCTTGATCTTTGCCGTGATTGTCCTTACTCTTTCTTTTGCTATAACAATTACGTTCATTAGTATACCAGTTCTAATCAACTTACCTGCGCGAGGTGGGAACATTCAGCATCAAGAAGTTCCCTAAAAGCGACTAGGTCTTTAAGGATGGCATCTCTTGACGTATGCCCAACCAAGTTAGGATATGTGGTAGAGTTGTAAGGCAGGTGCGAGCAGAGCGAAAGACTCTTTGGGTAGCATTTGCTGATTTCTTCAACTTCTGTTGTCATTGCCTCAGTTGTAGGTGGGTCTTCCGATGTTGATTCTGTGTTTTCTAGTTCTAGAGATGATATAACCGAACTTTCCTGTAAATAAATTGAAATAACATTATTTGCATTCAATTCACTTTTTTTATTATTTTCTTAATTATCCTATTTCTGCCTCCTGATTTTGATAAATGTTTTCGACTTTCGGAGAAGTTAAAAGTTTGAGTTTTACTTCTTCTTAGGTACAGATATTGCCATAAGTTCCACCCCACCGGGTTCCTCGTTTTGTCATACCAGATGGGCTTAGCCCTGGACCTGGACCATCCAGGGCTGTAGCCAAGAGGCATTCTGAAGTGGGCTGCAACTAGTCGAGTTGGGACGAGTCAGTCGCAGCGCAGGCCGCGGGTCTGTGGCGTCACGTCCGACCGTAGACGTGGATTGGAGTGGAGGAAGAGAAGGAGCTGAGTGTTTCATTGCTCGCCTCCCTATCCTCGGGGGAATCAGCAGGGTGTGTCGGACGCCCGTGTTCCTCGAAATGATAGGAGGAGCCTGCTCCACCCAAGGTGGTAGTGAGCGGGGTATACCGACTAAATATCCCTGGGATGTACCGTTCACGCCTTTATATAAAAGAGTTCCACGGGATCCTGACGCTGAGAAGTAGTAGACGTAGTAGACGTAGTAGACGCCTAGCAGAAGATTCCTTAGGGGCACCCGGGAAGCCCCGGCTGTTACCATATTGGCCGAAGAGGGGGTCTCCTGATGCAGAGGCCCCTGGGAGCCCCCCCCCCCCCCCCGAGGCGAGGTGGAATGCGTAACGCATTTCTTCGGATTAAAAAAGAAAAAAAAACAAATCAGAAGTGATAAAAATACCTCAATATGTAGCGTATCGGGAAGGGCGGTGATGTTAAAGTGTTTGGGCGTGTCGAGTTCCCTCGCGAGCACGGCGGCCACCTCCCTGGTCGTTACAGCCGTGAAGATGGGCTCGAACGACACCTCGAAGTGCACTCGCTCGCCCTCCTCTGCACTGCGGACGTCGAGAAACACGTCAGGCGAATTACGACGATGCAAAAATAGAGACTGTTTTGATTGATGATAAAATTGCTGATTTGAATAATCGACACGCCAGCATTAAGTGGACATCGCATTTTCGTCCACACATCAGGGTTTAACCACAATACCAATTTACATCAATACTCTCACAACGCTTGTCATGAGGTCATATAAAGAAAAGATCAAGAAATATTAGGTCTAAGCATACCCAATAAAGAATGGTAATATAGTACCCAAGTCAAAAAGTGATACTTAATAAACTGTCAAATAAGAACGTAACTTTTTGGGTTATCAGATTTTTTATTTTTAAAATAAATATATCAACTAGTCAACAGCGCTAGAGTTAACTTGCCAATTTCAATAGAATGCCTAGTAATAGCTATAATTGTCTTAGCTAAGTGGTTTTACATAAAAAGATATAAGTACGTAAGTAAACTATTATATATCGTGTGCGTAAGAACGCTTACATGTCCTAGCAAAAGTACCAAGTTGTCGACACTCGAGATAGTCACTACTTACTTAGCCTTCTTTAAACTCGTTTCAAATAGATGAATGTAAATGGTTATACAGACAGGTTACAGCAATTACTGTGGGATATTTGTGACATTTCCTAACTTGAAAACTTACTAGTAATTTGAGTCATAGCTTAGGTGCTTATAGAATGTAGAGTCATCTCCTCAAATATTTTGGTCAATAGCGAGTTCTATTGAATATACTTTCCGAATCCTAATAGGATTTGAATGAATCTTCAACTAATTGGAACTATTAACGTTTGTTTCGGCACTAAAATAAACAACATCCTCAGACCCGTTATAGCGTTTTCGTTGCGCGTGTTATTAACATACGAAGCGGCAGCTTTTTAGTTCAAGAATAAACATATCCTGTTCGTTTAATGCATTAGGTGCGCGATTGGAATTCAGTTCGCGAGAAGAAAGGGTCGTATCGTAGGCATCAAACGCGCGTATGTGGTTCAATCCGACAGCGCACGCGCATGGAAAGTGCCGGGCGGGCGAGCTTCGAAACAAAACACGCATTGAACTTTCTCAAACTGATACCTCATAATATGCTGATGCTTGCATTGCGTGCGCGAGTGATTAGCCTACAAACGTTATCATTGTTGCATTGTATAGCTTATTTTAAAGTATGATTCAGTTATTTTTATTGTTGGAGTTTAATTGTGAGATACACGCAAAAATTTCACTCTCCTTTAAAATAATAAGCTCCATATTGGATATACACATAGTGGGAAATTAGGTAAATACTTTTTTCCAAAATCCACTGCTCTACTCGAATTTAACTAGATGCAAAGAAATTGATAGATTTATAAAAGCATGAAGTCCATGGAGAATCGATACTAATCAATGGTGTGACTAATAAGCGTTAGGTATTTATCTATTCCATTGTTACACGCGTTTTAATTGTTTTACCAACCTTAATAATAGGCTTTCATCGGTAAACTTTCTCTGGCTGTAATTCATTTTATAAATAACTAAGATAGATAAGGTTTTTCGATTATAACAAGATTTGAGCGACTAGTGCCATATGGGAAATACGAAGATATTCAAAAGTCAACGCAGGATAAATATAATTATCATCGTATATGTACCTATAGATGAACATGATTTATTTTAATAACTATTTAAAAATATACCTACCACAGGCATGCTCGCCGTGCAATGACGTAAAGAACACCCAAACATAGCTTTAACGGAAATATCGAGAAAGTCAGCTTTCTCCTGCGAAGGCGATGAATTAAGTAATGAAAATATGACTAAGACATGTATTCGTTTAAAGTTACTTGCAAGCCGTTTAAAGTTATTACCAAGTAAGCTTGATAACTTGAATGATGGTGCATTTGTTTATCCCATCTAATGTATAAGTAATATGGTAATGTATAAGTTGTATGTTATTTTTTGTTTTAAGGACCTTATATACCTACTTTCATATGTTTGTTACATATATTATTTTAACATTTAACACAGACACTCTAATTTAATTAATCTGTAGGTACCTAATTATACATCACGGATTAAAAATACGTTGATGTCTGTAGTCTTGATACAGTGATGTATTGAGAAATAAAAATAGTTATCTGATAATGATCTAAGTATTCTTCTTTGTTTTAGCTGGCGCGTAAATGATTATATGCATAGAAGATTGCAAACAAATCTATCTATAGACTTTATACTTAAGTATCTAACTAACTAATTGTCGAACCTTAAGACGTTTACATTTGAACTGCCTATCTAATTTAGTAACAAACGGAGTGCTTAATTTCACACTCAATAAAATCGCTGTTTATCAACTATCTATCTATAATAATTATAGTCCTCAGTGTACAATGTAGATCGAACTAGATAATTCATGACTACAACGACCCTGAAATTGAGAGCTTTGTAAGTAGACCGTATAGACCAAGGTAGGTAAGTTAAACTGCAGAGGTACATAAATGTGACACAGCGGAACTGACATAGTTATCGTGCATATTTATTTGGAACGTTCAATAAATTTTATGCTAACGTAGAACATCGGCTTCGTAACAATACAGTCTAACTTCGAAATAAGAGTAGTTTTATGTAAGCTCCAATGAGGTAACAGCGGCTCTTGCGACTAACTTTTTTGTTGGTACTTATAACAATCGCAATGTGTTTGAGGTAAGCCGGCGCGAGTATCTATGTGGAATGATTAAAATCGTCGTGTTCACGCCGTTATCTAAGATTTTATTAATCTCGCACTAAATGTATTTATGTGGGTAGCGTAATATACCTTAGACCTAAGACATTTATTGCTTTTAAAATATACCGATGTAAGTCTAAAAGGCACAATTGTACCAACCCTTACAGATGGAGCATCAATAAATCTTACTTAATGCCAAAAATCCGTAGGACTTAATGCTAAAATAAATAAATAGGTTTGTTTTTAATGATTCATGTAGGTAGATAGATAAGCTTTTCTGTAACCTTTATGAATAAACACACTTTACCTCCGGTTCGACTAAATAAGGTAATCCTGCTGATTCCTTAATTGAAAGAATTTCCTATAACTACTTAAGCTCTACCTTGGTAAATATAAAGATAAATAATAATAATTCTGTTATTGTGGTCGTTATTAAAAGGTACAAAGTAAAACTGGATTATTTTAATGATTGTAATATAAACAGTATTAATGTATACATGTATAAGTGAAACTCGGGCTTTAAAGAAGAAATAGGTGCTATCACAACGCTCGGATCACGTAGGTAAATCCGTTTAAGCTGTTCGGTTTAAATTGCGCATTCGCCTTAGATAGTTAAGAACAGATTTTTAAACTTACTTATCTAGTGCGAGGATCTCTGCTGCCACAAAACAGGAGCGCAGTTCAGAGTCCTGATATAACCCGGCGAGGGCCGTTTGCAGGCGCGCCTCCCGCGTGCTGTTCGCCTGGAGGTCCCTGCCCTCGGGGCCCGCCCCCCACGCCGTCACCACGAACGAGCCCCGGAATGTCTGCCGGTTGAGCGGGTCGCTGAACAAGTACATATCTATGGGAGATTAAAATACAGATTTTAGTGAGGTATTGACCCTATCGGATACTTTCTTTTGTCAGTGACGTTTACTTCGTATTCGATCTTCTTACTTCTGTTAAAATATATAGAACCACTCATCTGTTATACTCAGATGATACGTTTACGCATTTTTCGTATAAGACCAATGAAGGTATGACAGGTGTAATAGGTTGCCCTACTTAGTTTCTATTAATAATGAAAAGTTTTCAGGATGTGTCGGTATATTAGCTACACATACTTATGTAGATACGCATTTAAATGCTAGTATCTTTAAAGTATCTGCCTGTAATTATATCTAGAGGTAAGTAGATGGAATTGATATTCCAGAGATAACTTGATTTAAGGCTCTTATAAGTTATCAACGAAAAAAACAACCACCGAAAAGGTTGATTGATAGTTTATTTAATATTTCATACAAGTATTGCTTTTTGGATACATGGTCAATCAATTGAATTATCTATTATCTGATCTAATTACTCTACAATATTATTTAGAGATAGGATCTTAAATAATGTGTTGCACTTGTCGCTCGGCGCTTGGCGGAGGCAAGGCCGCGAGCGCAGCGGCCTCAGCGGTGACGGGCTAAATGTCGCCTGCGTCCCGCGCCCGCGCCTGCGCCCGCGCCCGCGTCGCGCTGCCCACACGGCGCACTGTTGACCCGCCTCACCTGTCTGCGTCTATGTTTACCAACAAAGGAATGCGCCACTACGATCGTGGCACTGATAGATGAGCTTTGAAAGCGCTCATGGTACTTGTTGACTGCTTGCAAAATAAACTGGCTAATTGCATATTACACAATAGTTACATACAAAAGAATCTAAATACGTACCTATCACGATACCGATATAATATAAAACAACACTGAGTATATCAGTGGATTGACGTTATTTAAATATTAGTTTCTCAATAAAACCAACTTTACGAATGGTTATAAATTTATCTACGTTGAGATGTAATGCGAATTAAAAAGTATTCTGACATGAATCGCTTAAGGTAGCGTATAAGTATACCTAATAATTTATTTATTATTTGTGCACGCAAGTGTACCTAATAAAACTGGTTATAAAATCAAAACAGCAATTAAATTTAGACAGGTATCATTTCCTCAATTCTTACACTAGTAAAAATGTCGTTTATTCTACCATCTGCGGACGGTCTTACTAACAGTCGGTTACGACTTAGTTAAGGTAAAAAAAATTGTTGGAGTCGCAGGGCATAGTATTTGTTAGTTTCTAGTACATACGTCCTAGGTAAACGGCGACGGCGGCGAGCAGCAGCAGCACCAGCAGGGCGGCGAGCGCGGCGCAGCAGCCGCGGCACGGCCGGCTCAGCTTGCGCCGCGTGAAGCGGATGTCGCTGCTCACCGACATCGTCGACTCCGGCGGGCGGTGCCGCGCGCAGCGCCGGCCGTTGTGCGACCATCCGTACCCGAGCTGAGGAACGGGACATTGTCATTGATCGCACGCTACGGACGAGGGGAAACATCTCTCACGTTTTTATAATGGAATCGTGAGCCGAGAAAACACTGATGGGTTTAAACGAAAGCAAGAGCAACAAATGCGCATGTGATGGTTAATGGCTACCAAAGATACGTTTTTATAATGAGTTTCATTTTCATCTCTAGTCGAGAAAGTCTATGTACCTACCTACTAACTGTGTTCCTGCTAGATTTTGAAATACTTATTTATTTAGACGAGTAATCATATCTTAATCATTCTCATCTTTTGATATACCTAAGTATCTTAATTCTTCATAAGCCTGCCTAAAAAATATATGTTTCAATTTTATGAGTAATCATTCATACGACCTATTTAATTTAAAACTAAAAGATGATGCAAATAATAAATATGTAGTTTAGAAGAAATTGTGTACCTATAAGTTTTACTATCAAAAATATTTCACATAGCAACACCCCGCAGTTTCATTTGCGTAGTGCCCGTTCCTGTAGGAATACGAGGATAAAATATAGCTTATGTTACTCGCTGATAAAGTAACTTTATTAGTGAAAGATTATTTTTAAATCGGTCCAGTAGTTTCGGAGCCCATTTAATTCAAACAAACAAACAATCAAATCTTTCCTCTTTATGATGTAAGTATAGATAAATCGCAGTATTCGACTATGCCGCACATATTAAATAACATGTGCCATTTCCTTTTGTAGTCTGCACAAAGCAAGGTTAACTGTGGTTAATCGGCAAAGAACGCAGGACGTATATACCTTGCAAGTATGTGTAAGAAAAGTTACATAAGCAGTCTGTCACATCTCTGGACAAACACTTGACATTTGTAAAGAATCGTAAGTAGGGTACCTACTAGTTAAACATAATAAGCCAAGTTGTTGGGAAATTAGGTTATCAGTTGATCACTAATCAATCCAATCATTCTAGTAAGTAACATTGTTTCAAAAAGGTGCTATAAGAGTTAATAATGATTAGGTTCCTTTTGTAGTAAAAATTAACTGAAATGTAAAACTTGAAAATGAAAACAATACCTACCAGAAAGATCTTCGTACCGTGACGCCCTTTAGACCCAAATCATCAGTCAAGCCTGTAAATGTTCTGCTTCCTAGTAATTACTAACAGTAGGTAATCTGCGTGTGTTCCGGGTGTTTGCGACACTTACCGCATGTGCACATAGCAGCAACTGTTGCTTACATAAAGGTATTTAGCAGAGATGAAAGACAGATAAAAAAGTACTTACAAACAACAACCGCTTAAATGGCGTGTAATGGATTAGTTATGGACAAGTTATTTTAATGTACAAAACTAATAGTTATTTTTATAAGAGTTTTATTAGGCTTTACAACTTATATAAGGATGTACCTACGTAGGTAAATAACTAATAAGTAGATAGGTTTAAATCCTCTATGACATTCAATAGAATAGCAAATAGTACCTAAAACTGCTGATTAGAAATATTTTAGAAAAAAATATTTTTATTTTGGTTTATTCTAATAATAGGTATACATACTTACATACGTTACCAGCACGGCCACATTCCCCGCAGTTCCATGAAGCAATAAGCTAATACAACCACATTTAATAAAAAATAAATGTAGGTTAGGCAGTAAACAACTGACTAGCTAGCTAGCTCGTTACCTATATAATTACAAAGCTGACACCCAATACACCATTAGTCGTCTTTTTAAATCCAAAAATTGTATTTTCAATGTTGCTCTGGGAACTGGGATTAAAAAAAAAATTTACAAACTGTGTTCCCTGCCTAGTATTTCGTAAAAGTTGCTCCTTGGAGTATGCCTACACTTTGGAGTATTGCAGATGATATGGCGCGTAGAATCTATTTATTTTTAGTTTTAGAACTTAAGTATAGTATATTATTAAAAAGTAGTGCCTATGTAATAGGTAAATGTAATAGGTAAAACTCGTGATCGTGATAGTTTCGTGACCGTTTTGAAATAGTTTCTGACTAGATCGGAACACAAGCTGTTAATATCAAGTTGCAAGAAATCACCCGAGTTGCGGCAACCAGGGCGCCGCACCGGGTGCCGTTGCGCCTAGTTTAATTGAATGTCAGATCAGATATAGAGTAATGCGAGCCATTCAATTGTCGTCGAAGTCATTACACCGCTTACAATTTTGTCGGTAATGAAGTTTCAATTATGAAAGAAACTACCATTCATTGAAAACCTACAACAAAGTTAAAATATAACTCTTCATAACCGTTATAGGGTAAACGAGATGTACATCTATGTAGCTCATACATGTATATACGAGTATATAATTTCATTTTACCAATGATGGTCCACATTGCAACACTACATTCATATTATATTGAAGGCACAAAGCCCGCTGTGGTATTGCAAAACTTGAGAGCAACGTGTGGTTGTTTACAAAGCTTTATTATAAGCTCGACTTGATTTCAAAACAAAGTTACTAACAGCGCAAATTATCGTGAAATTTAACAACAGCGTTACGTACCAGAACAGGCCAAACGCAAAAGCGTGACACGCCTGACATACAAATGGCATTTGAACGCAAACCAGAGAACAAAGAGAACGATGCTGAGGCATTTTAGTATTTGGTGGTCCTTTTCATTGGCGGGCAAGGTCATATGGGTCGCCATAAAAACAGAGAACTTGTAATAAATTTAATATTGCAAAGTTTCGACAACACATGTTGGGGACATTAAATAAGGTTCTTCATAAATGTTTTGTTTTGACATTGGTTTAACAAATCTACTTGTAAATATAATGTAGACATTGCTGCACGTTCTATTTATGTTATTTACACGGAGTGGGCACACTAAGTGACAAGACAACCTTTGTATTTGGTGGACGTTTTTTGCTGAAATAACGCGGAGTGGGTGCGTGCATCGCACTTGCCGCGACCTACATCTGCGCCGGCGCACGTTTCTGCGCTCGCGCAGCGCGCCGCGGCGACAAAGGCGCGCTCTGCGCTGCCTTTTCGCTGGTTTCTATTAAGATCTCTAACTTAAACAATGCGAACGCCCTCACTTTCATTCTGTACGTGCTCATTTCAAATAATAGGTCTTGCTTCACCCGCTAATTTTATGTAAACATTGCCTCCGGGGACAGACTCAACAGCATCGTGATCGCACATAAACTGCATTTTCCCTCGTGCCGCAGATAATATAGTAATGTACCTAAATTGTATTATTATGTAACATTGCTTAGAAAAAAAATCAACGTTGCATGTCTACTTACATAGAAAAAGACTGAAGTTGCTATTACGGTAAATTTTATAATCTTTTTATCTACGGATATCATGAGTTTGTGTGACTGATTTATGACAGTTGGATTCACATCCATGACTAATAATACTTTGGCTGCCTTTAGTTTTTTTGAGTAACTCGTTTAGTACGGGCCTACAGTGGGCTAGCAGCTGATAATTCGTTATTTAACTCGTTTGTGGTGGCGAGACGAGTGACCGTAACTGGATCCCGCAACCGCAGTTTACGGTTTAGACTATTTTGAAACCGTATCCAGCAGTCAGCACACACGTCATCTCATTACCACTGAGCCTATTCAAAACTCACCTAGTTCTCACAAATACTTGAGAGGTAACAAACTCGGGCTGACTTTAATTTCAAATTATTTCACAACGAATTCGTTTTCAGGCGAATAAGTAAGATAAGTCAGTTGCCTCACGGAGATGAACTTCGTGACTAACGATTTCCGAAGGCCATGAACTTTTCTGTATTTGGTAACCTTGTTACAAACTTTAGAATACAAATTTAAGTTCGGTACGAGTTTATAATCGACAGAATATACATAATTATTATTGCTAATAAATAATTAACTAATTGACAATTATATTCTAACCCTTATTGAAGTTTCATGAGTACCTAGCGTCCTACAGCTAAGTACAACTAAATTATTAGTACTGCACATAATAATAATATGTATAAAGATAAATTGATTGATAAATTTTATCATAATCATCGTCAGACTATTCCAGCGCTAGATTATAAATAAATATCTACTTATTTAGGTAAGTAAAAGGTGTTAAGTAAGATAGAATTGTACCTAAATTTTCAGAATTAGCTTTTAAGTATAGTTTACTAGCTTCTGCCTGCGGCTTTAATCCCTGGTACATCGATATATCATAGCCTATATGTTATTCGGGTGTATAAGCTATATTATTGTAAAGTTTCATTAAAATCCATTCAGTAGTTTTTGCGTGAAAGAGTAACAAACATCCATCCATACTAACAAACTTTTGCGTTTATAATATTTTTATATATTATTATTTAATATAATAGGGATTTGATACACAACACACAAGGAAATACAAATATAAATGACACTATGTAGTATAGCTGTTTCCTACATGATTAACTCGTGAAATATGAAAGCGGAATATCTAATGTCCCATAATAGGTACGTACCTACTGCTTTATGCAATAATTAGCAAAGCTAATAGTCCCTTTTAGGTTCACGGAAGTTGTGTAATTATTATAATTTTACACCTGCTTACTTGATTACATAAAGTTACAGTCTGTTTAAAGTCATCTTTAAGTTACAGTGTTACACAAAGGTACCAATTTGCGTTGTTAAAATACTTTAGGTTTTAATTACATATTTACCGGAAAACTAGTAGGTACTTCAGGAGAGAACCTACTTTGTATCTTTTCTGTGTTGTAATTTATGTTAAAAGCCTTCGTGGGTCTGTTCAAAATGTTATAATTAAATTATTTAAGGGCCCTCGTACGGCGTTTATAAAAAAGATTTTTTTTTACTTACTTCTAAAATTTAAACGAATGGAATAAAACATATTTGTATACAATAATGAAATGCGTCCTGTAGTCAAATAAACTAGTTTTTGAGATGATGTGCTACAAATAGATATAGTTTACTCCATCAATCAAACATAAGAAGCAATCTAGCAATCTTGGCAGCTTTGAAAGTTTCCCACGTCGCCGTCTGTAGGTATTATAGGTTGAGTAGTCACACAATCTGTCACCGTTAATTATGAAATCATCATCATTACATAGTCTATAGGAAGATAAAAGTTTATGTATTTTCTGGTATGCAATTCCTTCAGATACCGTTTCCGCTAGATTAGACAGTTTTAATTGCTATAATTGGTATATCAACATTAAAATCCATGAAAATTTAATTGGCAGATATAATCGGTAGATTCGTTCAACTAGAACGTACTTATTGAAAACTGTACATGTTGTTTGTTTTGTTAACAAATATTAATTGTCTTATAATAAATAGTAGAATCCGTTGAATGAAGTATATTATTGTCTAGTAGTTACTAAAACTACTAGACAATAATAATTAATTTAAGATTCTAGGTGGATTATTAAAATATGACAGTTCTGTCATCTCTGTTTTAATAAATATACCTTGTCCATGGCTTTTTTATATTTTCTGGAAATTTCAAGTAGTGAATTTAATTTATTAGATTAGAGTTTAAAAAAAATATACCATATTTTTACTTAATTTCGTTGAATCCATACTTAGCCAGATTTTAAAATTTGCGCTGTTATTTTTGCTATCTAAAGGCAACTGTCGTAAACTCTGATTCAGAGTTTCTAGAATACCGTAGGTATACATACCCACGGTAAGTACTTTAAAAAAGCTCGAAGCGCGTCTGGGCGCAGTCGACCCGGATCGCGGATTACATTGCCGTGCTTGCGCCGTTAATTCTACTGACACACTTCCTTTCTCATCGAGTGTCTCCACAAATATAATGTATTTTAGCCTTATTTTAATAAACACAGGTGTATTTTAAAGCAGGTCTTGGGTACTTGTAGGTAGCAAGCAGAAGCTCCATTCATTATCTTCTTACGCCTACCTAATTTTGCATGAGTACAATAATAACAAAGGTGAATAGTTAATGGCTGAATGAGCCACAGTCAATGAACA
Organism: Glyphodes perspectalis; assembly: GCA_951394215.1. NCBI lineage: Eukaryota > Metazoa > Arthropoda > Insecta > Lepidoptera > Crambidae > Glyphodes > Glyphodes perspectalis. The sequence goes on from OX596203.1 coordinate 8,377,986, forward strand.
TGATGATGATTACCTATGCAACACCTACCGCAAAATATTAAATGGTGTATTTAATTACCTATCGATTACTTAATATATATAAACATAAGCTTGGAAAACTTTAGTACAGTGGCGTAGCTACCCAGGGGCAAGGCGGAGCAGTGCCCCGCCCCGGGGCCCTAAGTTTGGGGGGCCCTAAAACCTGATAAGCACACCTCTTCATTTGAGTTTCATTTGACTCTGTCCAACGTAGGAAGAAAAATGTAAGTGCCCTCCCTGCAGTAGGGGGGGCCTGGACCCAAAGCTGCGTTAGCCTTAGTTTCTTTTTTGCCCCAGGGTCCTTTGTCACCTAGCTACGTCACTGCTTTAATAGGACTAAAGTAAGTAGTTAACTACATAAGAACTACAATAATTAAAGTCAAGAGTTCAATTCATACTACCTTTTGTATCACCCGTTTTATAGTCAATAAATAAATATTATATGTCTATATGTTATTTAAGACTTGTTGTTTCATATCAGGAAATCAGCGTCATAATTTAAAAAACCGGTTTGTTTTTGAATCGTCTGAACATTATTTTGCATGTCTTGTTATTATTTAGGGGTCAATAGTAAGTTGCTAAAAATAGGTAGATAGTAATACTTTACAAGTAAGTTTTATGATTTATTGACAAAAAATGATTCTTGCTTAGCATGTCGAATAGGCAATTAATAATGTATTGGTGTCCCGGAATGGGACCTCCTTATTTTACAATTGTATTTTAAATGTTTTTCCTTTTTATTTTGACTTAGTGTGTTACTTGTTCTTTTGCTGTTTTTTCCTATTATATTACGTCTATGTTTCCACCGGCGTTTTATTCATTTTTATATTAATCTAAATTCTAAAAAGCATTGCTTGAGCATCTTTTGCGGTGTATAACAATTGGGTACTTACTAAGTTGGGGATTATATATTTAGCTAGCCACTTGTTACTTGCTTACTGACAATACCTAAGCATGATTAGCAAAAAAGCTCAGCACAACAAAAAATAAACATACAGTCCTAACAATCCTGTTGTTAAATAATGTACATTATACCTACCCGTATGTATACTTTTAATGCATAAATTAAGTAGAAGGTACATAGTATTTTCAAAATATATTTCTAATATGTTACTACTGTGCATGTTCTATTAAGTACTAGTTGGTACTCTAGTTTCCCAGCATTGACACTTCCTGTTCGAAATCGAAACTTGTTTTCTCGTCTCTCTACAATCGAGCTGCGTGTCGTTATCAATTGGCCACAGTCATGTCTTGTCTTATACGCGGTGCCGATACCTGCTACTAGCATAAGTGAGAGGCGGCAACAAATAGGCAAGGACAGAAACCATACACGCACCAAATAAATCAGACAACCCAAAATTTCCTGTTCAAACAATTAACAGTATCAGTTCCGTTGGAATCCAAATTAGCACTCTACAGTAACCTAGATTTTTAGTAACTGGTTTGTTCTCTAGAGACTGAATCTTTTATCGTGAAACGTTTCAGAAGTTCATGCACGGAATCACGATTTCGAGACGACTTGTTCTTTTATTTCAACTTTAATTTGTTCACTTTGTGCTATACGTAATAACAAGTGAATGTATCTTGTAAATCCAAAGTCGTTGACATTTAAGGATGTACCTACTAGGTTTGAGGTGAACATTGTTGGTTTATTCAACCCACTAGATATCTGTTGGGAATTCGGGATCTATTTCGACTTTATTTTTTTTGTTATGTTCACTTTAAAATAGTTTAAATATCTATACTTATAATAAATCTGTAGAGAGGTCAATTCTGTACATGAAATATATTTTCAAAATAACTATCAGGGATATATATATTAGTAATATATATTAGTGATCGATACTGATGCCAAAAATGCAATCAGTAATTTTTTTGTCTGTCTGTCTGTCTGTCTGTATGTTCCTTATAGAAACAAAAACTACACGACGGATTTTAACGAAAATTGGTACAATTATTCTTCAATCTCCTGGGCAGGTTATAGTATACTTTTCATCACGCTACAATCAATAGGAGCAGAGTAGTGAAGGGAAATGTTGGGAAAACGGGAGAAGTTACTCCATTTTTTAAGCTTCCGTCGCGTGTGCAGCCTTAATGGTTAAAGTTACATAGAAATCATGATGACGGAAATAGTCTTTATAATATTAACCATAAACGCGGATGACACCGCTGGCACAGCTAGTCAATAATAAATAAATAAATAAAATGTATTTACATGTTATAGGTAGGTTCAATTTATATCATACTAGCTGTGGCCGCGGTTTTACCCGCGTTTATGGTTAATGTTGTATAGCCTATGGCCTTCCTCGATAAACGAATAGGTATACAACACAATATTTTCTCAATTCGGTTCAGTAGTTCTTAAGATTAGCGCGTTCAACCAAACAAATTCTTCAGCTTAGGTACCTATATATAATATTAAAGTATAGATAACCTATAATTGAATGCACGTGCTTAAATCAGTTCCAATTGAGTGTAGAGCCTTATATACCTATTGATATATTTTGCTAAGATTTGATAGGCTCTTCATTACTAGGACTACTTTTAAGTAAGTGTATCAAAATTATAATATTTTTTGGTTCCTGGATAGGACCTATTAAACATTAAACTATATGCTATTTTACAAAACAAAAAAAGCGAAGGAAAGTATATGAAAATATATTTTTAGATTCACGGGTGATACGTTAGCTACCAACCGATACAATTATTTATATTAACAATTAAATAATATCACAAATTGGTTTATTTATTCAGTAACTATGTATTTGGCTGAAGATTACTAACATGAAACTCGTAAAACAACTTAAGTATTATCTACCTTCTGCAGCTAGCTATAAGAGTTTATAATATTTTCTGTTGTATATGAATATCTGACAGGCACAAAGACACTAGAGAGAAAGTAGCGCTATAAAAATAATTGTCGCGCAAGTTAATGAGAATATCCATTCAAAGAACTTTCCAATCTGATCATAAAACAATAACAATACCATGAATCACATGCGTGCTAAATGCATATTCAGGCGGAGACAATGATAAAGAAACCATCGCACTCACCTCTGACTCCCATGTGTCTTTCACGGTTCGCGGCTTGCTCTCCTTCATGTTGCCAGAAAACGTCATTCCGAGGGTGGTTAGTTCCGGGCGTTGCACTTTTGCACTGACCTTGGCGGTCGGGTTGCGGCTCATCCACTGTTCGCGTATGTGGGCACTGTTTAACACTGTCGCTTTCAGTTATCTCGGCGGATAGAGGCGCGAGGGCATGGCGTGGTCGCACGGGCGGTCGCGGGCCCGGCGCGTACAGATCTGCGCGCCGCCGGTAACGGGCACGCACTACAGTTAACTTTCTCTCGCCGAGCGCGACCATATCTTGAGGCGCCGTCGAAAGTCGACACTGCAGCCTCGCGGGTCAAAGCCTTCATTAATATTTATGAAGCGACTATTTCTATGAGTAAGTATACCCACTAAAATCCTTTTTTGATCAATATCCTTCCAATAGAAATATTGTGATAGCAAATGTATAGGTACCTCATACTCACATATCCATTAAAGCGAGAGAGCTATTTACTTTTGTTTAAATGTGGTATGTAATGTCATTATAGTCATTAACTTATCAGATGATTTAAAATGTATTAATATAAATTATAAAGCTTTTTTAAAAAGAGGGGTCTATACCAACTCGGACTTAAGTAGTTACGAGTGGTCGTAGTATGCAGTGTAATATATTTTAAATGTTAGAACTTAATTGTATTTCAAAGGTCTTAATATTTTATAAATTCACTAGGTTGTATGCTATAAATTACTAGAGCAGATTAAATTATTAACGTATAAAGTAAAGATAAGTGAAAAGAGGGTTTGGAGATAAAACAAAAACAATGAAGTATAAAACTTAATGTATAATCATGATATTTACAGACTTATGTTATATAAAACAAGTAATTTATGGCTATCAGTAAATATACTCATTACAGCATGTCATTAATAATTTACACAATATTCAAAATAAAAGCAACAGTATACAGTTTACTGAAGATAGCAATTATATTTAATGTAATAATAGCACAAATGATACGCACGATATCAATGGAAATAAAAGAGATTCCATAAATGTACACGATTTAAAAATTATATACAGACATCATTAAAAATAATGTTTATCGATATAATTGGTTTAGAAACATCCTAATCGTATTAGACTTTGTTACCATGTTAAATACGTCTTCTATGGACTCTAGTAACGATTGCAAGATACATGCGCAAAAATTCAAAATTTATCCAACATTACAAGATTTAAATTTTAAAACAAATTACTACGCTACCAACCGACACTCGTGTTCAGCATATCATTACAATTTTGAATTTTACAGACGTATTTTATCTATTCAATTTGTAGAAATGTTCCAATACAACAGTGCCGCCCGCGAGCCGGGGCGGCACGCGATAACAACTTATCGTTATTGCTCGTTGAGCCACTTACAATTTAACCGAAAGCGTAGGTGGATACTTCCAAGGGCAGTCTAAGTATACAAAGTTACTAAAATAAGAAAGTCGTATCACATTTTATTGGTAAAGTAATATGTACATACATGTTATAATATACTGTGATGTCTGCTGAATTTCAAAAAATAATCTTGGTTCACACCAATGCTCACACTTGAGACTATGTCGACGCAATATACATACACGTTAACAATGGCCATTGTAAGCTAGCTAAAAGAATTTAGTTGAGCCTTAATCTTTGGGAATCTGAATGTCTTAATATTATAATATATCGATAAACATCTACATGTTACCCTTAATATTTTAATTGCAAATCTAACAAAATTGTTTAGAAAAATAAGTCGTCATTTTGGCTTCCACTTTATTCTATAATGGAATGGTCTCAAGAATAACCATTGTATAAACATTTTTGTAGTAGCATGCTATCTTTATTTTGCAATGTATTTACGAACAGTGTTATCTAACATATCATGAGATTGTATTAGTAATGCAAACTGCATGGTGATGGCGTGATGTTACAACTGTTGATGCACGTACATGGCTATTTATAACAATTATATTAGGGTATGTGCTACCAAATTGACTTCAGTTCCCGACTACGCGGCGCGTCCTCGCGCCTCTTTCAACCGTAAGCTCTCCGGCGGATATCGCTTCAACAAGAACTGCGAGTTAGTGATTTGGTTTCGAACACGTCACGAGTAGTAATGGCACCGCTACTGAACATTATAATATCGCTTTATAAAAATCATTTATTAAACTGATCCCTATCTATTAGTTACTCTACGAAGTAAATTACCTATACAATAATGTAAAAAAATCTGAACATTAAAACTTTAAAACAATCGAAACAGACCGACAGCAGTATTATTGCTCATATTATCAAGTCATTCTAAATTACAATTACCTTCTTTACCAAAAATATATACGCAATGCTGTTTACATACCGAATCATAACATAATCTCAGAGGCGTAACATTATTATTAAACACCTACATTTTATAGTTATTCGATCATTAATTTTAGTTGTTTACTTGAATACTTCGTTCGATTTGGAATACCTTAAGCTAGAGCTAGGCTAGAGACAAGATGATTAACAAGTTGTTCCCGGCGAGGCGGCGGGGCCGCTCGGCTCTCGCAACAACAGCGAATAACAGACACACATTGATCACCGAGTCTTCCCTGTAGTTAGGAATAGTATTACTGGACCAGATGCCTTACAAGTAAGTCATTTCACAAACGTAAACTACCGTATTTCGAATATCGTTTCCTGCGCGTCGCGCGGATATCATTACGAAATTAACGATTATAATATTATTAAATTAATTATGTCATAGGCACTTCCATTTCGAAGTGTTTATATGAAAATAGCTACTCTTATCAACAAATTTGAAAAATTACGAATACAAATATTTGCGTTGTGATATAAGATAGTAGGTGATATATTAGTAGTAGTTCGAAAAAGAAAGTTCTAACGATGCGGATAACGTTCCATTTGAGCAAACTAATTATTGTGCATATTTGGTATCAAATATCTAGTGAGAGTATTACATTAAACGACTTATGTTACACCAGGAGCAGCGCCCTACATTAATGATTTATTGTTACGTTGCACAGCATTTGGAAGCACTTCTAAGATAAAAGTTGACAGATCGGAGTAATGAGAGAAGGCAAGTCGCCGAGGCGTCGCACGACCGCGTCCGCAACCAATATAACACCTATATCCTCACATCAACAAACATTTCCAAGTGACACATCTGGTTTGTTTATTATCGGCTGTAACTAGAGCCAAACGTTGGCAGACTCCAGTGTGCAGCTCGAGTCATGAAAATCAGTGATAGTATCTCACGTCGGACAAATCGAAAAGGAAAACAGCTAAAAATATGTTATGTACTTAATCATCTTTGTATCCTTTGAGTGCAAACGTAAGGGAAAATACGCCGCTAACACTACGATACACAAAACGTGAAATTATTTTAATAAATCGAATTGTGACCGTAAAATAGAAATTCAATACGAAATAAATATGTTTCAAATCGAATCTAGCTTAACGACTACGAAGCTAAAAGCTA